>CM071872.1:33658264-33694511 GCA_036759665.1 Gynandropsis gynandra | reverse complement strand
TTGGACCCCTGCGATGACCTTTGATCCCTTTGACCCCTCGATGAGACTGTGACCCAGTGCGACCGTACGACTCTGTGACCCATTCTGTCACCTTTGACATTGCAATAAACACAAGAGAAACACGAAAAACTCACTATACATACCTGGTTTTTCTGCGGAGCGTGCTTAATTGCAAGCTTCTTTGTTGACAACAAAGGATTTCAACCTATTGGCAGCGAATCTGATGCCGATCGCAAGCTACTCTCGCCGAATCTGTTGTGGTGTGGGGGAACAGTAATTTTCGCGCGAGAATTAGAGGTGCTCTAGAGGAGAGAGAAAAATTGTCGTCAAGGGTAATATGGGATTATCAATATTTTAAGGGTAGATTTGACCGTTGAAACTTTTTTTTTCAGCCAAGGGTATTTTTGAAGCACTTTAGCCCTATAGGGACATTTTTGATAATCCCCCATTTAAATTCTATTATTGATTCGTTACTATTGATTGAAACCCGAGAAACCATATTGAAAGTAAAAAATTGTTAATAAAAATATTGTAGGAGATAATTACTCTCTTACGACAAGTCTTAATTCAACAATTTTGCTACACGGACATATAATCTTTTCCTTTGCCCTCTCTTCATTCTCAGCACATAAACACTTGTTGACCGCATTTCCATCAAGTAACATTATATACTTATATTTCCGAAAAGCTGTAGTAAAATAATGCAAAAACAATTGGGCCATCATAGTGACCATCACTGTAGTCGGGTGACCTCCCACATCTGATACATGATTTAAGAACACCATCTGATACATGATTATGACACCTTTTTCAAGAAAACAAATGATAAAAAAAAGTTCAAATTGTCTCAAAGGAATTTATAGAAGATGTTACGTAATTTATAATTTTGACGACTAATTAACAAGTAAAAATAAAATAAAACGGTAAGTTAGTTTGTCTATACTTTAAATGCAAGGAAAAAATATATGAATGAGACAATGCGTAGAATAATTTTTATTTAAAAAGTTTCACTCATAATTACTTTATGTGGTTATCTCGCTGAAAAACTTTTGGACCACATATTAGTAATGTTGCTGATAACTATAATTGGGGTATTGCAGAAAATGATTCTATTGGGATGAGTCGAGATGTTAAAATGAATACTTATGTTGAAATGTGTAAAAATTTATTCAGTAAAATTAATCAAGAAAATATTGAAGAAGATTCTAATGATTCACCATATTTTTGAGATGTTGGATAGTGTTAGATATCCACTTAAAGATGACTATAAAATGAATATTTCACAGTTGTCTTGGTCTGCACATCTAATGAATTCGAAAAATATATAATAATATTTATGAAAGTTACATGGATTCTATTGATCTCAATATTGAATGATTATTTGGTTGAAGATTAAAATTCTGTAAAACCTTACTATTGAGAAGCATTGTCTGTATTTTACCTATGGAGAAAAGGAATTGTACGTAAATTACTTAGACGATGGACGTGATGCCCGAGGTTGCCTTTCATATTTTCAATGGAATCTAGACGATCCATCAGGAAATAGGAACGATTTAAGGATGATTTATACTCAATACATAATCAGGGAAAAATTTACGGACAAATATTAATGTTTGTCAATAACTTGAAAAAGGATTATTGCGTAAACTATTTACTAATTCGAAAAATTTGAGTTAGTTATTCATCTCGTATTTGGTGTCAAGAATCCATATGTTGCTCTGAGCCAACCATTTAGAATATGTGTATTCTTGTCGTTGTCCCCCGTCGGTGATCCTTCTAATAAGATTAAAAAAATTCCCGTTAAATTTTTTCTGGCTTCTCCTCACCAATCGCCTCATTGATTTCCCATTGCATCATCTATCCAGCCTTTGAACCTCGCCTCATTCTTTCCTATTCAGCCCTCTGCCTTTACATCGATCGTCCAACCCTCGTGTGTGTTTTGTTAGTGGAATGTGCCTCGTCCATCCATCCATCTTTGCCTCGTTAGTGTTCGATCTCGAGATTTCAAGGTCTCATCAATTGGTCCTTGGCTCCCATTATTAGGTCCATTTGTTCATGGCTTAGTCCCCAGATCAAGTTGCTTGATCCTTGGGTTATGTGGCTTGGTCCCGAGGCAAGTCCCATGGCATGGTGCCATGGTTTCGGTCTAATTTTAGGTTTTTCATTAGGGATTTTGTTTAGTTTGGAAGAGGAGGTGTTTTGGGTCGTAAATTGGTCGCCATTTTGAAAGCAAGACTTACTAAGTCTAAGTATGTACTATCCTCTTGACTGATAGCTCATTCCCGACTAAAGAGCAAGGAGAACTGCCCTTTCTTTCCCCCTTAACGGAATCGCACCTAGACCTCGAAGTGAGCGAAGCTCTTTTTATTAGGAAGCAAATGTCCCAAGGTCGTATCACTGGAAAAACAACTATTGCTATCGATACCATATTAAACCAAAAGCAAATAAACTCAAGGGCCACCTCTGAGAGTGAGCTAGCTTTTGGCTTCCCCTAAGAGAAATATTAGTCTCATTATTATTATTGCTTGAAAATTTCCAATTTTTCGTTTTTTAAAATACATTTGTAAATAGAATAGATTTTGGATTCTGTTTACAAATATCCAAATAGACAAATTTAATTAAATTTGAAATTATTAAATTGAATTTATTTTATTTTCAATAAAATAAACAAAAATACTAAATAAATAGAAGATGTGATACAATAAAAAAAAGAACTCTATCCTTTTTTTTAGTTTAGCTATAAGAGGAGATTATATGAAAAATGTAACCGATTCTTTCGTTTATTTGGGTCACTGGCAAGGCATTCCATTAATAACAGGCCGTTTTGATCCTTTAGACCAACTCGATGCGTCGGAATAACAAAGACAAAGAGGATCACAATTTTGAGATTCTATGAATAAAAAATTTTTCACACTTCTGGTCCTACACATATTTGTCGTATCCTCCATTTTATCAATCTGATCTACTAACCTTTGTTTAATTACTGCGATAGATGAAAAACGTTGTAAACTTATGTGTCTTGACTCAACCACGAAGATGACACAAATAGTATTATATAAAAACTTCTATTTTAACTAACTTAGTAATAATATTATAAGAGTTTAACCAACTGTAATTTATGAGTTTGTTGTTCCAGAAGAAATGAAACAAAAGATACGGTTATGATCAATTTTTTCGACAAATAAATAAAACAGTGAAGATTAATTTGATCGATAACAATTAAATTTGTAGGGGAAAAATCAAGAATTTAAAAGATAATAGGTAAAAAGCATTCATAGTATATATTTATACTAATTGTTTTTAATATAATATTATATTATAGTAATAGTTCACTAATAATAATTAAAACGTGTTTCAACAATAATTTTTTGTTGACTTATTAAGTCTGAATTCTATCAGGTTATTAGATTTGCTTTGACATTCATGTTAATTAAATAAAAACTAACCAAGATAATAACATAAAAATCTATGTGAATTGCTTCTGTTGTATTGTTAAAAACACTGTACACTTTAGAACAACCCATAAACTAAACAACAATGCGAGAATGCAAATATATCATGCAAATTTTTATTGAGATGGTTTCAAGATAATCACACATTTTGCCACACCTTGTTTGTTTGTGGTGTATAAAATTTGATATACAATGGTTATTTAATTCCTTAATAAATTTGTTATATTTATTTAATCATATATGAAAAACACTTTCAATAGACCTATTTTTAGTTTTTGGAGAAAACTCACAATATATTTGTCAGTTTCTGAATCGATTTCAAAATGAAACAATTCTCTGGATAAAAAATGATGTTAAAACGAGCATATCAAAATTTGCAAAGAGATGATGGTTCTCAATCGTCTTTGACTCCACAACATTTACACGGAATTTTCCATCAGTAATTCATGATCGATTGGGATTATAGAGAACTAGTTGTGGACGAACTTCATCCGTCTTTAATCTCTCTGTAATTTTTTTTCATATGGATTACAGAAAAAATTATCCATCCATAATCGCTCTTTTTCTAGTAACGAGACAACATAATCATGATTAATTTGATTATCTTAAGAAGCTTTAGGATGAAATAGATGCATATGAACTAATACAAAGTTGTTGATGTATTGAATTTAAAACCTTACTCATGAAAGACCGCAAAGATAAGCAAATAAATATATTCTCCATGGCCTTCATCATGAACAGTTTGGCACGTGGTAGTCCCATGTCTTGAATCCTGATCCTATATCCAACATCCATCAGGCCTTTGGTATTCCGGTTCAAATCGCCCCACGAGGCAGCTCATTGTACCAAGATGGACCATCTTATTCTTTGTGCTTTCAATTGCAAGGTTACTTAGATTGGTGAGAAAAACACTTGCATGGGGTGGTTCCCATATACGGTCGTGTGCAATACATGAAGATATGTACGATATTTAAAAGTTTGGGACATCGAACTGATGGCATGGTGAATACAACACAAAGGCCTTTGGTCCCAGTTTTGGTAAGCTACCTTCGAAGTGTAGTTATGTTCTAGGATTTACGGACGACCAATGGTACACCTTGATGAATATCTTTGATATGGAGAAATCTGATTGAGAATGAAAGTTGTGGGTAATGTGACGCCTCCAGAACTTTTGCTTGCCTCGAGGTCGTCTCATCATATGAGATAAAAGTTTTTGCTGGACTCCGTGACTCAAATTTATTGGTATCCTATTGTACTTACAATTAATCCTGAAATGACGGTCAATACTGCCAGGTTATTCATTTGGGAGCTAACGTTTTTCCTCTTGATATTTTATATTTTTTCCGAACATCAAGGTACATTGAGTTCAATTGCCAAACTTTCCCGATAGTATACTTGTATGTGACTTTCACTCATTATCTTTGTGTAATAAATGACCATACAACGATGATCCTAATTGGAGCAGGTGGGGCATATAGTGGGGAGCACGTAAAGATCGTTTAGTCCGATAATGGTTAGAATTTAATGGTACTTCTGAAATACCTTTTTCCTTAAGAGATTGTTCATCATATGTTTGTACACTCCTCAACAAATTGCATGGGTTAAATGTAAACATCAATATATATTCAACGTTTCTCAAACCCTTATTTTTCAAGCATCATTAACAACTACACACTAAAGAGAGTGCATTCTTGAAACATATTCTTTTACTAATCGCACTCTCTCGATACTTTTCATGGAAACCACCACATTATGATCGCATGCGCCAATTTGGATATCTATGCTATGCTCATAATGGTCTTCACCCACGAGAAACATTCATTGTATTTTACCAGTCCTTCCGAATACACTATAAAGATTGGATTTGGATACAAAAGACTTCTTCGTTTCATCAAACGTATAAATAAGCTTTGCATTTGCAAACTTCAAAACTTGACCCTCTGTGACTTTGTTGATGTGGCGGCGATGGTCCATTTCCACTTTGTTTGGGATCATACCCTGATGCGATTCAAGTTAAACTAAATTAACCTAAACTATCCGCAAGTGCACGACACATGTGTAGTACTCTAGGTGTCGATCCCACAGGGACTATGCAACACGAACTAAACTAAAACTAGATATCAAACTTGCTACGATGAAATATTGGTTGTGAGATACAATAATGAAAATGTAGTAAACTAATGAGTTCTTAACAATGAGACAAATGTACTAAGATACAGTTTCACCGCAAGGCTTCTTAAACCAACGATCGATCTATCTAATCATGCATTCCTTATTAAGATATCTAAGTCAGACGATCCTAATGTAATTCCTACCCAACCATGCATGCTTTTAGGCATTATTTCCTTGTTTGTAGCACGACTTCTTTATTCAAAATTTGAATCATTCTCATGCTTATATTCACTCAAAACGGACGTTGGAGGGTTGACCAAGTCATGCCCTTGTTGTAGAACGACTTCTTCAAGCATCCGACCGTGCTATGCTCCTCACCTCATGCCGGTGGTGTGTGCCTATGTCTGATCCATTCCTTGTCCGTTTCTCGTCCCGTTTTTTCCGTTGTGATCTCCGATGCTCGTACTTTTTTCCGTGTATGTTCATTAGCTCTGAAATAAACCAAATACACATTAAAACCTATAAGAACATGGAAAGACAAAAACAAGTAAAACAGATACAAAATCACACGTAAACATTGCAACTATCATCATAAACATATTTAAAATCATGCGAGAATCGTGTACGAAAACGAGATGATGAAAATCCCCTAGACTTGAATATTTCTCGTCCCTAAGCAAACGTGAACGTGAAATATGTGGGAAATACAAAAATCGAGAATTTCCTTTTCCCCTAGAAACACCGCTAAAGCGAACCTACTCGATCAACTAAAAAATCAAAAGCCAATTCGACCTACTAATCTTTCAGTCTACATACTAGGTTCACCATGACTACCTAAGGGAAAGAAAATCAAATAAAAAACTAAGCAAGAGACTGCAACTCTCTCCACAAACGAGACTTCAAACCAATGCTAAACATAGAATAAAAAAGGATTTTGTTACATTTACGCGCTTCTTTATTCCCTTATTCCATTTTTTTCTTTCTTTCTTTTTTTATTGTTATGCGAAAACACTAGGCTTCTATGACGTCAGACTAGAAGGGATCCAACCTCTGTTTAGACCTAGGCTACAAATGACGGTATACTCTTGCATCTCGTTCAAGAGTGCAACGACGTAGATGGCGTTTTTATGCGTCATGCCCTTAGGATATAGAAAGATGATCGCCAACCCTCCATTTAGACTCGAACCATCGAAAAAGTGTTAGGTCGATGCACTCATATCGATTTTAGATCATGATTTTAGACATTATTTCTATTGATAGCGAAGTGTTAGTGTGTGCTCTTATTTTGCAAAACAAGCTCAATTCATATGATAAAATTATCCTCGTGGAAAAGAAGTAAAACATCATCTACATGAAGTATAATCATTTGGATGGAGAGAATAAACAAGAAACTAGCCTAACTACCTCGTCTAAACTTTCCATAAGTAACACTAGGATTCCCAACGACTTACGACCTATCCGCTATTCAACCAAATAATAAGCTCTAACATGCAAGATATTACAGAAAAGTCCATCTTCTTAAGCATCCTAGGTTCAAGGTTCATCTCAAAACGTTGCACCGAACAAGTGCCTGGGACGATCTGACTCATGACAATAAAAACAAACTAAACCAAAACTAAGAGCTACGAAATTAAAGAGAAAAAAAAAGAAAATGAAACGAAATCACCTGACAAACGTGAGGAACTCCTCCAGACTTGAATTGAACGGCGTCCTCGGCGTCCTCGGTCCTTCTCCTAATCCCTAACACATGCATCTATGTGGCCATCGCAAACACAAGTAAATTAAGCACTCAGATAAAGAATAGATAAACGAAAACGGGAAGATGCATTCAAAGATAAATCAAAAGTGGTTCCGGGATAGCCACGGGCTAATCCCTTCTCCTAGAACAAAACAAACTACTCACTCATGTGCCCGTAAACAAAAAATAATTGAAGTAGAAAGTCTAAGGAAAATGATAACCAAACGAAACCGATGACTTGGGTAGATCTCCAATTGATACACGCTCGGGTTAAGCGGCTCGGGACGCATATTCGGTGAACCGAAATCCTCGTTTGTTAAGCGAGATTTCTTTGAGTTGGATGGAATGATTGACACAACAAGAGGTGCGAAAGCCTCTTGATACAGTCTAAGACGCACTTCAAAGGGTTCTCGGAAAGAATTGAAGGCAAAGACGTTTCCCGGAAACGTTTTAGAATAGAAGTAAAATTCTCTCAAACTTATATTCACTCCATAATCCAAACTGATTACAAATGAAGACTGAGATTGCTTTTATAGGCAAGTCTCAAGCCTTAAAAGAAGCCAAAATACATGAAATGATTGCCCTAATGCCCCTATTGTCCGAAAATAGTCTGAAAATGGAAAAATGGGCCAAAAACTTGCTGGAATGGCCAAATGACGTCATCAGACCGTTGGGGGCGCAGGGTGACATCATGTTACCGTTTGGGGGCACGGGGTGACGTCATGTTACCGTTTGAACGCGCTGGAACATCCCCGTGACGTCATGTGACCGTTGTGAGCGCGGGAGTGACATCATCAGGTCGTCTGGGCCATTTGGGCGTCCTAGGCGCCAGGGTTGATGCTGAAGATGGTCGCGACCCGGTCGACGACCACGGACGAGTGGTCTTTACGGACGAGTGCCTCCCATGCGTCCTTCACTATCTCGGCCGCCTGGGTCCTTAAGTTCCGCGCTCGGCCCCTCGTGATCAGGCCGTGGGAGGATTCCACTTGCTCGGTGCCTCGGGCCGCCTCCTCGCTCGCATGTCTGGCCCTCGGGTCGTCTTGGTGTCCGATGTCCTCATCATTCCCTCCCCTTGCGAGCGTTCCATCTGTGGAATGCTATCATCTGCATCGAAAGGAGATAAGTCAGCAACGTTAAATGTTGTTGACACGTTATACTCACCGGGTAGCTCGAGGAGGTAGGCGTTGTCATTGATTCGCTCAAGGAAACGAAATGGCCCATCCCCTCTCGATGCAAGCTTCGAGCTTTTCTTCTCCGGGAATCGTTCGGGTCGCATGTGTAGCCACACCCAGTCTCCCTCTCTGAACACTTGTGGCCTTCGCCCCTTGTTGGCTTGCTTGGCGTATTGTTCGGTCTTACGCCTTATGTTTTCCCGGACCTTCTCGTGCATCCTTTTGATGAGTTCAGCCTTCTTCTCGCCGTCCTGGCTGGTGACCTCCTTGCTTGGTAGGGCCGAGAGATCCAAGGGAGTTATGGGATTGAACCCATAGACGACTTCGAATGGGGAGTGTTTGGTAGCAGAATGTTGTTGTAAGCGAATTCTGCGTGGGGCAAATACTCGAGCCATTTCTTCGGGTATTTTCCGATGAGTGACCGTAGGAGGGCTGCCAAGGTGCGGTTGACCACCTCGGTCTGACCATCCGTCTGCGGATGACACGTTGTGGAGAACAACAACTTGGTCCCTAGTTTCCGCCAAAGAGTCCGCCAGAAGTGACTCAAGAACTTGGTGTCTCGGTCGGACACGATCGTCCTTGGTAGACCGTGAAGGCGTACAACCTTCTGGAAGAAGATGTCCGCTATGTTGGTTGCATCGCCGGTCTTCTTGCACGGTATAAAATGCGCCATCTTGGAGAACCTGTCCACCACAACAAAAACAGAATCTTTGTTTCGGATCTTCGGGAGTCCGAGAACAAAGTCCATCGATAAGTCAGTCCACAGATGAGTTGGAATTGGTAGAGGAAGATACAAACCGAGGGGTTGGCTACGGGACTTGGCTTGGTGGCACGTGATACATCATGCACAAAGCCGTTGTACATCCCTTTTTAGGTGCGGCCAGAAGAAATGCTCCTTGACTGTGGCCAAGGTCTTCTCTACGCCAAAGTGCCCCGTAAGAGCCCCTCCATGGGCTTCTTGTAGAATCAGCTCCCTCATCGAGCTCTGTGGGATGCAGAGCCTCCTATTGTGGAAAAGGTATCCTCCGTGTATGTAGAATGGTCCGTGGGCTCCTTCCTTGCTCATCCGGAACACCTCGCCGAGCTCCGGATCTTGGTCGTAAAGTTCTTTGATGTGCTCGAATCCTAGGTTCCTCGTCTCCATTGTGGTGATTAGAACATGCCTTCGTGACAAGGCATCGGCCACCACGTTCTCGTTGCCCTTCTTGTACTTGATGATGTATGGGAAGGTCTCGATGAACTCCATCCACTTCTCATGCCATCGCTTGAGCTTGTTTTGACCCTTGAGGTGCTTCAGGGTCTCATGGTTCGAGTGGATGATGAATTCCTTCGTCAGAAGGTAATGTTGCCATGTCTGTAAGGCCCGAACAAGAGCGTAAAGCTCCTTGTCATATGTTGGGTAGTTGAGCGTGGCTCCACTTAACTTCTCGCTGAAGTAGGCCACGGGTCGCCGTTCTTGTACGAGAACTGCTCCAATCCCGATCCCTGAAGCATCGCACTCTACTTAGAACATTTTGTCGAAGTTTGGCAAGGCAAGGACCAGTGCGGTGGTCAAGCTCGTCATTAGCGCCTCGAATGCTTGGGCTTGCTCTTCTGCCCACTCAAAAACTTTGTCCTTCTGGATAACCGCGGTGAGTGGCGCGGCTATACTGCTGAAGTTCTTCACGAACCACCGATAGAAACTTGCTAGCCCGTGAAAGCTTCAAACATGAGCGGCGGTCGTTGGTGTTGGCAATTCTCGTATGGCTTGGATCTTGCTCTCGTCCACTCGTAGTCCCTGCGAACTTACCACAAATCCGAGGAACACGATCTCCTTAGTGGCAATGGAGCACTTCTTCATGTTGGCATAGAGCTGTTCCTTCCGAAGTTTCTCTAGTACCATCTCCAGGTGCTCGCGGTGCTGGCTAAGGTCCCAACTATACACTAGTATGTCGTCGAAGTAGGCCACCACGAATTTCCCGATGTAGGCTCGCAGCACGTGGTTCATCAGCCTCATGAATGTGCTTGAGGCATTGGAAAGCCCGAAGGGCATGACGAGCCACTCGTATAGTCCCTGCTTCGTCTTGAAGGTTGTCTTCCATTCGTCGCCTTCGACTTGATGGTATCCGCTCTTCAGATTGATCTTCGAAAATATTGTGGCCCCACTTAGCTCATCCAGCATGTCATCGAGTCGTGGGTTCGGATGCCGGTACTTGATCGTGATGTTGTTGATTGCCCGACAATCAACGCACATCCTCCATGTCCCGTCCTTCTTTGGCACCAAGAGCACGGGTACTGCGCATCAACTTAGGCTTTCTCGGATGTAGCCTTTGTCCATCAACTCCTGAACTTGTCATTGGAGCTCTTTGGTCTCCTTCGGGTTCATGCGGTAGGATGGTTTGTTCGGTAGTGGCGACCCCGGAATAAGGTCGATCTGATGCTCGATGCCCCGTAGCGGTGGAAGCCCAGCCGGAACTTCCTCTGGAAACAAGTCTTGATACTTGTTTAGGATGCTGGCGACTTCCTGTGGATGCTCCACTGTTTCCTGGCTTACTAAGACATCTTTGTAAACCATTAGTAAAACGAGGCTTTGAGTGTTGTTCGCCCCTTGGTCTTTCCGGAAACCTTGGGTGTTGTTCGCTTGGCCTCATGGGTTGCATTCTCCCGCGGCTTACGATTTGCTTTCGACGGATCTGTTGCTCTATCTGAATGGACAAGTGTAGGCTGTCCTGCAAATCATGGTAGTGCTGCCTCTCTACCTTCCTTGCTATCCTTTCATTCAGCCCATCCCGGAATTGAGCCATTATTGTCTCCTCATCTTCGTCTAGCTCCAGCCTGTTCCGAAGATGCTCAAATTCGTCGAAGTACTCTTCGACCGTTTTGCCTCCTTGGGTAAGATTCCTATATTTCCGCTGAAGCTCCCGGTGGAAGTGAGGAGGGACATATCTCTTCCGTATGAGGGCCTTCATTTCCCCCATGACGAGACTGTTCCCACTCGGGTTCGCCGCGTACTGCTCTCCTCGCGATCCCACCAAGTGAGTGCACCTTCCGTGAGCTAGGCTACGACATACTGTACTTATTTACGTTCTGTAAAGTTGTAGCACTCAAAGATGTTGTCCATCCGCCTCTCCCAGTCGAGGTAAGCTTCTAGATCCACGTGGCCAGAAAAGGTAGGAGGTTTAAGTTTTAACCCGTTACCATCCTGGTTTGACCGATGTCTTCGGGGCGGCTCCTCATCCGAAGATTCGTCTTCACGGATGATGGGCCGTCGCCTTCTGGGTTGATCCTCTTCCGAAGCTTCATCATCCCGGATGATGGGTCGTCGCCTTGCTCGTCTCGGCAACTTTCATCTTCGGGGTCATTCCGACGTTCACGTCGTCTTTGTTGAGGAGCTCGGCGATCATCTTGATCCGCACAGTCCTCACGAACCACTACTGCTTCCGGTATTTGCTGCCTTCGTTCCCTTTCAAGGCGATTCATCCTTGTCTCCATTCTTTGGAGCATTTGCATGATCGCATCGAGTTAGTTGTTTTTAGCTGAGTGTTCTCCTCTTTCGGCAATCCTTTACCAAACAATAACTCTGATACCAAAAACTGATACACGCTCGGGTTAAGCGGCTTGGGACGCGTATTCGGTGAACCGAAATCCTCGTTTGTTAAGCGAGATTTATTTGAGTTGGATGGAATGATTGACACCACAAGAGGTGCGGAAGCCTCTTGATACAGTCTAAGACGCACTTCAAAGGTTCCCGGAACGAATTGAAGGCAAAGACATTTCTCGGAAACGTTTTAGAATAGAAGTAAAATTCTCTCAAACTTATATTCACTCCAAAATCCAAACTGATTACAAATGAAGGCTGAGTTTACTTTTATAGGCAAGTCTCAAGCCTTAAAAGAAGCCAAAATACATGAAATGATTGCCCTAATGCCCCTATTGGTCGAAAATAGTATGAAAAATGGAAAAATGGGCCAAAAACTTGTTGGAATGGCCAAATGACGTCATCAGACCGTTGGGGGCGCGAGGTGACGTCATGTTACCGTTTGGGGGCGTAGGGTGACGTCATGTTACCGTTTGAACGCGCTGGAGCGTCCCCGTGACGGCATGTGACCGTTGTGAACGCGGGAGTGACATCATCAGGTCGTCTGGGCCATCTGGGCGTCCTAGGCGCCAGGGCTAATACTGAAGATGGTCGCGACCCGACCGACGGCTACGGACGAGTGGTCTTCACAGACGAGTGCCTCCCATGCGTCCTTCACTATTTCGGCTGCCTGGGTCCTGAAGTTCCACGTTCGGCCCCTCGTGATCAGGCCGTGGGAGGATTCCACTTGCTCGGTGCCTTGGGTCGCCTCCTCGCTCGCATGTTCGGCCCTCGGGTCGTCTTGGTGTCCGATGTCCTCATCACCAATGCTCCTTGTACGTCTCCTTCGCAAGAATCTCCGCCTTCTCTCACTATACTCTCTCTCCTCAATCAAGAACTGAAAACTGAGTCCATCCGCTCGACCTCTCACCCCTCTCTTCTTCTTTTCTTCCTCTTTTCTTTTTTTTCTCCCTTCTTTCCCTTTCGGTCGTTCAGTTCTTCCTTTTGTTGCACCAGCCACCCATTGTTGACTTTTCATAAGTTTCCATTCTTGAATAAGTTGGGTGACGTTTGCATTACTTTCTCCAGCAAAATATCACTTATTCCTCTTCTCTAAAGTCGTTTTCCTTAATGTCTAAGTCCCCAAAAAACTCTCATTTGTCTTAAGACAAATTAACTTATTTGGAGTTGCAGGTGACGGACGCGACCCGTGCGGGTTGTGTAAGTGACCCGCTCGGGTGCGGCGCGGAAGATCGTGCAAGAACGCGATGGAGAACGAGGCAGCCCGCTCAGGCTGGAAGGTGCCCCGATCGAGCTGGTCTACTGCCCGCTCGGGCTATGTTGTTGCCCGCTCGGGCGGAGGCCCTGAGCGTGGTAGTTCTTGCCCGGTTCGTGCTCAATATGCTGGACAAAATCACCGCAATAAATGTCCGCTCGGGCTAGGGAATTACCCGTGCGGGTAGTGTGTGTTCTTCACCGATTCTCGTCCCGTTTGTTCCGTGATGATCCTCGATGTTGGTACTTTTTCTCTTGCACATCCTTTAGCTCCGAAATGAACCGAATACACATAAAAACCTATATGAACAAGAAAACACGAAAATATCATACGTAAAGCATCACATCTATATCATAAATATCTCTAAAAACGTGCAAAACATACGTATGAAAACGAGATGATCAAATTCAATCTTCTCATCACCGACACGTAGAGAGAGTTTTTCTTGTTCTACGTCGATCATGGCACCTGCAGTATCTAAGAAAGGTTTACCAAGAATAATAGGCACCCTAGCATCTTCTATGTCAAGTACAATAAAATCAGCGGGAATGCAAATACTACCTACCTTGATTAGATTTTTTCAATAATTCCCACCGGATGTCTTACCGAATGATCCACAAGTTTTATAGACATCTTGGTAGGTTTGAGATCTCCAAAGTTCATCCGCTTGTAGACCAAATGTGGCATGAGGCTTACACTTGATCTCAAATCGTACAAAGCTTTGTCGATGTCGATGTTTCCTATGGTGCATAGAAAGGATAAGCTTCCGGGGTCCTTCAACTTCGGGGGTAGCTTATTTTGAAGAATGGCGTTGCATTCCTCAGTGAGTGCTACGGTCTCAATCTCTTCAATACGTCTCTCTTTGGAAAGAACCTCTTTAAGGAAATTGGTGTGATTAGGTATTTTTTAAAGGGCTTCAACGAACGACATGTTGATATCGAGCTTCTTGAGGCCATGTAGAAATCTGTCTACTCTCTCTTGATTCTTGCTACTTACCAACCGATGAGGAAACAATATAGGAGGTATGTATGCCGGTGGAGAAACATACGACTTTTCCAAATCTGGCTCAACCCCTTCCATGATACGCTACATGGTCCATATCTCTGCAATTCACATAGTACATGGCATTTGCTGCATTGCCCATCACTCTACTTTGATTCACCTCATAAAGACCTCTTGCTTTGTTCGGCATATTCCTCGGTGTGGACCACATGATGTGGTTCATGGCTAGATTTTCGATCAGCTCGTATGCATCCTCTACTCTTAGGTCCATTAATGATCCTCTAGTAGCGTTATCCAATGTCGTTCTATGCTCATCCATGATCCCATTATAGAAGGTTTGGATCACGTACCACTGCTTAGACCATGATGAGGACACATCTGCAAAAGATCCTTAAATCTTCCCATGATTCAAACAAAGTTTCACTCTTTCTACATCTAAACATCGTGAATTTGTGCCCTCATTTGAATCGTCTTGCTCAGAAGAAAAACCATGATAGGAATGATGCGCAGAGCTTGTCCAAAGTATTGATCGAATTAGTGGAAAAAGATTGCAGCCAAGTCTTTGCTCGTTCCCCAATTGAGAAAGGGAAAAGATGCAATAAAATCGCATCGTCTGAGACTCCATGTATCTTGAATGTGCTTGAAAGCTCTAGAAAGTCTCTAAGGTGCTGATGGGGGTCGGCTTGATATCCACCCATGAATTGCTTTTGATAAAGCATGTCGATAATCGCAAGCTTAATCTCAAATTGCCCTCTAGCAACAACGCGCATCTTTATGGTAGTTTGGACGTTGCTCATGTTCGGTACCACGTAATCACGAAGTCGACATGGTGTAGGAGCCTGTGGTTCTCGCGGTTGAGGCCTGGGTGGCTGTCACTATAATTGTCCCATATTACCGATGAGTAATTGGGGCTATCCATGACCGTCCAACATATTGTTTTGGTTGTGCATCCCTCGTATATTGGTCGGGTCTACTCTTTCTTCTTCCTTGCTCTTTTGCTGCTCTCTCGATCTCGAGGTCGATTCCAAGTAAGCTCAAAGTTCCTGGAGATTTGGTCATAGACCAACAAAGGACAAGCAAAAGGAATTAGTAGAAAAAATAAAAGAAAATAAAACAAAAGAAAACAAAAATAAGAATGACTCTAAATCCGAATCAAAGGCGTGTTGACAAATAGCCCCCGGCAACAGCGCCAAAAACTTGATGCGATTCAAGTTAAACTAAATTAACCTAAACTAACCACAAGTGCACGACACATGTGTATTACTCTAAGTGTCGATCCCATAGGGACTATGTAACACAGACTAAACTCAAACTAAAAATCAAACTTGCTACGATGGAAATATTGGTTGTGAGATGCAATAATGAAAATGCAGTAAACTAATCAGTTCTTAACAATGAGACAAACGTTCTAGGATATGGTTTCACCGCAAAGGTTCCGAAACCAATGATCAATCTATCTAATCATGCATTCCCTATTAAGATATCTAAGACAGACGATCCTAATGTAATTCCTACCCTCTCTCAAGGTATAGAAATGTGATTCGATTGAGTTATCCCTTACTTTCGTGGCTGATACCCTAAACTAAACCCATATGATCTATGATTAATCCGATTAACCCTCAATTGTTACTACTATACTTTCGTGACATAGTCTCGGTTGTTCTAAGCCTGATATTCTAGGACTAGAATTATCTTTTCGGTCATTCTCCTAATCCCTAACACATGCATCTACTTGGTCTTCGTAAATACAAGACGATTAAGCACTCAAAAAAATAATAAATTAACAAAATGAGAAAGTACATTAATGAATAAATCGAAAGTGGTTTCGAGCTAATCACTTCTCTTAGAACAAGACAACTACTCAGTCATGAGTTTAGAATCAAACAATATAAACGAAATATGATTTCTAAGGATACAAAAATAAAATGAGGTGTTGTCCCGATTCGATCTCCTCCTCCTTGCGTGTCTCCCGTAAAGAGGACTCTCTCCTGTGGTGAATGGTGAATGAATGATGGATAATGAATATGTCCAAAATAAATGAATTTTGTTTTGTGCCCTTCACGTCTTGTGATTAAAATTTGAATCATTCCCGTGCTTATCTCCATTGAAAACAGACGTAGGTGGGTTGACCAAGTCATGCCCGACCGTGCATGCTTTTAGGAATTATTTCCTTGTTTGTAGAACGCCTTTTTTATTCAAAATTTGAATCATTCCCATGATTATATACACTCAAAACAGACGTAGAAGGGTTGACCAAGTCATGCCCTTGTCGTATAATGACTTCTTCAAGCGTCAGACCGTGCTATGCTCCTCACTTCAGGCCGGTCGTGTGTGCCTATGTCTGGTCCATTCCTTGTCCGTTTCGCATCCCGTTTGCTCTGTTGTGATCACTGATGCTCGTACTTTTTCCTGTGTATGTTCTTTAGCTTTGAAACGAACCAAATACACATTAAAACCTATAAGAACATGAAAACACAAAAACAAGTAAAACATATACAAAATCACATGTAAACATCACAATATCGTCATAAATATCTCTAAAATCATGCGAGAATCGTGTACGAAAACAAGGTGATCATACCCCAACCATGAACTCTAAGTTTCTACTCTTCTAAATCTACATGAAATCTAAAACAACGTTAAATTAGACACAAACTAGTGAACACTGAGACCCGAGGACCAATCGGTGGGAATCCCTACCTCGAGTGACACGATGGCCTCATGCTATGGTGCCTCTGCAAAAAATGGTGGCCTCAGGATACCTAAGATGAGAGGTTTTCTTGACCGAGGGCGTCTAATAGACCGACAATGGCCTCGAATGAGCCGATGGCCTTTGGCGATGCTGGCCTCAACGTAGATGGTAGCATCGAGCAACGGTAGCCTTTGCCGAGATGGTAGGCTCGAGCGAAGGATTGATGATGGCCCTGGGCGAAGGGTGATAGTGGAGGAAAGTGGTGATGGTGATGACAATGATTACGAAGAGACTATATGAGATAAAAAAATTTATGAAGAGGGTGCGAGTCCAATTAAGGATATAAAATATATATACCTTTACCTCATATTACAAAGGTGAGGAAAATGAAAATTAGACAACAATGGGAGATGATTCCAAGATGGCCAGTTTCACGAGATGGATGGTTGTTGATGGAATTTAAGTGTTAAATTCAAAAGCCTAACAGATTCATTTTTTGGAAATATTAAAATGATTTTAGATTGATGATGGACGCAACTAAAATTATGTTCAAGAATTACAGATAGCGCTTCACATCAGTATGCATAAGACGATGGTCGATAATATGTTTGTTATTGTTGATCGATTTTCCTTAATCCATCAAAAAATGTCCTCAATAAATATGAGAAGTCAACCTCGAGCATCGTTTTAATAGCCAAAGTGTTTATAGATTGATTGGCCAATCTTTTGGTAAATTACAAATGGAAACGTGAAGCAATTGGTAATTTATGAACGAACACATTATTTCTCTTGATAAATTACGAAAGGTTAGGTGAATATGTTGGTAATTACCGAAGGTTTTCTTTATGTTGTCTGTATATGGGTTCAGAATTCACGGTGGTAGGTTGGAAAATTTACAGATAGATTCACAAGTCCATCTGGAATGCTTATGAAACCGACAAACTGTATTTTGTTCGTAAATTATTTAAGAATAATGTTTTTTCTGAAAATTATACTTTTATGTAAAAGTAAAATTTAAATGTTTTCCTAAACATAAGTAGGATTACATGGTACAAGTGCATCCAAGTCCTTACGTAATAAAGATTTCAACCGCTTGTGAACCTTCTTATACTTTAATATGGATATAATTTCCTCTAGGAAGTATGTTAATTGTAACAAGATAACATCTACCAAATTATCAAATGTGTGGATGTAGAATGTAACAAACTTGATTCGTCTATAACATAAGAGTAAAAGGTGTATACTTTGCATATCTTCGTGTTGAAATTGACTTCCACGACGCTTAACTTGTCTATCCTCATTCCACTTCTGGTAATTGTATTGCTGCTATCTCATTAGAATAATTCATTTTAAGCCGATAATTGGATCTTACTAATCACATTAGATCTCCTTCAAGATCCCATAAAATTCAGATTCGTTACCCAATTCAAAATAATTGTTGGCTTTGAAACATACACCATAGTTCATTGTTGATCTTAGACTGACGTTCCATTGTAAGTGTATTTTTATCTTTGAAAGAGCATTAAGTGATATGATCCTAGACCAACATTCCATTGTTAGATGCATGTAAATGGATTGAAACCTGATAACGTCTATTTTTTCATAGTATTTTAGTTCATTTTCATAGTTAGTTCACCAAGCAAAAAGCATCATTTAGTCCTTTTTCATCCATTTTTCGTATATTTGCAGGAAAATATTACATCGAACATGAACACGAGCAAACAAGAGCTAATACGAGCAATGGCCTTACACTATCTACAACTGCACGACCGGGCATACAACAAGGGAGAGAGAGCACGGTCGATCACCATGTAATGCACGACCGGGGGGATGAGAAGATGAGGTGCCCGACCGTACAGCACACAACAGCCCGACCGTGCAGAGCCATTAGCCTGAGCGGGCTCATCAAGAGGGCACCACAAGCCCGACCGTGCAACCACAACAACCCGAGTGGGCCCTCCAAACAGACAACATCCCCGAATGTGCAGCACAGCCAAGGGATGTTTGAAGCCTGACCGGGCTTGGATCAGCTGAAGCGCCCGATCGAGCTCATTCTTGTGCTCGGTCGGGCACATTAAACCTGCACGCCGCCATGAAGAAAAGGAAAGGTTCGGTCGACGGGAAGTAACATGAAAATTCACATGAAGAACGGAAAGACTCGACCAAAGAGGAAAAAGAAGAAAATGAAAGAAAGAAGAAGAGGAAAGAAAGATATTCGATCGTAATTGAGGACTGGAGGAAGGAAGAAGACGACATAGAGAGCAGAGACAGTAGAAAGAGAGTAGAGAGCAATACACCGGAAGGCTGGAGACTGGACGACGAAGGCGGCACGTGGAGGAGCTTTTGAAGACTACAGTATTGGGATAGGGAAGAATCTCCTTCTATATCTATGTTTGCAATAGTTTTGTTTCGTGCTTTGTTTTCGGAATTCATGTTCGAGTAATTTAGTAGCTACGGGTTAGAGTTTTTTCGATATGTAATGGAGGCTCATGCTTAATTCTTGGTTATAATATTTAATCTTTTTCGGATTAATTGGCTGTTCTTAACGCTTTGTTTGAATGAATGATCATAAAAGTTTGGTTGCATTGGAAGATGAATTGAACTTGGAACGTATCCATGATATGAGGTCTCAATTGATTTAGAACCGTGACTGGTCGATTAATTGGACCTAGGAATTAGGACAGTGGACTTAATGCATTTATCGTGTGAGATTACGCAATTGGAAGATTGGTAGTATGGACGTTAGATAGTGGGTTTAGACATCGGCATAGTCATTCCTTAGAAACGAACTTGAATTCCCCGAATACGTGATGATATTCATAACTATGATCTTTGTTAGCACTTCATTGCATATTCGTGCATCTCTCGAAACCTGTAGTGTTTAGTTTATTAAGTTTATCTCGTTAGTTAGATAGTTTAGTTTCATTCGCATTCTACACAGTTATTGACTTTTACCGTCCTTTTCATTAGTTACTAGCTTTAGAGTTGCATCAATTCCTTGTGTTCGACCCTGGTACTATAAGATCCGTATTCTTGCGGAAGCGTTAGTCTAGGTAAATTATTACTTGAGATAAACCACATCAAGTTTTTGGCGCCGTTTCTAGGGAATTGATTACGACTTTAGAGTTAGGATACTTTTGGATTAGGACATAGTCCTTTCCGGAGTGTTATTTGTTTTTTTTTTCAAATATTTGGTTTCTTTTGTTTTGAGTCAAATTCGTTTACTTCTTGGAACTCACATGACTTTTGTGTTTTGTTTTCTTATCTCGTTCAGCTCACTCGTGCATGAGAGGAACTGGAAGCACTGATCTAGTTTATGACCTAGATATCGGTAGAACGCTCAGAGAATTAAGGAGAAAAACGAGAGCTAGTGCAAACCAACCGATCGATAACACACAAGTGCACCTAGACTTCTAACCCGAGATAGTAATCGAACCAAAGATTGTAGACAAGAGCGAAGAAGAGTTAATGGCAGAACGTCGAGACTTGAACGTGCCATAAATGCAACCAAACGTGCCACAAATGCAACCAATGATAACCTATGGATCATACACGGTCCCTAGGCATACACAACACTTGTCATGCATCACTAGGGAGACGCTCGCTTGGAATTTCAATCGGCATTCATCCAGATGCTCGGTAACGCAACGTTCAAAGGAAGACCCGTCGAGGATCCGAACCAGCATCTTACTGACTTTAAGATGCTCTGCAGAATTATCTAAACCGGAGACGGAATATCGGATGAGGACATCATGCTAGTGCCTTTCCATTCTCAGTGAAGGATATGGCGCAAGACTGATTGTATTCCCAACCGGTGAATTCCATACGATCATGGGAACAACTAGAAGAGAAATTCATGACACGATTCTTTCCTCAGAGTAAAGCTCAGCTCGCCAAAAATCAAATCAACACGTTCGTTCAAAGGGCAGCTGAGAGTTTATACGAAGCGTGGAAACTATTCAAAGGCTATCAACGCCTTTGTCCACATCACGGCATGGATAAGGTTATCTCATACATAATTTTCTGCAAAGAACTCATGGATAACACGAGAATACTGATCATAGCCGCCGTTGGAGGTTCCTTGAGTAACCTCACATTTCCACATATCGAGGACCTAATCGATCGTATGGCTGATGAAGGCAACAACGCCGCTAGAGAATATAATAACAACGCTCCAGCAAGGGTAGCTCATGTGAACGACACACATGCTCTATATGTCGGTTTAGCCGAGATGAAGGATCAAGTCCCTGGAATTTATAATCTTCTATCCGAATCACGTTGTCCATAATATATAGAGCAATTAGAGGATCATGAAGTCCAAGGGTATACGGAAGTAAACTACGTGAGCAATAATCAGCCTTTGAGAAACACGTACAATCCCGGATGGAGAAATCATCCAAAATTATCGTAGAAGAATTCCGACGGCGCATCGAACACACAACAATTATCGGGAAACTTTCAGCCACGAGTGATGCAAAGGAATCAGAATTTCAGCCAAGGAAGCAGCCCCAAACCCAAAATTACCAGCCACGTGCGCCTCCTCCTCCGAAACAAGAAGCTAACGCCAATATTACATCTATGCTAGCTCAACTCTTACAAAGACAAAAAGATCTATACAACGATTCTAGAGAGATGAGAGCAGAACATGAAGAGGTAAATAAAAAATTTGTGGAGATGAAGACGCACCTAAAGATCTTGGATACTCAAGTTGCACATCTCAGCAAACTCCTCTCAACTGCTAGGAGTTCTACCGGGGCGACCAGAAGCAAATCCTCGTGAGTAAATAAACGCCATTCACTTAAGGAGTGATAATACATTGGATCAGCCTACTCATTCGACGTTTGAAAAGGGAGAATCATCTAGTACAGTAGCAGAAAAAGGCAACAACGCCGAAGAGCACAAAGAGAAGGAAGAGGAGCCGAAATATGTGAAACCCGAACCGAGGCCTCCTCCTTTGCCGTTCCCTCAATGCCAACGCAAAAAAGAACGAGGATTCTCAATTTGCAAAGTTTGCTGAGATGTTGAAGAAGATGAACATCACTATTCCATTCCACGAAGTGTTGAAGAAGATGCCTTCATATGCCAAGTTCCTCAAAGACGTACATGCAAACAAGCGCGATGTGGAGACTGAAACCGTCATGGTGACTAACTCGATGCTGCAGCCAAACCTACCCAAGAAGATACCAGATCTAGGTATATTCGTGATCCCTTGCAAAATAGGAGATTATGAAATTAACCATGCACTAATCGATGTCGGAGAGAGCGTAAGCGTGCTACCATTGTAATTATACCAAAAATTGGATCTTGAGGATATGATGGATCTTCAGCCTACACGAATGGCGCTCACCATGGCTGATCGAAGCGTTAGAATACCCGAGAGCATGCTGGAAGACGTGCCTTTTGCAAGTTGGGAAGTTCTTCGTCCCGGTCTACTTCGTCGTCTTGGATATGGAGGAGGACAAGAAAATCACTATCATCCTCGGTAGGTCGTTTCTTAATACGGCTAAGACGTTCATACATTGTGCAGAAGGTAGATTCACATTGAAGTTTGAAGATAAAGAAGTGGAGTTTAATTTGAACGACACGGTGAAGCAGACTTATTTGGTAGACTCGGTATTCTACATAGACGTCTTAAAGAAACTAACCGAGGAAGTTATCGAAGAGTTTGGGAACATGGATTCTCTTGAGATGGATCTTTTAGCAGCTGGAGAGGGACTTTATAATGATCATAACGAAGTGAAAAATTAAACAAATCTGCTGGACGAATGAGGAACAAAAGAGATCCCGATTACCGAGCTAAACGCACTCCGAGCAGATTTCTGTGCGATCCGAGCACAGCAGGTCGTAACCCAAGAAAATGATGAAATTTCGGACAATCCTTATCAAGAAGACTTCTAAACTCACAAACACGTAAGCACAGCTCAAATGGACATGGATTCAAGTCAAGAAAACGTCATAAACAAGTGCACAAACCTTCGCGCATTCCAGACAGATTCCAGCGCACCTCTAGCAGCTTGCAACGCGAGTTCAACCACTTCTGAGATGCCTAATAGCCAAACCAAGCGTCCAAAACCTGACTGGAGTGTTGAAAAAGCCCCAAAAGTGGAATTGAAGTCCTTACCACAAGGGTTGAGGTACAAATTCCTTGGACTCGAATCTAGTTATCCCGTGATAGTGAATGATAACTTAGACGAATCCCAAAAAGCACAATTTCTAGAAGCTCTTAGAAAGTATAGGGATTCCATAGGTTATGAATTAGAGGATATTAGGGGACTTATTCCAGCCCTTTGAATGCATAGGATTCACTTAGAAGATGACTCTAAGACCTCCATTGAACATCAACGTAGATTAAACCCGAACATGATGGAAGTAGTTAAGAAAGAGGTCCTTAAGTTTTAGAAGCCGGAATTATATATCCTATATCGGATATTGCGTGGGTGAGTCTTTTACAGATAGTTTCGAAGAAAGGAGGCATCACCATCGTCCCAAACGCGAACAACGAACTGATTCCGACAAGAACGGTCACGAGATGGCGCATGTGCATTGACTACCGCAAGCTGAACGCTAACACCCGGAAATATCACTTCCCTTTACCTTTCATTGCTCAAATGCTGGAACATTTAGCTATTCACTCCTATTTTTGTTTCTTGATAGTTATTCAGGTTTCTTTCAAATACCAATCCATCCGAACGATCAAGAAAAGACGACGTTCACATGCCCCTTCGGTACATTCACCTATCGTCGGATGCCTTTTAGTTTGTGTAACGCACCTGCTAATTTTCAGCGGTGCATGACCTCTACCTTTTCCGATGTAAATGGTGAAATTATGGAAGTTTTCATGGACGATTTCTCGGTTCATGGATCTTGCTTTGATGTTTGTCGAACCAATCTTTGTAAAGTGTTAGACATGTGCGTAGAAGCGAATCTTGTGCTGAATTGAAAGAAGTGTCATTTTATGGTTCACGAAGACTTCGTGTTGGGGCATAAGATATCAGCAAGGGGAATAGAGGTAGATAAGGCGACAATAGAGGTTATTGAGAAGCTGCTACCTCCTAGGAACGTTAAGGCCATTCGTAGGTTTCTAGGTCATGCGGGATTCTATAGACGGTTCATCAAAGATTTCTCAATGGTATCTAAACCCCTCACTGATCTATTAGGAAAAGATGTACCATTTGAGTTTACAGCGGAATGTCGAGCTGCATTTGAAAAGTTGAAGAAGGCGTTGGTTTCTCCACCCATCATACAACCGCCGAATTGGGAGCTTCCGTTTGAGCTCATGTGCGATGCGAGCGATTATGCGGTTGGGGCAGTGTTGGGACAGCAAAATGATCAGATGTTGCACGCCATTTAATATGCTATTTGAACATTAGACGACACCCAATGCAACTACTACACAACCGAGAAGGAGTTACTTGGAATCGTCTTTGCGTTTGAAAAGTTTCGCTCATACCTTGTTGGCTACAAGGTAATAGTTTACACGGATCATACTACCTTACGTTACCTACTCACCAAGAAATACGCAAATCCGAGGCTCATTAGATGGCTCTTACTGTTGCAAGAGTTTGATCTTGAAATAAGGGATAGGAAAGGAGCTGAGAATAGGGTAGCTGGTCATCTTTCACGTCTTGAAATCCCCGAGTGCATTCCTACGACGACTATCTCCGAGATGATGTGGTAATGTCCTTGACTTGCACTTCCACTCCATGGTATGCTGACTTTGTGAATTACTTAGCATGTCAAGTACTGCCGAAAAGATTGAATTACAATGCGAGAAAGAAGTTTCTCCATTTCGTCAAGGCGTACTATTGGGATGAGCCGTATCTTTTTAAAAGAGGCGCAAACAGAATCTTTAGGCGCTGCATCCCTGAAGAAGAAGCTCCACACATACTGTCACGTTGCCATTCCTCAAGCTATGGAGGACACTTTTCTCTAGCCAAGACAGCTACAAAGGTGCTGCAAGCGGGCTTCTATTGGCCTACACTCTTCAAGGACGCTCACAACTACGTCGCATCATGCGACAATTCCCAAAGGATGTGTAATATCTCTACACGCCATGAAATGCCACAAAAATATATTCTAGAGGTCGAGCCATTTGATGTATGGGGAATAGACTTCATGGGCCCCTTCCCATTTTCGTGTGGGAACCTTTACATACTAGTCGCAGTGGACTACGTAACGAAGTGGATAGAAGCTTTGGAAAGTCCAACCAACGACTCCAAACCAGTAACCAAGATGTTCAAATGTGTCATATTCCCACGTTTTGGAGTCCCGAGGGTTGTGATCAGCGACGGAGGTAATCATTTCGTGAACCGCATCATAGAAGGGCTATTGAAGAAGTACGGTGTTCGACATAGGATAACAACACCATATCACCCTCAAACCAGCGGCCAAGTTGAAGTTTCTAATCGAGAGATCAAGTCAATTTTGGAGAAGACGGTCACTAAATCTAGGAAAGATTGGGCACTGAAACTCGACGATTCATTATGGACCTACCGTACATCATTCAAAACGCCAATTGGAATGACTCCGTTTCAGCTAGTGTGTGGTAAGACATGCCATCTACCGGTCGAGTTAGAATATCGATCGTATTGGGCGATCAAAGCACTCAATTACAATTATAAGTCAGCTGCTAAGAAACGGATGATACAGCTCCATCATCTAGAGGAAATGCGCCTCCATTCATAGGAGAACGCAAAGATCTACAAGGAGCGCACGAAGAGATGGCATGATAGACACATAGTCCAGCGGACTTTCAAAGAAGGTGACCAAGTACTTGTTTTTAATCCAGGAAAAATCAAGTCACGTTGGTCCGTGCCTTTCACAATCAAAAGCGTTTCTTCAAATGGCGCTATTGAGCTAATAGGAATCAGCCACACATTCAAGGTGAACGCCCAACGATTAAAGCTCTACAACACGGACAACATAGGTAACAAACGAACAGCTTTCGCTCTTTCAAAACCAGCTCATGCGTAGAGCGTTTTGGTCAGGCTCGTGACCTTAAACAAGTGCTTCTCGGGAGACAATCCGAGCCCTATATCTTTTAGCTATTTCGTTTTAGTTTTGTTTAGAATTCGACTCTTATTCTTTTCACAAGCATGCTCCTTACCAACAACCCTGATGTATCGTACTGTCTCCTTCGGATTGTGTGACTTTTGTTACAGGTTTTCCACTTTGAAATCATCCACAACATAAAGAAAGACGCGTACGCCAAGCTGCATCAACTCGGGACAGCGAGCACGCATTAGGTGCACACATTCCTATCTATCGTATTTTTCCCGAGTTTTTGCATGTTAGTCCTTCTTTTAGGTTTTGAACACCGAGACGGTGTTCCGTTCAAGTCTGGGGGGGGGAGGGTATTTTTCGAATGTCATGATTATGATTAGGGTTTAGATGTTGAGTTCTTCATTTTGTTTTTTTCTTTTATGTTAGTTTTGTTAGGATTAGACGGACGAAAATATCTAGTAAGAGAAATTTCGAACTTAGTCACCTCTATGCAACTTTGTCGAATCGGAACAAAAGTCTAGGTTGCTGAAACATACCTTTATATATCGATTAGTTAGTGGTTTTGCATGAATCCATAGACTATAGTTGTATTCATCCCCTTAGACTTCAATCCCAAGCAATTATATCTCCTAGCATACCTTTCATTCTATATTTTGTTTCCATCATTATATTTCCATGCACTCATACTCCACTGTCAATAGACTAAGTTCTTTAACTTTTTCAGCCATACATTGACATGAATGCATCAACATTGATGGTTCGTGTCTAAATGGTGGGTCAAGGCGGTTTTTCTACATCCTAAGGGTTAGAGTCGATGTGTATTCACAATAGTTAATCAAAAGAAAAATTAAGAAAAAAATCAGCAATGACGCAACCTCTTCACTCCACTAAGGTTACAAGGCCTTATGAGTGTGCCAATTGAAAACCTGGGTCTAAGTAGAAGGTTGTTCTCTTCAACTCCAACGTCCTAGAAGCCAGGTGCGAATATACAAAAAAAATGTGTGGAAACCGAAAAGAAGGAAAACAAAATAAAAAAAGAAAAAGAAAAAGAATAATAAGTGTCTTAAGAATGGTATTGAACTTTTTGTGCATTAGAATAGGTATGGAGATTGCTTGGATGTTGTCTAGGGGTTAGTGAAATGAACTCAAGATATTTGTTGGATTGCACAGTTAGTGGCTTTCGGTAGATAGAGGTCTAAATTCGGTGCGCTTAGATCTATGTTCGTGTGACGCGTTCTTGCATGGGGTGGCTGACTTTTCGACTTGATTGTGCTAGTTTTCGATTGTTGTCTAACTCCTCTCTTGTTTGGTTTTAGTCTTGATCGAGGACGAGCAAAGGTTCAAGTCTGGAGGAGTTTGATAACGTCTATTTTGTCATAGTATTTTAGTTCATTTTCGTAGTTAGTTCACCAAGCATTAAGCATCATTTAGTCTTCTTTCATCCCTTTTTCGTGTATTTGCAGGAAAAGATTACATCAAACACGAACACGAGCAAACACGAGCTAATACGAGCAATGGCCTTACACTACCTACAACTGTACGACTGTGCATACAACAAGGGAGAGAGAGCATGGTCGATCACCATGCAATGCACGACCAGGCGGATGAGAAGATGAGGTGCCTGACCGTGCAGAGCCATTAGCCCCAGCGGGCTAATCAAGAGGGCACCACAAGCCCGACCGTGCAACCACAACAGCCTGACCGGGCTCTCCAAGCAGAAAACATCCCCGAATGTGCAGCATGGCCCGTGCATGCATGAAGCCCGACCGGGATTGGATCAGCTGAAGCGCCTGACCGAGCTCACTCTTGTGCCCAATTGGGCACATTAAACCTGCATACCACTATGAAGAAAAGGAAAGGTTCGGTCGACGGGAAATAACAGGAAAATTCACGGGAAAGAATGGAAAGACTCGACAAAAGAGGAAAAAGAAGAAAATGAAAGAAAGAAGAAGAGGAAAGAAAGATATTCGATCGTAATTGAGGACTAGAGGAAGGAAGAAAACGACATAGAGAGCAGAGACAGTAGAGAGAGAGAGAGTAAAGAGATAGAGCAATACGCCGGAAGGCTGGAGACTGAACGACGAAGGCGGCACGCGGTGGAGCTTTTGAAGACTACGGTAATTGGATAGGGAGGAATCTCATTATATATCTATGTTTGCAATAGTTTTCTCTCGTGCTTTGTTTTCGGAATCCATGTCCGAGTAGTTTAGTAGGTATGGGTTAGAGTTTTGCCGATATTGAATGGAGGCTCATGCTTAATGCTTGGTAATATTTAATTGTTTTTCGGATCGATTGGTTGTTCTTAACGCTTTTGTTCTTATTGGCCGTTTGGACGAATGATCATAAAAATTTGGTTTCATAGGAAGATGAATTGAACTTTGGAACGTAGCCATGATATGAGGTCTCAATTGATTTAGAACCGTGACTGGTAGATTAGTTGGACTTAGGAATTATGATAGCGGACTTAATGCATTTATCGTGTGAGATTACGCAATTGGAAGATAGGTAGTACGCACGTTAAATAGTGGGTTTAGGCATCTTTGTTAGCACTTCATTGCCTATCGTGCATCTCTCGAAACCTGTAGTGTTTAGTCTATTAAGTTTATCCCGTTAGTTAGATAGTTTAGTTTCATTTGCATTCTACACACTTATTGACTTTTATCGTCCTTTTCATTAGTTACTAGCTTTAGAGTTGCATCAATTTCTTGTGTTCCACTCTTGTACTATATGATCCGTATTCTTGCGGAAGCGTTAGTCTAGATAAATGGTTACTTTAGATTAACCACATCAAAACCCACTAGCAACCAGATATCAGAACCTAGAACTTGTCTTTCCAAAGAAAGAACATCCTAAACCAAACTATATAACCTCGGACTCAGCAAATGATGCCATAACATTTGTGATCTAGTGTAGATAAATCGTTGAACAATTCGAAATTTCTCCAAGAGTTTGGTAGCTAAATCTCTATGATTAGCAAGAAAAGACAATCTCAATTAATAAAAACTTAGATAAAACGTCATATGATGCGTCCTCTATTTATAGGGACCAAATAATAATGGGAACTAAATTAAATAAAGCAACTTAATTATAACCCACACAAATGTGCGGTCGAGCACTACATAAGCATTAAATCCTAATTTTGTAAAACTTAAGTACATTCGGTTGAGCAGCCCTTATGATCGTTTCAGTCTTCCCATGCTCGATTGAGTCATGCTGCATTCAGGATGAGCGATAAAATCTTCTGCATACTTCATTTGTATAGAAGATTCATTTGGTTCGAGTAACCCTCTGCTCAGGTACATCTATCGAGTGAGTTTGCTCAGGTCGAATGAAACTATACTCGATTGAACGCCTGTGACTCTCTTAGCTTCTTGCTCATTCCGACCTTTTTTACTTTTAGGTGAACCTTGTAATGTCGAATCAACTCCTCTTGACGTCCTCTTCTACCCATTGGTTGCCCTTGCACGTCCATTTGAGTGCGCACATTCCTCAACTCCTTCGGTTTGGCCTCCGTGATCGGCACATGTATGATCCGTAGTGGAACAATGACATGGTTTGTAACATTAAATATTCATTATTAAAAGAGTATAAAAATATGCGATTTTTTGATCTCGTTGTGATAGTCATGTAGCTTTTTCTTTTTCTAGGAAATAGACTAATGCAACAAAATATGTCTCGAACATCTAATACGTGATATATACACCACATCGCTATAAAAAAAATCTGTTCACATTCCTACACAGTTTTTAACCATGTGGATCAAAATAGTATGATGTAAAGAAATATATTTTCTCTTTCACATATTGCATTACAATTAAACCTTCGGGTTTTGCTTTTTGTTTGATTTTTTTTCTTAAGATTAAACGTAAAAAACTCAAATGGATACTAGTGATCTTATGAGCGTAATGTCATGTGGGGATCTTCATGACTTTATGAGCGAGTGAGTGAGGAAGTAGTGACCATGATCATGTTTTAGTGGAGGCTAGTGTATGTGTGAGCTTGAAAACACTTTGGTACTATGGGGTCTTAGTGGTCTTGCGAACATTACATTGCCCTAGGGTCCTAGTGATTTTACAAGTGATGGAATGAGGTCCTAGTGACCTTGCAAGCGTTATGTGTTGCTAAGGTCCGGCGACTTCATTACATGAAGTGAGGTTTTGGTCAACTTGGAGGTTGTGGTATGTGTGAAGCTACAAGCATTTCGATGGGATGAGATCCTACGGATTTTGTGAGAGATAATACTGGATGTTGGGGGTCTGTGTGATCTTATATGCATTATTTTATGTTGGAGGTTGGAGTTTGTATGACATAACAAGCTGTTATGTGTTATAAGTATAGATGTCCAATTCGGTTATTCGAATCGATCCAATTGGACCGATCTGACCAATCCAAATTGTTGGAATATGAATTATCCTTAGAACTCATATGATTTCAAATTTTGGAACATATACGAGTTCATATCAGTTCGATTCGGGTTCGGATAAATCATGAAAAATCGAACAATCCAATTAAAAAATAAAAATAAAAATTAAAATACTAAAAAAATCCCAGTTTGGTTTTATTTTTATATCATATTTGATATTTTTTATATTAAAAAATAAACTATTCAAAAATTCCTAAACCCAAATAACTGAATTAAGTAAAGTACCTGAATAATCTGAAACCCAAATCAGCCAAATTATCCAAAGAACTAAAATTATCCAAATATAATTCGAGTTTTTTGGTCCAAATTCTAAACCCGTACCGAACCTAGACCGAAATCAATTGGGTTCAATTCGGCTCTAGTTTTAAAACCCCTTAGAAACATAAACCTGAACCGAAATCTAAGGAATTCGAACCAAAACCCAAATTAGACGCCCATAATACTGAGGTCATATGGACATTACGAGTGTTATGCCTAAGGTGGAGTTTTGTGGTTTTTATGACTATTATGTCATAGTAAAGTCATGTGGACTTTTCGAACGATGATTCGATATGGTATTTGGTGTAGAGTTATGATGTAGTCAGAAAGGTCTGAGTAGAGTTTTGAGTGTTTTCTTTTTGATGTTTATCTTTTATGCTAATTTAAGTGAGTGTAGGTAGATGTGTGTTATGGAGTGCGTACAAATTTTGGTCTCATTCATAATATTTTTGTACTAACCTTTTCTTTTATAGATTAGCGCAGATGGACATGTTATGGAAAAAAGCAAGGCAATGAGGTCAGTCAACAGTGCAATCGAGCCCATAACAGATCAGCTGGAGGAGAGTACAATAGAACTTGGTGGGGTTTATAACTCACATTCGTTTTTACCTTACTTGTTATGACTTTTTTAAATTTGGTTGTTTTCTACCAATATTTATTTATTCGTAATAAAGGCATTTGGTTTATTTATTAAAGTGTTTGCACCATTTTACATATACCCATCTCTCACAAGTAATGGTGGAAATTCTCAGTCCTAGAGTTAATTCATTTGGAGGTGTTACAAATATCATAACATCTTATGATTTTGAAGAGAACATCATTGATCAATATATCTACATTAAGGTCTGTATGAGTAACTTAGCTACTTTTTTCAAATGATATGGAGATGTTCTCTACGAATATCGGAAGGAAATATATGGGTGATGCATCTTGTATGATTGGGATAAAAAAATATGTTACAACAGACCACAAAGATTGTTAGGCATGTCTCATGAAGGTTATAATAAAAAAAAAATCTTAAAGGGATTAGTCAAGGATTAATACTTACCAAGGATAGCTCGAATTCATACAAGGGACAAATTCAATAATATTTAGTCTAAAGAATGAGTTAGAATAACCGAAAAATTTTTTCTATAGACCAAAAAGTTAGAGTTTAATAGATGTTCAGATTTAGATACAACGAGATATCATATTTGTCATTGAACTGTTGGATTGCTACTAAAGTAATCACAAAATCGACCTTAAAATTGTAAGACATAGAAACATATGATCATATATAGGAGGTATGATATTTTGCACGTCCTTGATATTTAGATTCAGATTTGGTTAGATTTGATTAGATGTGATGATACAAAAAAAAATTGACTTTGGAATATCAATTCCCATATAGCTAGAAGGACAATGCTATTAGAAAGTGGAAATCAATATGTTATGGATGTCTATTGATGGATTTGTGAGGGTGCTTTGAGGCTTCTATTAATTTATTGTGGTTCTCAAACTTTATCTCAAAATTTAGGATTATCGATTCTATAATCAAACTGTTTAAACTTTATTGTGATAATTTTACAATTATTTTTTTCTCTAAGAATGATAAATACTCTAAGCTCATTTAGATCAAATATTTCATCGTAAAAAAAGAAATAAAGAAGCGTATCATTCGAGCATATTAGAGTTGATCTTAGTGGATCTGTTAAGGGATTATCGTCTAATATTTTTATGGGCCATTTCAGACGTTTTGGCATTTGGTCGAATCCTTGCTAATGTATTGAAATCTCCATGTATGGCATTGGTTTTTCTAAATCAGTTATTGTTTTTTTAATTCAATTATGATTGAATTGTTCCTATTGCTTAATTATTATCAATGCACAAATAACGATGAATGAGATAATAAACATAACAATATTGTTAAACATATTTCATAACAATATTGTTAAACATATTTCTCTTTGGTTATAAAAACATCGAATTATGTTATTTGTAATATTTGACAATGATCATGTTGCAAAATAACGTCATCATTCTGATTGAATCAATTTTAATCCAATTAATATTGAGTATATTATATCCAATATAAGTTCGCATCTTTAAGTTTTTGGTTAATCAAATACTTATTTGTGCCAATTAGGAAAATATTAAAATAAATTAAGCAAGACCATGTAATTTTGATTTATTGGTGTAGTGTTAAACCAGACACTTTGATATTATAAGTCTTAATAAAAGGACACTTAACGCCTATAGGTATTTAAGGAATTAAATATATTTTCTCCTTGATTTATAGTTTTTACACCAACATATAAAAGGACATTAGGCTTATAAACCACACTAAATCACCAAATTTAACGGAGGCCCAAATAGCAACGCTATATATGTAGAGAGACCATACTGCCAGGAGATAGAGGACTGGGTCAATTGCTGTTACTTGTTCATCGGGGGTGTTGATTGGGCGGATACAAAGAATATATCCCAAATTTTCAGAATTTTATAATCTCTATATTCTCTTTCCGATAATACCTTTTTATCTATATCCGATCCAACATTTAAGAAATTCAGATCTCAAATTGTATAACATCACTTTTGTTATCTGGGATAACTGTTAAAACCATGTACATCCAAATATCTCTACGTGTGATAGGTTAGGAATGAGAGATTGTCCCAACACTATCTGCTCTTTTTATGGTTGGATGGGAAAAAGAGTTTTATGCTCACTTGTTTTTCTCATACAGTTATAGTTTCAAATTCTTATTCTCCCGTAGCGCACACATCGTCCCTATTGTTCCAATAACATTATGCGAGGTCATCCATGCCCCCACATTGGCGCGACCAAAGAGCCTGGAGTTGTCATTCTCTCTAAACTTTTCCTCCAAAATGTAATCTGTCTACTTTGGAAGGAACATAATTACATGATATTTTTGTATAATATAGTTATTAATATAAATTCAAAATTTCATAAAAAAATGCCTAAAAGAAAATTTTTAAGTATGACAAAACGGTTTCATTTTCCATCTCCAACATTAAAACTGTGATGGTAGTACTTATCCCTGGCAAATTACTATTGAATTATGGTCCAATTACGTATATCATCATTTACACATAACTTACATCATCATTTCTAGATAGATTAAAAATTTTCAAAGTTTTAGGTTTAAACTTCTTGGTGTCTTGGTATATGAACATAATGAATAAATGTGTAATGTATCTTAGACTTTAAGTAATGGTTTATGGTAAGTTTGATAAGCAAAATGAGTGATAAATAAGAGAGTGTTAGGTTTCAAGTTTTAGTTTAAATAGGTGATAGTGTATGGTAATTCTTCTTAAAAATAATTAAAATATTTTCTAAATATATCTTCTCTTCGTCTCTTTTTTTCAACAATGCACTAAGAATGAACATACAAGGAGCTTGTTAACACATAAAAAAAAGGAAACTTAACATGGACTTAGAGACAAACTGGTTCGAGGGATTACATCCCACTAAAACTATGCACAATGGCACAAACAACAAGTACAAGGGGTAGCTTTAGAATAAAAATAAAGTTGTATAATTAATCATAATTATAATTTATAATTTTAAAAGATAATAATAATTAATTCATATTTACACATAATTAACATAACTAATGTATATTATAAATTTGTCGATGGTATTTCCGAATTATCGTTATCGGAATCATCGTTCTCGCACACTGTCCAATTGATAAAAGGCAGTTTTTCCTTTAGCATGCTCATCAATCGTTGATGTCGTCTTTCTGACCGTTGTTGCGACTTGAGCAATTGAGATACGATATTTCGCATCTCGTGGTCCGTCGCTTTTGACTTATCTCTGGAGGAATTTGAATATTGTGATCAAATTCCTCCAAGACCAAAAATGCGACCTTTATACGGTATAACTTGCTGTGAAAAACTATCGAAATGTAATTACAATTATAAATACCAAAATTATATTAAATTTTAATAAATTTATCTCAAGATACAACTCGTTGTATTCTTCCTGACTTAAAGAAAGTTTCGTTCCGTATTCTCTCGGCGGAATTGGGGACACTCGTTCTGATGTCATGTTCTGAACATCTTCATGAACCCGTTTTGCTCTGGGATCTACCCATGGACCGTCAGATTTCTTAATGTGCGTATGTTCCAGCAGTTTTACGTATGACGGTTCGGATCCTTTCTATTTTGTCTAAAACAAATTTCATATATATATATATATATTTAATATTAATCAAATGTAAATTGTATAAAATCCTAAAAAATTATAGATCTTACCAAATCTTTGTAAACTTTCGTGAAAGAACGAGAACACGCGGTATGTGCACTCATCCTGTATCCTTCTCTATCAGAACGACGAGATTGACTTTCTCGTTCGCTTCTTTGCTTAAAATTGGGATCATCCCTATAAGTGCACTTTTTTTTCCAGACATTGTCTACCATCCAAACGGGTTTCCCTTTCTTCTCTTGATCTTTTTTGCAATCGTTTATGAGAGCTTTGAGATGAACTCCCCGCAAGTTGTTCAAATTCAGACTTTACTAGTCCTGTAATCTCGGGGTTCCAATAAAATTTTTGTTGATATAATCAAATAAATATTTTATTTAAAATATTTTTTGAAATTTTTATTAAGTTCTCGGAGTTGAGATTCATCCATGTGGAGAAATCTCTTTCTTTAAGTTCTCGGAGTTGAGATTCATCAATGTTCACATATGTAAAAATTCTGTAAATATACACATAGAATATGTACGCAATTGAATCCATATTTATAGTATGTTACCTTTCAAAAGAACACAGTTGAGTAAAACATGCGTATATGTGATGTGGTCAATCTCAAGTAATAAATACCTAGACTAACGTTTCCGCAAGAATGCGGATCATGTAGTACCAGGGTCGAACACTAGGGAACCGGATCTACAACAGAGTTATTAAACTAATAAATAGGACGAATATAAATCAAGTGATTGGAATTCAAAGTAAAGACTAAACCAACTAACGGGATAAATTCAATAAGATAAAACACCACAGGTTTCGAGAGATGTACAATAATGCCATGAAATACTAATAAAGATCACAGTTGTAGATATTATCACGAGTTCAAGGAATTTAAGCTCTATCCTAGGGACTGAGTGGCGTTGACTAATCCCACTATCTAGCATGGGTACTACCAATCTCCCGATTGTGCAATCTCATATACTAAACACATTAAGACCGCTATCCTAATCCCTGAGTTTAATTAATCCACCGGTCAAGGTTCTAAATCGATTAAGACCCAAAATCATGACTAGGTTCCAAAATCTAATCCATCGTCTGATACAATTAGACTTTTGTAATAATTTATACAAGTGATAAGCAAGAATAAAAGCATTAAACCAATCAATATGAAAGCGTTCAAATATCATTACCGAGCATTAAGCACAAGCCTTCAATATATATTGGCAAAACTTTAACCCATGGTAACGGATCTACTCGTTCATAGGTTCAAAAAACAAAATACGAACGAAAACTATCTTAAACATAGGTAAAAAACGAGATGCCTCCCTATTCTAATACCGCAGCCTTCAATAGCTCCTCCAAGTTCCGAGT
>CM071872.1:33597907-33649656 GCA_036759665.1 Gynandropsis gynandra | reverse complement strand
GATGTGGAACTATGGAGTGATGCGGGTGACACGTTCAACGCCAATGGACAGCGGCTTAAGCTCTACCAAGCCGCTCAACCGATCGAAAGTGGAAACTCCATTTCCCTTTCCGATCCACCCGTCGCGCACGCATGAGGAATGGAGACGTCAAAGCTTAATGACGTTAAATAAGCGCTTTCTGGGAGGCAACCCAGCTGTTTACTTTTAAATTTTCTTAGTTTTTAGGATTAAGACTCGGTTATTTAATAAAAAACAGAAAAACACAAAAAAAAAAAAAAAAATAACACCACAAACGTGGTTCACTTCCTTCATCCTCCATCGGAGCTTCACGTCGAGGACGCCGTTCAATTCAAGTCTGGGGGAGCAGCTCACGTTTTTCAGGTGATTTCGTTTCATTTTCCTTTGATTTTTAGTTTTTAGGTTATTTTTGCGATTTTTAGTTTGTTTTTGTTTTGATTGAGTCAGAGTCGTCCCAAGGCACTTGTCCGGTGCCACGTTTTGAGATGAACCCTGAACTTAGGAATGCTTAAGAGGTTGACCTTTTCCGTTAGACTTTGCATGATTGAGCTAGGTTTTCCTATGCGTTAGAGCTTATTAGTCGGCTGAAAAACAATAGGTCGTAGTTCTTGGGAATCCTAGTGTTACTTGTGGGGATGTTTAGACGAGGTTGCTAGGCTGGTCTGTCGTTTATTTTCTCTACCCAGATGGTCATACTTCGTGTAGACGACACTTTACTTTGGTTACATTGAGGATCATTGGATCATATAAAATCGAGCTTGTTTTGCAGATTGAAAAGCACACACTAACACTCCGCTGTCGATAGAAATAGTGCCTAATAAGCATGATCAAAAATCGATATGAGTGCATCGACCTTGTTACTCCTTCGGTGGCTCGGGTCTAAGTGGTGGGTTGGCGATCATCTTTCTACGTCCTAAGGGCATGGCACAAAAAGCCGCCTACTCCGCTGCACTCTCACACGAGATGCATGAGTATACCGTCATCGGTAGTCTGGGTCTAAGTAGAGGCTGGATCCCTTCAAATCCGACGTCCTAGAAGCCTAGTGTGTATGCAAAGAAAAAGAAGAAAAAGAAAAAGAAAAAGAAAAAAAAAAGAAGAAAGAAAGAAGCTCGGAAAGAAAGAAACAAGTATCCTCGGTTGACCTAGGTTTAGCATAGTCTGAAGTCTTGTCTGGTGGAGGGAGTTACGGTAGCGTGTCTAGTCTCCTTTGATTTACTTTCTTATGGGTAACCGTGGTGGACCTAGGATTAAGGCTGAAAACTCGATTAGGCCGAATTTGCTCTCGATTTGCTAGTTGATCGGTTAGGTTCGCTTTAGCGGTGTTTCTAGGAGAAGGGGGATTCTCGTATTTTCATACCCCATGTATTCCACGTTTACGTTTGCTTAGGGACAAGCAAACATTCAAGTCTGGGGGATTTTGATCATCTCGTTTTCATACGTATTTCTTGCACGATTTAGGAGACGTTTTTGATACATATGTGATGTTTTACGTATGATTCCGTATCCGTTTTACTTGCTTTCGTGCTTTTCATGTTCTTACAGGTTTTTACGCGTATTTGGACTATTTTGGAGCTAAAGGAACATGCACGGAGCTAAGGAGCAACTTTGGGGATCATCACGGGACAAACGGGACGAGATTGAGCATGGAAAAGCCTCACCCGGTCGGGCACAACCTTTGCACGATCGGGCAAAACCTACGGCCAATTGTGTGGACCATTTAGCACGACTCGGGCAAGCATTTAGGACCATTTTGCCTTGTGCCCGAGCGGGCACACATGCCATGCCCGATCGGGCACCATTCCAGCACCACAGGACGCGCACGAACTGCCCTAGCCGCACCCGAGCGGGTACACTCACTACCCGAGCGGGTAGCGGCCCGAAACTGCTCAAAACTTAAGTAAACTTAACTTAAAACATAAGGGAACTCGTGGGGCAATTTAGGCAACAATTGGACTGACTTAGGAGGCTTAAAAGGAGGCAAAAAGACGTCATTAGAGCAAGCTTACAGAGGAGAAGAATTCAGCGAAGTTAGAGCAGATTCTTGCGAGGAGATAAGCGAGGAGCATTGGAGATCAAGCACCGCCACTTCGGTTTTGTTTGGTTTTTATGTTCCTTAGACTTTCTACTATGTTTATGTTTCTTTACAGACGCATGAGCGAGTAGTTTGTTTGTTCTAGGAGAAGGGATTAGCCCTTGGCTATCCCGAGACCGCTTTTGATCTATTTTGAATGCATCTTCCCGTTTTAGTTTATCTATTCTTTATCTGAGTACTTCAATTTACTTGTGTTTGCGCTGGCCACGTAGATGCATGTGTTAGGGGTTAGGAGAAGGACCGAAAGGAGAATTCTAGTCCTATAAAGTCAGGTTTAGAACAACCGAGGTTAGGCCACGAAAGTAGGGTAGCAACGGTTGAGGGTGAACGGGCGAATCACAGAGTTTATGGGTTTAGTTCATGGTGTCAGCCACGAAAGTAGGGGGCAGCTTGTCTAGATCACGTGTCTATGCCTTGAGAGAGGGTAGATATCATGTTAGGATCGTCCGCCTTAGATAGCTTTAACTGGGATTGCATGATAGATAGGTTGGTCGCCGGTTTAGGTAGTCTTGTGGTGAAACCGGTTTCCTAGGACGTTTGTCTCATCGTTAGAACCCAAGTAGTTTAGTTAATTTCAGTATTTCATTCCTTATCCATATTCTTTCGTTAGCAAGTTTGATTCATAGTTCGGGTTTAGGTAGCGTTGCATAGTCTCTGTGGGATCGACACCTAAAATACTACACACGTGCCGTGCACTTGCGGGTAGATTAGGTTATATTTAACTCTGATACGCATCAACCCCTTCGTCCTCTTTCCTCTTTCCTTTATTTTCTTTTCTCCTTCTTTCGTCTTTGGCCGAATCTAAGCTCTCCAACCTTTTCTTTTTCGTCCTTCTTTCCTCTTTCTACTCGTTTCCTTTTTTCTCGGTTTTCATTTTCTTTAGTAGCTTGTGTTTCCTTTTCCTCTTGTACCGCAATGGTTTCCTTTTCTTTTCTCCTCCTTTTCCCGTTTGGCTGGCTACCTTCTTTCTCTTGTCCATGCGTTCCCATTTATTTTTCTAGCAGCCATTTCCATTTTCTATCTCCAACGATTGCAGTTTCCAATTCTTGTATAGGCGGTTATCTTTCTATTTTTGTGTAGGCGATTGGAAGTTTACATTTTTTTTCAGTAACTTGCTTTTAGTTTATGTAAACCATGTTTCCTTTTCATGTTCCAACCATGCTCTTCTTATTTTTTTTCCAGCAACTGAAAGTTTCCAGTCTTGTGAGCCCCGACCCAAGTTTCCTTCTTTGTGAGCCGCCTATTTCCTTTTCTTTATGGTCATGTGCCTTCTTTGTAATCCAGAAATCCTTACTTCCATTTTTATTCTTTGATTCAAGATCGTTGGATGTTGACCGTATATAATTGATAGGAAAGTGATTTTTGCTTCATTTACTTGTGTTTGTACCCCCAATATTATATTTTCTGCAATAACACGAGAAAACACTAGAAGAGGACTAAATTATGCTTAATGCTCGGTAAAGTCTCAATGAATGGCTAAACTAACTTCAAAAATGGACTAAACTATTATAAAAAAATAGACATTATCAAGGAGATAAAGGCACTCGGCCGAGTAGAAAAACGCTTCACCTGAGCAAATGTTCTGGATAAACACTTCACCCGAGCACTACATAGCTCAACTGAGCATGGGAAGTCTCGACCGAGCATATGAGTTGCTCGACTGAACACATTTAAGTTTTGCAGGTTTTAGGTTAATGGCTTATGTGGCGCTCGACTGAGTGGTTACATCGCACGACCGAGCACTTTTTCTCAGTTTTATTAAGTTGCTTTACTATATTTAGTTTTTCATTATTGTTTGGTCCTTATCAATAAGGAACTATTATATGAAATTTTAAAAACCAAAATTTAATGGATTAAGAATGTCGTTTCTTTTCTATTTCATGAGATTTAGATACCAAACTCTTCGAGAGATTATGTGTGTACACCGACTTATCAACACTAGATTATAAGTATTGTGGCATCACTTGTTGTGTATAGGGTTTTCTAGTCAAGTTATAGTTGTGGCTTGGGACTTCCATTTTAGAGAAGACAAGTTGCAAGTTTTAATATCGGTTTGCTAATGGGTTTTCGTCTGTATCTATCCATCTAAAAGGAGAATGTTGTTCTATGTTCATATTAAGATGGTGAGAACATAGAAATCAATGCCATGATAGGATGCATCTCATCCCAAGTGGTGATAAAATGTTCTCCTAGATGCCTTCGAGAAAGTGTGAGTTAATCCCACCATGCTAGTGTATAGTGATATGATGCCGAATCATCGTTCTACTTTTATGAGGATGGAATTAGAATGAAACCCACTAAAAACTCGATAGTTAAACCTAGAATTTTTCTCCCAGAAAAATAGACTTTCTAAACCCCATACTACAACCCGACTACACAACCTCAAACGCCGTGAATGACACCACAACACATGTCATCTAGTGTTGATAAGTCGAAAACAACTCAAAATCTCTCCATGAGTTGGTAGCTAAATCTCTAGGATTAGGAAAGAAAAGAGCCAAATTTCTTGATAGGGATCAACAATAATGGAAATAAACTGAAATAAGACACCATAGCTAAACTCACCTAAAATGCTCGACGAGCGGTACAACCGCTAAGTCGAGCGCTGTTTAAGTCTTAACCCTAAATTTGAAAAACTAAAGCACGTTTGGTAGAACAAAAGTAATGATCAGTCGAGTGGCGAGTCCTTCTATATGATCCTTTGGTCTAGTGAGTTTGCTCGAGTCGAGCGCTTCGGCTATGTCTTGTCTAGTGGGTTCGCTCAGTTTGAGCGGCATGTTGGTCAGGCCGAGCGCCTTCGGCTCTCCTATCTTCTTGTTTCCTTCGACTTTGTTAAATTGTAGGCACATCACATAAGCTTCCCTTGATGTCTTTGATGCTCTTGTATTGCCTTAGCAAGTTTGTTCACCACCAAATGAACAAACACGTTCTGTATCCTCTTAGCTTTAGCTTTGGTGACCGGTTTTTGTGTTGTTGGTGTGTCGAGCGGAGCCTTATCCTTATCATTTCATCCTTCTTCAAAAGCATTTTACCTCAAATTAGGTCATTATCTGAATCAAAATGAACCAAGTCAACAATATTGAAAGTCGAATTAACACTATATTTACTAGACAACTTGTTTTTGCATGTATTGCATTGATGCGTTCAAGCACTTTGAATGGTCCATTGTCATGGGGCATAAGCTTGTACTTTTGCTACTGAGGAATACACACCTTATGTAAATTGATTCACACCAGATCTCTAGGTTGAAAAAGTACCCTCTTTCGTCCCTTTTTTTCCATGTTTGGCATATCACTCGTCTTCTTTTTAATGTTAGATCATGCCTTCTCGTATAACTATGTAACGAAATCTGCATTTTCTTGCCATCAAGCTTAGTAAACTCTGACGATGGTAAAGGGGCAATGTGTACTAGTGTAAGCAGAATCAATCCATACATGATCTCAAAAGGTGAGAACTGAGTAGCACTGTAAACCGCCTATTAGATGCAAACTCAATATGTGGTAGCCCATGTTTTCAGATTACTCTTGAGCAATGCTCGTAGTAAGATCGATAATGTTTGATTAACCACTTATATTTGTCCATGGGTATCAAGGTGACAAGTAGTGGGAATAATAATTTATTGTCTAACTTACACCAAAGTGTTTTCCACAAGTAACTAAGGAACTTAACTTCTCTATTAGACACAATTGTCCTAGGAATGCTATGCAATCGTATGATCTCTCTAAAGAATGATGTAGCAACCTGAAACACATCATTAGTATTATGATATGGAACACAATGATCCATCTTAGAGAATATATCAATAATGACAAAACAAAACCGTGTCTTGATTTAGACCTAGGGAGACCTAACACAAAATCCATGAAGATATATGTCCAAGGGTGACGAGGAATAAGAAAGGTTGAGTATATAGTAGGGCTGCAAATGAGATTTAGCCTTTTTTCACGTGACACAGCCTCCATAAATGCACTCAACATCTTGTCGCAAATGGGGCCAATAGAAATGTTCCTACGATATATAGAAGGTCTTAGTCACTCCAAAGTGACCATTAGTCCACCTCGTATGCCACGAACGAATAAATCCCAAAGAAAACTTTCAGATTCACACAACATATTTTCATGGAATAAATAGCCATCAACTCAAAACTACTTACCTATGATTGTGTTCAATGTCGTAGGACTTGAATATGTCAGCAAAGTGATGTTTAGTGTCCTAGAGTTCCTTAATGTGTTCGAAGTCGAGAACCCTAGCATTTACTACAATAAGAATTGTATAACACCGAGATAATGTGTCAAAACCAACATTATCTTTACATTGCTTGTACTGGATAATGTAGGGGAAGGTATGTATGAACTTCATCCGCTTGGCGTGTCTATGGTTCAGCTTCTGTTGTCCTTTTATATGCTTGAGTGATTCATGATCGATATGGATCATGATCTCCTTGGGCCACAAGTAGTGTTTCCATGTATGGAGCGCTTGCACCAATGCATATATCTCTTTAACATGCATTGGATAGCGTAATTGTGCTCAATTGAGAGCCTCAATGAAGTACGCTATGGGTATATGCTCCTGCATCAACATCGCTTTAACTCCTACACGGTATGCATCATATTCAATTTCAAATGTTTTACCAAAGTCAGGTAATTCCAATAAGGGATCTTGTGTCATTTTATCTTCTACAAATTGGAAGACCCTCTGTTATGCTTTGCCCTACTGGAATGTGATGTTCTTCTTGATTGCTTTAGTTAAGGGTACAATCAAGGTGCTGAAATCTTTAACGAACTAACGGTATAATTCAACTAACCATGAAAGCTTTGCACCTCTCCAATTGTCCTAGGGCTTGGCCAATTGCTTATGGACTCTATTTTTTCTTTATTGACATGTATACCCTGTTCACTTAATATGAATCCCAAGAACACAAGTTTGATAGCACAAAAAATGCATTTCTTAAGCATAAAGTTTCTCACTTAGCAACACGCCGAGAACCGGTCGTAAGTTCCCTACATGTTCTTGTATGGTTTTTCTGTATACTAGGGTTTCATTTAAGTACTCAACCATGAATTTCCTATATAATTCCTAAGAACATGATTCATTAGTCTTATAAACCTGCTAGACACATTAGTTAACCCAAAAGGCATAACTAATCATTCATATAGCCCTAGCTTGGTCTTGTATGTGGTTTTCATTCATCACCATCCTTCATGCATATTTGGTTGTATCCGCTCTTCAAATCTATCTTAGAAAATACAGAAGATCCAGGCAATTAGTCGAACATGTCATCTAAATGAGGTATCGAATGACGATACTTTACCATAATGTTGTTGATTGCGTGACAATAGCACAAATTCGTCATGTGCCATCCTTCTTGGGCACGCGTATCACCAGTACCACGGATGGTGACATAATCTATATCACAGTACCCTTCTCCATGAGCTCACGGAGTAGTCTCTCGAGCTCCTTAGTCTACTCAGGATTTGTTTGATAAGCTCGCCGGTTGGGAATGCTCGCGCCAGGTACAAAGTCAATTTGGTGCTCACTCTCATAAACTGAAGGTAAGCTGTTGGGTGTTTCATTGGAAACCATGTCCTCAATCCCCTGCAATAATGCGTTGAAATCACTAGGTAAAAAGGGGTTAAATTCGTTAGTGAAATACGACTTTTTGAACAAGATTATAAACATAGTCTGGTTCGATTTCCAAGTCCTTTTGAATTCGCTCACTCTCATTGAAAGAAAGTTTGTGCTCAGGAGTTGTCTCTCAAAGGCTTGTTTCTTGGTTTCTCTCAAGATCTCACTGTTTTTGTAAACGACCTCATGGTCTCACTTGAGTTTCCCTCTTCTCGCTTTTTATCCTTGACTACCTCTTTGAGCATGAGTGGAGCTACGCGAACGTGTCGTCCTTGAAATTAAAGGAATACTTGCTACTGAACCCATTTTATTGCGCTTGAGTGTCGAACTGCCATGATTGTCCTAATAGTAGGTGACCCTCTTGCATTGAGGCGACATCACATAACACTTCATCCTCGTACTTTCCAATGCTAAAATAGACCTTCACCGGACGATGAACCTTGGTTTGACCGTTGTCATTGCAACAACTGCATCTTGTAGGGTGTAGGTGCTTCGTGGTGTTCTATCCCAATTTTTCCACAAGCGATGTGCTAGCCACGTTCGTGAAAATACCTTCATCAACTATGATACTACAAACCTTGTTCTTCACTAGCCCACATGTGTAGAAGATGTTTTTCTATTGTACGATGATTCTTCTTTAGCTTGCAGATTTAATGCTTTACGGGCTACTAGTAACTTCCCCTTTACAGCCGCGTATTGATGTGTTTAATCTTAAGTAATAAAATACCTAGACTAATGCTTCTCCAAGAATACGAATCGTATCGTACCAGGGTCGAACACAAGGAATTGATGCAGCTCTAAAGCTAGTAAACTAATGAATTGGACGGTAAAAAATCAATAAGTTTTTTAAATGCGAATGAATTAAACTAACTAATTAACGGAATGAACTCAATAAACTAAACACTACGGTTTTGAGAGATGCACGATAATGCAATGAAGTGCTAACAAAGATCATGGTTATGAATATCATAATGTATTCGGGGAATTCAAGCTCTTTCCTAGGGAATGACTCTCCCGATACCTAAACCCACTATCTAGCATCTAGCGTGCATAATACCAATCTTCCAATTGCGTAATCTTACACGATTAATGCATTGAGTCTGCTATCCTAATTCCTAAGTCCAATTAACCGACCGGTCAATGTTCTACATTAATTGAGACCTCATGTCATGACTATGTTCCAAAGTTTAACTCATCTTCCAATGCAACCAAACTTTTACGATCATTCATTAAAACGGTCAATAAAAACAAAAGCGTTAAGAACAATCAATGAATCCATAAACGATCAGACATCATAACCAAGCATTAAGCATGAGACTCCACTAAATATCGGCAAAACTCTAACCCGTAGCTACTAAACTACTCGGACATGGGTTCCGAAAACAAAGCACGGAAGAAAACTATTGCAAACATATATATAAAATGAGATTCCTCCATATCCTAATATTGTAGTCTTCAATAGCTCCTCTACGTTCCGAGTTCGTCGCCTTATCTCTAGCCTTCCGGCGTGCTGCTCTCTCTCCTCTCTTTACGTGTGTATTGTGTGGCGTGTGGTGTGTGTATTCTGTCTGAATTCCTTCTGCCCTCTTGACCCCTACGTCTTAATTCCTCTCTCCTTTCTTTCTTTTTTACTTCTTTTCCTCTTTGGCCGAATCTAAACTCTTCAGCCCATTCCTTTTCGTCCTCCTTTCCTCTTAGGCTAGTTTCCATTTTCTTGGTTTCTATTTTCTTCAGCAGCCTGTATTTCCTTTTCCTCTTGTGTAGCAACGGTTTCCTTTTCTTTCTTTTTCTTCCTTTTCCTCTTTGCTTGGCTGACATCTTTCTTGTTCTTGTGTTTCCATTAATTGAACCAGCAACCATTTCCATTTTTTTATCTCCGACGGTTGCAGTTTCCAATTCTCGTGTAGGCGGCAATCTTTCCATTTTTATGTAAGCGACTGGAAGTTTACATTTTGTTCCAGCAACTTGATTACATTTTATGTAAACCATGTTTCCTTTTCATGTTCCAACCGTGCTCTTCTTATTTTTTTCCAGCAACCGAAATTTTCCATATTTATTCCAATAACCAAAAGTTTCCATATTTGTAAGCGGCCATTGTTTCAATTTTTTTGTAAGCGGTCATTGCTTCCATTTTTTTTCTCTGGTTTATGATTCTTTGGATGTTGACCGTGCATTACTGATAGGAGAGTGGTTTTTCTTAGTTTTGCTTCATTTACTCGTGTTGATATCCCGATATTTCATTTTCTGCAATAACACGAGAAAACGATGAAAGAGGACTAAGTGATGCTTAATGCTCGGTAAACTAACTATGAAATTGAACTAAAATACTATAATAAAATAGACGTTATCAAACTCCCCCAGATTTGAACCTTTGCTCGTCCTCAAGCAAGACAAGAACTAAGCATGAGAGGAGTTAGACAACAACCGGATACTAGCACACACAACTCGAAAAGTCAGCCACCTTCCGCAACAACGTGTCACACGAACATAGATCTTAGTGCACCGAATTTAGACCCCTATCTACCGAACGCCACTAACCGTGCAATCCTACAAATATCCTAAGTTCATTTCACTAACCCCTAGATAACATCCAAACGATCTCCATACCTATTCTAATGCGCAAACAATTCGATACCATTCTTTAAAACAATTGTTTTTCTTTTCGGTTCTCTTTTTCTTCTTTTCGGTTTCCACACATTTTTTTGAAAAAAATCGCACTCGGTTTCTAGGATGTCAGAGTTCAAGAGGAAAGCCTTCTACTTAGAACCAGGCTGCTGATTGGCTCACTCATAAGGTCATGTAACCTTAGCGGAGTGAAGAGATTGCGTCATTGCAGATATTTTTCTTTTGATTAAACTATTGTGAATATGCATCGACTCTAACCTTTAGGACGTAGAAAAATAGCCTCGACCCACCACTTAGACCCAAACCATCAATATCGATGCACTCATGTCAATGTAGAACTAAAATAATTAAAGAACTTATTCTATTGAAAAAGGAGTGTAAGTGTGTGGAAATATAATGATTGAAACAAAACAAAGAATGAACGGTATGCTCGGAGATATAAGTGTTTGAGATTGAAACCTAGGAGGCAGAATACAACTATAGGCTATGGATTAATGCACGACCACTAATTAATCGATATCTAAAGGTATGTTTCAGCAAACCTAGAATTTTGTTCTCGATTCGACAAAGTTGCACAGAGGTGATTAAAGTTCCAAATTTTTTGTACTAGATATCCGTCCGTCTAACGCTAACGAAACTAACGTAAAAGCTAAAATAAAATGAAGAACTCAACATTTAAATCCTAATCACAGTCATGACACTTGAAGAGTTCCCCCGGAGACTTGAACGGAACACCATCCCGGTGTTCAAAACCTAATAGAAAGACTATATTGCAAAAACTCGGGGAAAAAGAAGATAGATAAGAACGTGTGCACCTGATGCATGTTTGCTATCCCGAGTTTATGCAGTTGGGCGTACGCATCTTTCCTTATGTTGTGGATGATGTCGAAGTGAAAAACGTGTAACAAAAGTCACACAATGCAAAGGAGGCAGTACGATTCATCGGGGTTGCTGGTAAGGTGCAAGTTTGTGAAAGGAATAAGAGTCGAATTCCCAAAAAAAAGTAAAACGAAAAAACTAAAAGGATATGGGGCTCAGGTTGCCTCCCGAGAAGCACTTGTTTAAGGTCACGAGGCTGATCAAAACGTGCTACTCATTAGGTGGACGTCCTCGACATCGTCGTGTGTGTAGCATCTCGCGTGCATAATGTGCTCGATTGGGTATAGCACGCTGATCAGTTGGGTTTCTTGCACAATCAGTCATGTCTTTCCTAAGCTTGGTCGTGATGTTCTCTAAGTTGTGGACTAGTGATCATCTCGTTTTTATACGTATTTCTTGCACGATTTTAGAGATGTTTATGATATATATGCGATGCTTTACGTATGATTCCGTATCCGTTTTACTTGTTTTCATGTTTTCATATTCTTATAGGTTCTTATGCGTATTCGGTTCATTTCGGAGCCAAAGGACGTGCACGAAACGAGGTACCGAGCGGGCATTTGTTACGGGGCATGAGCCCGAGCGGGCAGCACATGTGCCCGAGCGGGCAGGCCTTGTGCCCGAGCGGGCACCCCTTGAGCCCGAGCGGGTAGCCCCTTTTTCATCGCGTTCTTGCACGATCTTCGGCGCCGTACCCGATCGGGTCACTTACCCTGCCCGCGCGGGCCGCAACCGTCACCTGCAAACTTCAAATAAGTTAATTTCACTTAAAAAATGGAAGTTTGTGGGGGACTCATACAATAAGGAAAACGACTTTAAAGAAGGAAAAAGGGGCCAGAGGTCGAGAGGATTCATTCATTATTCAGTTCTTGATCGAGGGAGAGAAGAAGAAGGTTCTTACGAAGGAGACTTGCAAGGAGCATTGGAGATCAACTTCACACTTCGGTTTTGTTTGGTTTTCATGTTCCTTAGACCTTCTATTTCGTTCATGTGTGTTTACGGACGCATGAGCGAGTAGTTTGTTTGTTCTAGGAGAAGGGATTAGCCCATGGCTATCCCGGAACAACTTTTGATTCATCTTTGAATGCATCTTCCCGTTTTCTTTTATCTATTCTTTATGTGAGTGCTTAATTTACTTGTGTTTACGATGGCCACGTAGTTGCATGTGTTAGGGGTTAGGAGAAGGACCGAAAGGAGAATTCTAGTCCTAGAAGATCAGGTTTAGAACAACCGAGGTTAGGCCACGAAAGTAGGGTAGCAGCGGTTGAGGGTAAAACGGATGAATCACAGGTCTTATGGGTTTAGTTCAAGGTGTCAGCCACGAAAGTAGGGGGTAACTTGACTAGATCACGTGTCTATGCCTCGAGAGAGGGTAGATATCATATTAGGATCGTCTGCCTTAGATAACTTGACTGGGATTGCATGATAGATAGGTTGATTGTTGGTTTAAGTAGTCTTGTGGTGAAACCGGTTTCCCGGAACGTTTGTCTCATTCTTAAGAACTAGTTTGTTTATTTGCTTTTAGTATTTCATTCTTAAAACCATATTTCGTTTCTTAGCAAGTTTGATTCGTAGTTCGAGTTTAAGTTGCGTTGCATAGTCTCTGTGGGATCGACACCTGAAGCACTACACACGTGTCGTGCACTTGCGGGTAGTTTAGGTTATTTGTTTAACTTTGATAATGCATCAAGTTTTTGGCGCCGTTACCGGGGACTATTGTCAACACGTCTTAGATTCGAGCCTAGAGTCTTTCTTGTTTGTTTTAATTTTTGTTTTCTTTTCTTTCGTTCTTTCTACCTAAATCGTTCTTTATTTGTCCTTTGCAGAGCCGTCAGATCAACGAGAGATGGATAATCGAAACGGCAATAGACAGATGTGGCAACAGCAACTCATGCCTCAATCACGAGAACCATAGGCTCCTCCACCACGTCGACTCAGAGATTACGTGGTGCCGAAATGAACAACGTGCAAACAGCCATAAGGATGCCTGCTGTTGCTAGAGAACAGTTCGAGATTAACCCGGCGATGATCAACATGTTTTATCAGAAGCAATTCACGGGTGAAAAACACGAGGATCCCTATCAGCACCTAAAACACTTCCTTGAGCTTTCCGGTACATTCAAGATACACGGAGGCTTAAAGGATGCGATCTTACTGCGTCTCTTCCCCTTCTCAATTGGGGGACGAGCAAAAACATGGCTGCAATCGCTCCCCGCTGGATCAATCACTACTTGGGATCAGCTCTGCAAATTGTTCTTATCACGCTTCTTTCCTCCGAGCAAGACGATTAAGATGAGAGGGGCAATCACAACGTTCAGATGCAGAGATGGAGAAAATTTGTTTGAGGCGTGGAGCAGATTTAAGGATCTTCTACAGATGTGTCCACACCATGGTCTAGAGCAGTGGTACGTTATCCAAACCTTTTACAACGGAATTTCAGATGAACACCGAACGACGTTGGATAACGCTGCTAGAGGATCATTTATGGATCTGAGCGTCGAGGAGGCATACGAGCTAATCGATAACCGTGCCATGAACCACACCATGTGGTCAACACCAAGAGGTATGCCTAACAGCACTCATCGTTTGTATGAGCCGAATCAGAGCCGAGCAACGGGCAATGTAGCGAACGCCATGTACTGCGTGAATTGTGGAGATACAGAACACGTAGCTTATCAATGCACACTGCAAGAGAATGTGGAATACATGAAATATGCCCAGCAGCAAGGAAACACGCAATTCGGGAATACCTACAACCCGAATTGGAGGAATCACCCGAACTTGTCATACCGAACGACTCAACCGATGAAGTATTCGGGATTTCAACAATCACAACAACCATACCAGCAAGATAACCATGAATTCCAGAAAGCTCAGCAAGTTCCACAAGCTCCTCAACCTCCTCAAGCCCTTTCATCAAACCTTGAGGCGGTATTGCACGAATTTATCAAGGAGCAAAGGCAGCAAACATCGACTCAAACCAAATTCAATGCGGATGTGGGGACAACGATCAACGAGCACAAAACTCAGATGGAATCTTTGAGCAATCATGTGAAGAGTTTAGAGAACTCCGCAGCATAGCAGGCTGCCTCATCCTCTCGGAATACCGGACAGCTCCCAGGTAAACCCGAATTGAACCCGAGAGAGTACGTGAATGCTATTTCTATGTGCAGCGGTGATGTGGTTGAGAATTCGTCCTCCAAAGAGAAAAGTCAAGCTGCTGGAACGTCAATGAATAGAGGAAAAGGTAAGGTTCCGATAATGGAAGGAGTCGAATCAGATTTATACAAACCATACGTTGCTCCACCGGCATACGAACCTCCTATACCGTTTTCTCAACGGTTGGTGAGCAACAAGAACGAAGAGAGAGTGGGCAGATTTGTAGAGGGTCTCAAGAAGCTTGACATCAACATCCCATTCGTGGAAGCCCTCCAAAAGATGCCTAATCACGCCAAACTCATCAAAGAGGTACTTTTCAAAGAGAGGAATATCGAAGAGAAAGAGACAGTAGCACTCACCGAGGAATGCAGTGCAGTTCTTCAGAACAAGCTGCCACCAAAGTTGAAGGACCCCGGAAGCTTCTCCATTCCATGCACAATAGGTAATCTTGAAATTGAAAATGCTTTGTGTGATTTAGGGGCAAGCGTGAGCATCATGCCACACTTAGTTTTCGAGCGGATGGACTACGGGAATCTCAAACCTACAAAGATGTCTCTACGCTTCGCGGATCGTTCGGTAAGATATCCGGTGGGAATTGTTGAAAACGTTCCCACAATGGTAGGTAAGCTTTGCATTCCCACTGATTTTGTTGTACTTGAGATAAAAGAAGATGCTAGGATACCTATTATTCTTGGTAGGCCGTTCTTAGCTACTGCAAGTGCGATGATAGACGTACAATAAGGAAAGCTGTCTTTACATGTCAGAGATGAGACGATCGAATTCAACCTGTCCAGCCCCATGAACGGACCCTGATCCAATGAGTCTTGCCTTAGAGTTGATTTGCTGGACGAGTTATCAAAAGACACGCTTGATCAAGTGAGTATGTCCGATTCTCTTGTACGGTATTTGACACGAGTTTGCGATAATGCAAGATTTGCGGACGAAGGAGCTGAGATGTACACGAAATTCATGAGTGCTATTGCAGCACTAGGAGACGCCCCATGTGAGGAGATACCACACGATATCCATGCTGGTTTCGCAATGGAGAAGACGTCCAAACTTGAGCCCGAGCCACCTCCGTCTTCTTTTCGGTATGAGTACGTTAAATGCGATAAAATATATCCTGTTGTTATGAATGCTAACTTGAGTGCAGATGAGATGAGAAAACAACCCACACGCGTCAGAAGCGTAGAAGAGTCAGCTCTTCAGTATGTATGCACGGAACTTATACGGAAGACAGCCACAAACCTTCCATCGAAACTCAAAAGAGGCTGCACCCGCACTTGCAAGAGGTAATGGAAAAAGACGTCATAAAAGTTTTCAATGCAGATACCATTTATCCAACCTTGGGCAGCGAGCAAGTGAATCCCGTGCATCACGTGCCAAAGAAAGAATCAGTGACTAAGGGATGGCACGACGAAAAGATCCTACCTCATAAGATCCAACTAGGTGACTTAGTTCTACTCTTCAATTCTCGTCCTAATATTTTCTCGGGCAACCTACTGTCTTGTTGGTTTGGTCCTTTTCAGGTACGAGAAGTCTTCAAACATGGAGATGTGGAACTATGGAGCGATTTGAGTGGCACATTCAAAGCTAATGGACAGCGGCTAAAGCTCTACCAAGCCATGCAACCGATCGAAAGTGGAAACTCCATTTCCCTTTCCGATCCACCCGTCGCACACACATGAGGAATGGAGACGTCAAAGCTTATAGACGTTAAATAAGCGCTTTTTGGGAGGCAACTCAGCTGTTTGCTTTCATTTTTTTTAGTTTTTAGTTTGAGACTCGGTTATTCGTTTTCGTTAAAAAAAAACAAAAAACACAAAAAAAGTCATACCTCCACAAACGTGCTTCACTTCCCTTACCCTCCATCGGAGCTTCTCGTTGAGGATGCCGTTCAATTCAAGTCTGGGGGAGCAGCTCACGTTTGTCAGGTGAATTCGTTTCATTATCTTCCCTTTGACTTTGTAGTTTTTAGGTTATTTTGTGGTTTTTAGTTTGTTTTTTGTTTTCGTGAGTCAGAGTCGTCCCAGACGCTTGTCGGTGCCACGTTTTGAGATGAACCCTGAACTTAGGTTGCTTAAGAAGTTGGCATTTTCCGTGAGATTTTTCATGTTTGAGCTAGGTTTACCTAAGCGTTAGAGCTTATTAGTCGGCTGAAAAAAAATAGGTCGTAGTTCTTTGGGAATCTTAGTGTTGCTTGTGGGGGGTTTAGACGAGGTTGTTAGGCTAGTTTATCGTTTATTCTCTCTATCCAGATGGTCATACTTCGTGTAGACGATGTTTTACTTCACTTTTTTATGAGGATTACTATATCATGAGATCGAGCTTATTTGCAGATTAAGAGCGCACTAACACTCCGTTGTCGATAGAAATAATGCCTAAAACGCATGATCTAAAATCGATATGAGTGCATCGACCTTGATACTCTTTTGATGGCTCGGGTCTAAGTGGTGGGTTGGCGATCATCTTTCTACGTCATAAGGACATGGAACAAATAAAACGCCGCATACTTCGCTGCACTCTTGAACGAGATCCATGAGTATACCGTCATCGGTAGTCTGGGTCTATATAGAGGTTGGATCCCTTCAAATCCGACGTCCTAGAAGCCTGGTGTGTATGCAAAGAAAAAGAAAAAAAAAGAAAAAAAAAACAAAAAAGAAGTCACAAAAAGAAAATGAAAAGAAAAAAAGGGTTAAAAAAAGAAAGAAGCTCGGAAAAGAAACAAGTATCCTCGGTTGTTCTAAGTTTAGAATTGTCTGAAGTCTTGTTTGGTGGAGAGAGTTACGGGTGTTTGTTTAGTTTTTCTTTGATTTACTTTCTCATGGGTAGTCTTGGTGAACCTAGGATGAAGACCGAAAACTTAATTAGGCCGAATTTGCTCTCGACGTGCTAGTTGATCGATTAGGTTTGCTTTAGCGGTACTTCTAGGAGAAGGGGGATTCTCGGATTTTGTACACCCCACGTGTTCCACGTTTACGTTTGCTTAGGGACAAGCAAACAATCAAGTCTGGGGGATTTTGATCATCTCGTTTTCGTACGTATTTCTTGCACGATTTTAGAGATGTTTTTGATATATATGCCATGCTTTACGTATGATTCCGTATCCGTTTTACTTGTTTTCGTGTTTTCGTGTTCTTACAGGTTTTTATGTGTATTCGGTCATTTCGGAGCTAAAAGACGTGCACAAAACGAAGTACCAACATCGAGGATCATCACGGGACAAACGGGACGAGAATCGGCATGGAATGGTCACTACCCGTGCGGGTTGATCATCTCATTTTCATATGTATTTCTTGCACGATTTAGGATACGTTTTTGACACATATGTGATGTTTTACGTATGATTTCGTTTCCATTTTACTTGTTTTCGTGTTTTCATGTTCTTACAGGTCTTTACGCGTATTTGGATCATTTTGGAGCTAAAAGGACATGCACGGAGCTAAGGAGCAACTTCGAGGATCATCACGGGACAAACGGGACGAGATTGAGCAAGAAAAGCCTCCACCCGGTCGGGCACAACCCTTGCACGACCGGGCCAGATCTTCGGCCAAACTTGTGCACCATTTGCACGACTCGGGCATGACTTGCCCGACCATTTTCCTTGTGCCCGAGCAGGCACACATACCATGCCCGATCGGGCATGCATTCCAGCCCACACATCCGCACGACTCGCCCTAGCCGCACCCGAGCGGGCACACTCAATGCCCGAGCGGGTGGCGGCCTGAAACCACCTATTAAGTTAAGTGAACTTAACTTAAACAAAGGGAACTCGTGGGGGCAATTTAGGCAACAATTGGACCGACTTAGGACGCTTAAAAGGAGGCAAAAGATGTCATTGAAGCAAGCTTACATTGGAGATTAGTTCAGTAGAAGATTAAGGAGATTCTTGCGAGGAGACAAGCTAGGAGCATTGGAGATTGGGTGCTACCACTTCGGTTTTGTTTGATTTTTATGTTCCTTTGACTTTCTACTATGTTTATATTTCTTTACAGACGCATGAGCGAGTAGTTTGTTTGTTCTAGGAGAAGGGATTAGCCCTTGGCTATCCCGGAACCACTTTTGATCTATTTTGAATGCATCTTCCCGTTTTAGTTCATCTATTCTTTATCTGAGTGCTTGAATTTACTTGTGTTTGCGATGGCCACGTAAATGCATGTGTTAGGGGTTAGGAGAAGGACCGAAAGGAGAATTCTAATCCTAGAAAGTCAGGTTTAGAACAACCGAGGTTAGGCCACGAAAATAGGGTAGCAACGGTTGAGGGTGAACAGATGAATCATAGAGCCTATGGGTTTAGTTCAAGGTGTCAGCCACGAAAGTAGGGGGCAGCTTGTCTAGATCACGTGTCTATGCCTCGAGAGAGGGTAGATATCATATTAGGATCATCCGTCTTAGATAGCTTTAACTGGGATTGCATGATAGATAGGTTGATCGTTGGTTTCGGTAGTCTTGTGGTGAAACCGGTTTCCTAGGGGACATTTGTTATTGTTAGAACCCGAGTAGTTTATTTACTTTCAATATTTCATTCTTCATCCACATTCTTTCGTTAGCAAGTTTGATTCCTAGTTCGAGTTTAGGTAGTGTTGCGTAGTCTCTGTGGGATCGACACCTAAAATACTACACACGTATCGTGCACTTGTGGGTAGTTTAGGTTATTTAACTCTGATACGCATCACGGGTAACTCCCTAACCCGAGCGGGCATTTTTTACGGCGATTTTGGGCAGCAAATTGAGCACGAGTCGGGCGAGAAATACCCCGCCCGGGGCATGAGCCCGAGCGGGCAGCACATGTGCCCGAGCGGGCACCCCTTGAGCCCGAGCGGGCAGCCTCCTTTTCATCGCGTTCTTGCGCGATCTTCGGCGCCGTACCCGATCAGGTCACTTACCCTGCCCGCGCAGGCCGCGACTGTCACCTGCAACTTCCAATAAGTTAATTTGACTTAAAACAAATGGAAGTTTGTGGGGGACTCATTCAATAAGGAAAACAACTTTAAAGAAGGAAAAAGGGGCCAGAGGTCGAGAGGATTCATTCATTATTCAGTTCTTGATCGAGGGAGAGAAGAAGCAGGTTCTTAAGAAAGAGACTTGCAAGGAGCATTGGAGATCAACTTCTCACTTCGGTTTTGTTTGGTTTTCATGTTCTTTAGACCTTCTATTTCGCTCATGTTTGTTTACGGACGCATGAGCGAGTTTATCTATTCTTTATCTGAGTGCTTAATTTACTTGTGTTTACGATGGCCACATAGATTCATGTGTTAGGGGTTAGGAGAAGGACCAAAAGGAGAATTCTAGTCCTAGAAGATCAGGTTTAGAACAACCGAGGTTAGGCCACGAAAGTAGGGTAGCAGCGGTTGAGGGTAAAACGGATGAATCACAGGTCTTATGAGTTTAATTCAAGGTGTCAGCCACGAAAGTAGGGGGTAACTTGACTATATCACGTGTCTATGCCTCGAGAGAGGGTAGATATCATATTAGGATCGTCTGCCTTAGATAACTTGACTGGGATTGCATGATAGATAGGTTGATTGTTGGTTTCGGTAGTCTTATGGTGAAACCGGTTTCCTGAAACGTTTGTCTCATTCTTAAGAACTAGTTTGTTTATTTGCTTTTAGTATTTCATTCTTAAAACCATGTTTCGTTCGTTAGCAAGTTCGATTCGTAGTTCGAGTTTAAGTTGCGTTGCATAGTCTCTGTGGGATGGACACCTGAAGTACAACATACGTGCCGTGCACTTGCAGGTAGTTTAGGTTATTTGTTTAACTTTGATAACGCATCAGCTAGATCGTGTTGTCCAAAACTTTTGGTCGAGTTGTCCATAAGTCTGGTTGTGCACTCCATGAAACCAGTTAGGCGTTGATCGCTTGTTTCCTTTAGCGTCTCTAGAAAATTTGGTGTGTGAGCCCTTGTGGTGAAGGCTTCATCTTCACCTTGGGTGCCTTGTCAATGCTCCAGTTGTGTGCTGGACATTTGGTGTAGCTTCTCAGCATCTCGGGGTTGTTTATGTACTGATTTGATTCGGATTTAGCTCGGGTTGCACGGAAGTCTCGGTCGGGGGGTTATTTCTTCTTTCTGTTGTCCAGCAGCTCGTTTGGATCCTCGGCTATTTTCTCCAAGATGTCGTCAAGGAACATCGAATCGATCATGCACGGTTGCTTAAGTGTGTCGTTCAAGTTGAACTCCATGCTCATTAATATCTATAGCCTTATCCGCTGTTGTGTTAGATTCTTCCACCTTTTTAAATATCGAGGGAGGTTGCTGATCCACTGTTTTCATGCGTTGACGTTGTGGGAACGGCAGTGGAGGCGGTCTCGGATCTGGTTTTATGTACTTTGTCTCCTCTTCCTGCTCAAGTTTTTTTTTGTACTCTTCAACGTTAGTGCCCTTTTCGATTGCTGCAGTAGACATTTCATCCTTTTCAAATGTTGAATGATTGGGGTTATCTACCATTTTCTCGTGTTGACATTGTGGAAACGGCAAAGGAGGTGGCCTCGGGGCTGGTTTTACATATTTTGGCTCCTCTTCCTCCTCGAGCTTTTCCTTAAGCTTGTTGACAGCCTTTTCCGCTACTGTGATAGATGCTTCACCCCTTTCAGACGTCGAAGGAACGGGCTGATCCACTGTATTACCATTCCTTATGTAAATTTTGTTGACATGCTCACGAGGATTTGCTTCCGGTCTTCCCGGTAGATCTCCCTGCAGTTTAGAGGAATTCGCATCAAGTTGTGCAATTTGATTGTCTAAGATCGTTAGGTGCGTTTCAAGTTCCATAACCTCCTTCTTTACACCTCCAAAATCTGCCTCTACTCTCTAAGTTCGGCGTATTGATCTTTCTCTCCTTGCAAGATTTGAGCGAGCATAGATATTATATCGGCGTTAACTTCTTGTTCTGGACATGGGGGCGCACGTGATTGATAATTCTGAGTTTGGGGGTGCATCCATGGCTGAAAGTTTTTATTTCGTTACATCGCTCTCGGCTGCAAATTTCCCGATAGATGTTGCGCACTCAACTCACCGTCAGAGTTCCTATATGGGAAGTTTGGGTGATCTCTCCATCCGGAGTTGTATGTGTTCCCAAAAGGCTGATTGTAACTCATGTAGTTCACTTACTCATACCCCCGAACTTCTTGTTCCCATGATTGCTCCGACTAATGCGAACAGCGTGAGTTAGACAACATATGATAAATTCCGGAAACTTGATCTTTTACTTCAGCTATATCGGTGTACAAAGGATGTACCTCATTCATGTTACCTCGCAAAATAAAGAACAGAAAATTCGATTAAGCTCTGAGAGGTAAAAAAACATTGACTCAAAAAGAAAGAAAACAAAAGCAAAAATACGAAAAACAAATAAGACTCCGGAAAGGATTATGTCCTAATCCAAATGTATCCTAACTCTAAAGCCGCAATCAAGTCCCCGGAAATGGCGCTAAAAACTTGATGTGATTAATCTCAAGTAATAAAATACCTAGACTAATACTTCCGAAAAAATACGATCGTATAGTACCAGGGTCGAACACAAGGAATTGATGCAACTAAACTAATGAATAGGACGGTAAAAAATTAATAAGTGTTTTTAATGCGAACGAATTTAAACTAATTAATTAACATAATGAACTCAATAAACTAAACACTACAGGTTTCGAGAGATGCACGATAATGCAATGAAGTGCTAACAAAGATCATGGTTATGAATATCATAACGTATTCGGTGAATTCAAGCTCTTTCCTAGGGAATGACTCTTTCGATGCCTAATCCCACTATCTAGCGTGCGTACTACCAATCTTCCCATTGCGTAATCTCACACGATTAATGCATTGAGTCCGCTATCCTAAATCCTAAGTTCAAATAACTGACCGGTCAAGGTTCTAAATCAATTAAGACCTCATATAATGGCTATGTTTCAAAGTTTAACTCATCTTCCACTGCAATCAAACTTTTATAATCATTCATTCCAATGGTCAATAAGAACTAAAGCGTTAAGAACAGTCAATCAATCCATAAACGATCAAACATCATAACCAAGCATTAAGTATGAAACTCAATTACATATCGGCAAAACTCTAACCCATAGCTACTAAACTACTCGGACATGAATTCTGAAAACAAAGCACGAAAGAAAACTATTACAAATATAGATATAGAATAAAATTTCTCCCTATCCTAATACAGTAGTCTTAAACAGCTTCTCCGCATTCTGAGTTAGTCGCCCCGTCTCCAGCCTTCCGGCGTGCTGCTCTCTCTCCTCTCTCTATGTGTGTGTTGTGTGGCCTAAGGTGTGTGTGTTCTGTCCGAATTCCTTCTACCCTCTTGACCCCTACGTCTTAATTCCTCTCTTCTTTCTTTCCTTTTTTCCTTCTTTTCCTCTTTGGCTGAATCTAAACTCTTCAGCCCATTCCTTTTCGTCCTCCTTTCCTCTTAGGCTAGTTTCCATTTTCACGGTTTCCATTTTCTTCAGTAGCTTGTGTTTCCTTTTCCTCTTGTGCAGCAACAGTTTCCTTTTTTTTTCTTCCTTTTCCTATTTGCTTGGCTGCCTTATTTCTTGTTCTTGCATTTCCATTAATTGATCCAGCATCCATTTCCATTTTCTATCTCCGACGGTTGCAGTTTCTAATTCTCGTGTAGGCGGCAATCTTTCCATTTTGTGAAGGCGGTTGGAAGTTTATATTTTGTTCCAGCAACTTGCTTTCCAACCGTTCTCTTCTTATTTTTGTTCCAGCAATAGAAATTTTTCATTTTTGTTCCAGCAACAGAAAGTTTCCATTTTTATAAGCGGCTATTGTTTTCATTTTTTTGTAAGCGGCTATTTCTTCCATTTCTCTTCTCTGGTTTATGATTCTTTGGATGCTGACCGTGCATAGCTGATAGGAGGGTGGTTTTGCTTAGTTTTGCTTAGTTTTACTTCATTTACTCGTGTGTATATCTCGATTATTCGTTTCCTGTAATAACGCGAGAAACGATGAAAGAGGACTAAATTATGCTTAATGCTCGGTAAACTAACTACGAAAATAAACTAAAATACTATAATAAAATATATGTTATCACATAATCCTAGAACTCTTCATCTAAATGAGGTATATGTCCTTGATGTAGCTCTTCTTGTTATTTGGATTTCTTCTGGTAACCTCCATCAACCCATATGATCATAGCCTTTTTTTATTCGGGCAGTCCCGAGAAAAGTGTTCCCAACCTTGACACCTGAAATAGTGTATCACGGTTTTATAACGGTGACTCGGTTTAAGTGGCTGTTTTAGGCCGTGATGTCTTTACATTTTGCTCTACCTTGCATCATGTGTTCTGTTTTTTAGACCGGGTACCTCCATGCCGATAGTTTAAGGAATTACTGTATCATTGGAGTGCTTTGCCTTTCCTTCTTAGTTGCTTCTCGATATTTACTACTATGTGCAAAAAATCATTTGTGTTCACATAATGATGGGTTTTCATGTGATCTTGTATGTCAGGATTGAGGCTACTCAAGAATCGATCCATCATCGCCACCCGATCTTTTGCGATGTTTGTCCGAAACATGAGGAAGTCCATCTCCTTGTAGTAATCTTTAACAATTTTACTACATTACACCAGTTGTCTAAGATTAGATAGACGTCTCAATGGTGGTTAGACGGTGGGAAGCAACATCGTATGATGGTACGCATGTCGACCTAAGTGTCGACTACACGCTCTCCCAGAAGCTATCGAGAGTGCACGAGTTGATCCTACCATGCTAGTGCATAGTCGCTAAACTTGACTACCGCCAGTTTCATCTTCTTGAGTTCAGAATAATGATGACATTTAAAAACAATCTTTGTCTTCCAATCCCATTCTATATAAGCTTCAAGATCGTTCATCCCAATGAATGTAGCAATTTCAATCTTGATGCTACTGATGGCATCATTGAGTCGATCTTCTACGATTTGATTGTTTCTTCTCGGCGGTCATAGCCCTCATCAAGCACCTCAGCATACTCGCTTATATTGATGTATATATAGTATGGATGTCGAGCTACATTTTGTCCTCTTATGTGGTGGTTTTCCATGTGTTAATGCTTCCTCTCGACCATGTTGTGGGTTGACAATGGTGAATTCTTGCATCATGCATCGGAATTTGTCCATCATCAACTGCGTGGTGGATTCATATGCATGGATCCCTCGTCGAAGGGTCCTTCTTCACGTTGATTTTCCGACCTAGACATTCGAAAGTGAACATAAACCTTTTTTTGTAATTTTCCTTTTGGTGTTTTCCTCTTTTTTGTATTTTTTTCTTTTCTTTTTTTTCTTTTTATGGTTTCCTTTTTTTGTATATTTTTTTCTTGTGAAACGAAAAAAAAAAAATTTAAACAAGGTAAAATAAATAAAAGTAAAGACAAAAATTAACTAGAATAAAAAATAAAAAGATAGAAACAAATTGGATAACCTAATGCAAGAACATAGCTCTGACACCACTTGGTATGATCCTGAATCATTGTTCTATTGCTAGGAGGAATAAATTGGGTTGAAACCCTCTAAAAATCAGATAGTTGAACCTAGAACTTGTATTCCTAAATAAAGGATATCTGAAACCCAGACAACAACCCGAGTAGAGAACCTCAAACGTCCGTCTATGACACCACAACATTTGTGATCTAGTGTTGATAAGTCTAAAATAACTTAGAATCTCTCCAAGATTTGGTAGCTAAATGTCTAGGATTAGACAGAAAAAAGATGACTTTATTGATAAAAACTTGGGTAATAATATCAAACATTGGGTCCTTGATTTATAAGGACAAAAGATTAATGGAAATAAGTTGAAATAAGGCAACTTAAGTAAATCCGACTAGAATGCTCAGTGGAGTCCCTTAGTGCTCGAGAAGAGCGATGAGTTCTTCTAAATGATTCTTGGTTTAGTGAGTTCGATCGAGTTGAGCACTTTGTCTTTCTCTTTTTTCCAGTGGGTTCGTTCGGTACGAGCGGCATGTTAATTGGGTTGAGCGCCTCTGGCTCTCCTATTTTCTCATTTCCTTCAACCTCGTTTACTTGTTGGCACTTCACATAAGCTTCACATGATGTCTTTTGATGCCCTTGTGGTACCTTATCAAGTTTGTCTATCACTAATAGGGCAAACACGTTTTGCATCCTCTTACCTTTAGCTTAGTTGACTGGCACCCTTGTTGTTAGTGTGTCGAGTGGAGCTTGATCCTCATCACATAGTCACTGAACTTGGATGCTACCAGTTGAACCTTTTTAAGTTCACAGTATTGTTAGTAGTTTAAAACCATCTCTTTCTTCACTCCCACTCCTAATAAGCCTCTGCATCACTCCAATTAATGAACGTAGGAATCTTTATCTTGGTGTTGTTGATGTCATCATCGATTTTATCCCTTGCTCATTGATTGTGTGTCATAATAAGGTCAGTCTCCTCGTCTAGCACTTCAACACACTTGTCCTCATCTATGTCTAGAGGATATGGATTACAAGTTGTGTTTTTCGTTTTGGCCTTCCATGTACTACTGCTTACACCTGACATTTTGTTGGTTAATAGTTGTAAATTCATGCATCATGTGTTTGAATACATCTAAAATGAATCCTAATTGTAGTTGCAGCTAAGCGGCTCCATCACCTTGTGGTGGTTCATTGCGTTGTTTTTCAGAACTAGATATTGGAAAGATAACAAAATAAAAAAAGAAAAGAAAAAAGAAGATGAATGAAGCTCACAAACTCTAAAAAAGTGTTCCCTAAAGTTTTGATACTCTCGTACTATCTTTCCTCGACTTCTCCTTTTCTATTTAGTTTAGAAATCAAGAATGAATTGAAGTGAATTCTCCAGAAATTCAAACTATATCTTGACGCTAAAAATTTATAACGTTGACACCGTGTTGAGAAATTCAAACTATATCTTGATGCTAAAAGTTTATAACGTCGACACTACGTTTAAATTTCCTAATCTAAGCTACTTCTACTATCTAAATACTCTTTCTATTTTCTTTCTATCCGCTCCCCATTTTTTAATGAGTTTTTTATCTTCTTTTTTTCCTTTTTTTTTCCTTTTTCCTTCCTTATTTTTTGGTTTTTCCTTTTATGGTTTTTGTTTTATTTCTTTGTTTTGTTTTCTTCCTTTTCTTTGTTTTTTTCCTAAAAAGATAAAAAAAACTATTGTTAGATGAAATGTATCAGATTGAAACCCCTAACAACCCAATAATTGAACTTGAAACTTTCTTTCCTAAGAAAACAACATCCGAAACCCTAACCACAACTCAATTAGAAAACCCAAGACACAAAAAATGATGCAAGAACACTTGTGATCTAGTGTTGCCAAGATCCATCGTTCAAAGTGAGGCATCATTTCCCCTTTAAACCTTCTTATGATCTATTCATTGCTTATTGATCACATCGTCTACATAGAGTGATATGATCAATATATTTGCAAACACTTTGAATATGTTCATATGGGCATATTTGAAAGCCTTGCTTTAGAAATTGTAGATTTAGAGAGAATGATAATAGAATTTGAGAGAATGATAAGAATTTGTGAAGAACAAGAGAATAATTTTTGTTCTATATTTTATAAATAGTTTGTACAGGTTTATATAGGCGTTACAATGTGTATAGAAAAAGGAAATGCAATATACATTTACACAAAAGGAAATTGTGGAAAAAAGGAATGATTTGGAGATAATCGTGGTAGAATGATCTTGTTGCCAAAACACAAGATATGTTTCCTTGTAGAATTATCTTGTTAACAAAATACAAGATATATTTCCTTTTGTCAATTATGACAACATTCCCCCTCAAGTTCGTAATGATCTAGACTAAGTAGTGTTGCCTCGTTAAAACCTTACCGAGAAAACCCAATGGGACAAAACTCGGTGAAGGAAAAAGAGTACAAACACTAGGTAGTCTTTATGATGGTATCATTCGAACTTGAACTTTTACGAGGTTTGGGAATGTCCATTAAACCCATTTTCCTTTGAAGACTAGAGCTAACCTTCTCAGGGAGGGCCTTGGTGAATAGATCCGCGAGTTGATCGGAGCTTCTTGTGTAGGCTGTTGAGATGATTCCTTTCTTGATTTTCTCACGGATAAAGTGGCAGTCCACTTCTATGTGCTTCGTTCTTTCGTGGAATACCGAGTTCTTCGCTATATGAATTGCTGCTTGATTATCACAGTGTAGGGTGGTTGGTTCCTCTGAGTCGCTTCCAAGATCACGAAGAATAGCCCTCAACCAAATGAGTTCGCATGTGGTGTTTGCCATACTCCTGTACTCTGCTTCTGCACTTGAACGAGCAACTACGTTCTGCTTCTTGCTTCTCCAAGTGACAAGATTTCCTCCCACAAAGGTGCAGTATCCTGTTGTTGATTTTCGATCGGTTTGGTCCCCGGCCCAATCTGCGTCACAGTATCCCACGATTGTTGTATGACCATTGTTTTCCATCCATACTCCTTTTCCCGGCGATCCCTTGAGATATCTGAGAATTCTCTCCACTAGATGCCAGTGTTGTTTTCTTGGGGCATGCATATGCTGACTGACTTGACCTACAGCAAAACAGATGTCGGGACGAGTGATTGTAAGGTAGATTAATTTTCCCACGAGTTGTTGATACTGGGCGACATTGGATATAAATTCCCCCTCGCGATGAGCCTTGTGCTTCTCTTCAATAGGTGTCTTAGCCGGCTTGGCACCTAGTTTTCCTGTCTCATTCACTAGATCAAGAGTATACTTTCTTTGGGACAAGAACAAACCATTAGTAGAACGAGTAACTTCAATTCCAAGAAAGTATTTTAATTCTCCTAAGTCTTTAATATCAAATGTCTGTTTTAGATACTCTTTTGTGTTTTCAATTCCTATGCGATCATTTCCAGAAATTATGATATCATCAACATACACTAAAAGAACAATTGTACCTGATTCCCCCTGAATTGAAAACAAGGAGTGATCCGCTTCATTGCATGTATATTTCTTCGTCAAGATCGCCTTGGAGGAAAGCATTCTTGACGTCCATCTGCCATAGATTCCAGTTAAGATTAACCGCAATAGATAACAAGATTCGTACCGTATGAAGTTTTGCTACGGGAGCAAAGGTCTCGGTGTAATCTTCTCCGTAAGTTTGAGTGTAGCCTTTTGCCACAAGTCGGGCTTTGTGTCGTTCGATTGACCCATCACTCTTGTACTTGATCTTAAATATCCATCGACAGCCGACAGGTTTCTTATCTCGAGGGAGATCAACTAGGTCCCATGTTTGGTTTTTCTCCAGTGCGTAGATTTCTTCCTTCATTGCAGACATCCATTCGGGCTGTTTCACGGCCTCTGAGTACGACTGAGGTTCATGATATTGATCAATTTTACTGAGAAAAGCACAATGGTGAGTAGGTAATGAGGAAATATCACAATAATTTTGAATTGGATAAGCAACAGCAAGACCGGTATAATATTCTCCCTTGTATAGCCATTCTGAAATCGGTTTTCGAATACGGGTGCTGCGACGAGGGACAACATCATTGTAATGTTCCTGAATTATGGCATCTTCGAGTGTTTCTTCGTCTTCGTGATTGTCCCTGTCAGCGGTCCGATCAGTGTCTTCAACTACTCGAACTAAAGCTCGAGCTGGACGCTCCGTATCTATCCCAGAACCCGTGTTCGCCCCGCGCGGGTCTCCGCTCTCCCCGGGTCGTGTTGTTCCCTCTATGAGACCAACACGCTCGGGTTGGGTAGAGAGCACGCGCGGGCTGTCTTGGTCTGTGCTTGCCCCGCGCGGGTCTCCTGGCTCCCCGACCCGGGTTGTTCCTTCTGCGAGATTTCTATCATCACCAATACGAGCGGGTTGCACTGTCTCATCAATGGCATTTTGGCTATCTTTTTGACCTGTAACACCTCTACCCTGCAATTGTGTTACGAAATACTGTAGGGAAGAGTTGAGATCATAGGGTACCGAGAGATTTTCAAGCTCTTTCCAATCTTGATTTCCATAGAAACTGCGTCCTTCATCAAACTTGACTTCTCGAGACACGATTATGCGGTGAGAGTCCGGGTTATAACATTTGTACCCTTTGGAAGAAGAACTATATCCCACAAACATACACTTAATGCTTTTCGGATCGAGCTTGGTACGTTGATTGTCTGCAACAAACACGTAACAAACACACCCAAAAATACGCAAATAGTCTATGTCGGGTTTTGAGTTGTTTAATACCTCATACTCATACGGCGTGTCAAGGCACTTAGTTGGTAGACGATTAATGAGGTGACAAGCTGTGAGGACCGCATCCCCCCAAAATCTCTTGGGAACAGGAACATTGAACATGATAGTACGGGAGACCTCCATGAGGTGTCGGTTCTTGCGCTCTGCGACTCCGTTTTGTTGGGGCGTATAAGGGCATGATGTCTGGTGAACGATACCGTGTTGGACAAGGAACGATCTGAGCTTGTGATTGGTGAATTCACCACCATTATCTGTACGGAGGCACTTAATTTTTGCTTCGTATTGGGTTAGAATATGCTGATAGAATTTAACAAAACAATCATAGACGGCAGATTTAGATTCTAGAAGATATAGCCATGTAAATTTCGATTTCTCGTCAATAAAGCTTAAAAAATACTTCTTTTGATCTCTAGTAAAACATGGAGCAGTCCAAACATCCGAATGGATCAATTCAAAGCACTTGTTATATAGAGTTTTAGAAGTAGGAAAAACGGTTCTACAATGCTTGCCTAAGATACAAGACTCACACTTCTCATGATCATAACTAACATTCGGGAAAACATGTTTGAGAGATTGAAAATGAGGATGACCTAGTCTAGCATGCCACAACTTAGACGTAACATCATCTTTGTTGGAAATAGATGAAAAAGCTAATAAAGCACGAGATAAAGAGTCCGTAGGGGTGATAAGCTCTTCAAGCACGTAAAGACCATTTCGTAGTGTTCCACCTCCTACGATACTTTTTGTCTCAATATCCTGTAACCAAAATTTGTTAGAATCAAAGCACACAAGACAATTACAATCTTTAGCCAATTTTTGAACCGAAATAAGATTAGTTGTAAAATCAGGTACATATAGAGCGGTCGAGTCTTTTGTAAGCAATTTTAATTTTCCTATGCCGTTTATCGGGACACTTTGCCCATCAGCTATAGTAACCTCTCCTATTGATTTTTGCATATGCTCAAGAAGATATTTATCTTTTATCATGTGTGATGTCGCTCCCGAGTCAATGACAACGTGATGTTTAAAATGAGAGAGTAAAGCAATGTTACCATCCTCTTTTGGATCAGCCTGGGTATTGTCTGAGGCGGTGAGGACCTTGCTGAGCATGTGTTTAAGCGCGTCTAGTGTCATGTATTGGGATTGTGATCCTTGTGAGGCCTCGGGTTGTGATGCATAGTGGGCTGATTCTCTCGGATGCGATCCCTGCCTTCCTCGGGTTTTAAGGTGAGGGTGAAGGATCCAACATCTTTCTTTAGAGTGCCCTTTTTTCCTGCAGTGATCACAATAATAAGAAGTTTTACGGTCAGTAGTGGACTTGAATTTTCCGGAGAATCCATCGTGTTGCTTGCTTAGATGGGCGATCTCCGTATGTCCCTTGAAGAGTCGGTTTGACCCCTCTTCTTTCTTGATCATCATGCACACTTCGTTAAGTGAAGAAAATTCTGATTGACGAAGAATATGATTAATTAGATCATGATAAGATGCATCAAGAGTCGACAATAAATTAAAAACTTTGTCTTGATTGTGTCGAATCATGATCTCCTGATTCCCCCTGGACTCGTCTTGTGCCTTCTTAGCTTGATTTGCAACAGCATTGGCGGCCTCTCCTTCATCGGGTGAGGGTTGAATATAACCCCACAACGAGCAACTCTTGAGATTCGCTTCAAGGAGTCTGGACCATATGGTGTAGTTGTCACCATTGAGGAGAATGGGTATGCGCTTGCTTGCGGTGTCCATAGCTAGGCGGTTGAGATTTGACACAAGAATAAAAGTGCGGAAGAATTTGAGTCTCTGGGTCAGAGATGCTCTGATACCATGTAGATTTAGAGAGAATGATAATAGAATTTGAGAGAATGATAAGAATTTGTGAAGAACAAGAGAATAATTTTTGTTCTATATTTTATAAATAGTTTGTACAGGTTTATATAGGCGTTACAATGTGTATAGAAAAAGGAAATGCAATATACATTTACACAAAAGGAAATTGTGGAAAAAAGGAATGATTTGGAGATAATCGTGGTAGAATGATCTTGTTGCCAAAACACAAGATATGTTTCCTTGTAGAATTATCTTGTTACCAAAATACAAGATATATTTCCTTTTGTCAATTATGACAACAGAAATATCAATCAGTTTTGCTATATTATTCTCCGGGGATAATACAATACCTATAATCACAAGACCCAATCTTATGTTCGCAACATGCTATATTTCATAATTCTTTAGGAACTCGCTAATTAATAATTTCGAAAAAATGGATCTTGAGGTATGTTAAAGGCAAAATTAATCACAATTGACACTTCAAATTTGAGAATTATATATTACTAAGAAAAGAATAGAACAAGTGACTCTATGTTTAAGCTAGGAAAAGCAATATTTTTTGGAAATTATTAAACAAGAAGTCATCGCTCAATCAATTGTAGAAGCCAAGTATATTTCAACTTCAACTAATGTGAACCAAATTTTTTGGCTTCAAAATTTACTTGAGAGTATAGATGTAAGCAAAAAGGCAACATACCAATCTTTTGCGAGAATAGCTCAATTACTGACATAGGAAAGAATCCAAATCAACTTCAATATCAAGTATCATGCGGTAATAGATGCTAAGGATAAAACATATCATCAAGTTCACATATAGTAAAGGAGAAATTTTGGTTGGTATCATGCGGTAAAGATGCTAAGGATAAAACATACCATCAAGTTCACCAATGCACTATCGCCTTCAAGATTCAATAAGCTCTAGAAGAAACTTCAGAAGAAAGAATTGTATCAAGAAAGAGTATTGACTCATGAACCAATTACTTATATCATCATTTACATCATTATTTCTAGATGGATAAAAAACTTTCTAAGTGTTAGGTTTAAACATGTGAGAATTTTGGTTTCTATCATCACAAAAAGAAACACTTGATTTTTAACAGATATATCCATTAAAAGAAGTTTTTTTAACTAATTTTTAACGTTCATAAATTATCAACGATTTTTAATGGAGGGCTCCCTTGAAAACTATCAACGGAGATCAATGACAATATTCGTTGCTCCGTTAATAGTTTTAATGAATCAAGCCATTGAAATTTGTTAATATCCATAAAATATATTAACAGATAATTTGTTGACAGTCCTTTGAATTTGTAATAGAGAATATCATTTTATATTTTAATAAAAATTAAAATAAAATAAATTTAAAATATTCAAAAATATGTATGTCATTTAATCTCCCGCCTTCACTTTCCCATCGAGGTTGGCACATTCAAATCCATGGGACGATGTCACTTCGGAATCAAACACGGGATCTTGTCGCCCTAGCAATATTTCTACGTCGAGAGGAGGTGTTAGTGGATACTGGTTATATTCTTAAAGTGTTGCTTTGAGTTGCTTGATGCAACGTCCTTGAAAGTATTTCTTCTGAACTAAATGTGATATGATTGTGACATCCTTTACAATATATTCTTATAGAGATCGAAGGCCATATAATCGCCTCTTATACACCGAACAAACTACAAGGAAAACAAACATTATATTAGTAAGTGCTATATATTTTTAAAATTCAGTGATAAATAATAAAAATTTATCTATTAACAAATTTCATCTTTTTTTAAGCAGAGTCTGCTCATCTAGAGATTAGTTGATGACTTGTGATTGTTGTTTAAACTTCTCTATTACAACTTTGATCGTTTGTCCTACCTAAGGATCTACAAATATGTGTTTTTACTCTCTTCCCTAACCAAAACAAAATCTTCTTTTAATGTATTTCAACCACGAGATCTAGAAGTATCGGTTCTCTTCCAGTCCTTTGCATCTACAACTAAACTTAATTAGTTAGATAATTTAATAAATTTTTAATATAATAAATACTGAATTAAATTTTCCTTACCAAGTCTTTATTTCTTTTGTTAATTGATTTAGCTTACGAGGTAAGGTGTTGAGAACACCTCGGGAACCTTCTAATCGTATTGATATTGTTTGCTTTGTTCGCTTTTTTGCCTTAAAGTCTTCGTACTCCAAACTTTGAACCGGTTCGTTGAATAATTCCTTCGTAATTTATGTCATTTTAGTGTTATTCTTCATGTAGTTTCTTTTGACGTTCTTTATCATCAGTTTTAAGAGTCATTGAATGTCGCACATCCAGGACGTATAGATGTGCGACGCATGGATTACTCAAAATATAAGATGTCTTCAAAAATAACAATAAAAATATTAGTAATTTAAAATAAAATTGATTAACTGATTGAAAACTTAACTTTTAAAAAGTTACTTAAGAAAAAACTACACCATCTTTTGCGAAGTATAACCTCTAGAGCCACTTGCGAGAAGTAGTACAAATGATCCTGCATCGATACTTGAATGATTTGATTGTTTGAATGTTTCAACACATTATTCACATCACATCAATATAAATTTAAGTAATATATAAATTTAAATCAATTAAATTTATCATAGCATCTCATCCGATTGTTCAAGTTAGATAATCAGTATACTGGAACAATCATCAAAGTTATCAATCAACTGATTGATATCCACCATATTACCATTTTTATTGAAAATAGGTGGCACCAAAATCGATATTAGATTATGATATAGTGACGGAGGAGGTTGTGGTGGGATTCAAGTGATCGATATCCACCATACCATCAATAGAAATTCGTTGATAATGTAAAAAACGTTAAACTAAAACTCCAATATTATCATAATCAATGGGAATTAGTTGACAATCTACACAGGAACAATGGATGCCCATTAATTTTAGAAAAACATTAATCATGTTGGTTAAGATTTTTCACCTTGTAATAGATCTTATTTTTCTTTTGTATTTAGAATTCTGGGTGGTTTGATCTTCACAATGTCCCACCATTCTACTCTTTGACTTTTAGAGTTTGTTGGATACTGGACATAGCATACTAGATCGGTATGATCTGTTGTGATGAATGGATCTTACATTATATGATTATGTAAAGGGTTTATGTCAATTTCTCTCCGTTAATTTTTTTCTTGTAACACATCCTATGGTGAAGTTGAACCATTAGAGATTGATTCAATCCAACTATACCAAGATATTCATTGTGTAGAATTTTTTGTAAAATTTGTGTAGAAATTTTCATCTTCTAGTGAGCCATTATTAATGCAAAAGACATAATTGTATATGTTTCCATTTTTTCGTACTTATATTTGTGAAATTTGTATCTACGAGTGAACATAATTAGCCAGTACAATATATTTCTCGTGGTATCAATAGACAAAATTCTCGACCACGTAAAATTTCTCTTGTCATCAGCATGAACCTCTAATAATAACGACAATATATATTGTTAATATGTACAATATTAATGATGTCAATAACTTAGAATAGTAATATATAAAACTAACAAATACTATTATAATATATCAACAATGGGGTATAATCTTGTACTTTCATTGTATTTAGTTCATCCATGCTTAAATGTGGATATAGGTCTATTACTTATTCATTATCATAAAAAAATGTTTTTAATAAACAATGTATATACGTGATGATATACACATATATAACTAATTAGTTTGAAAATGATATTTTTCCCTTTTGAATTGTAAGAACTCTTGAAAATTTAACAAAATATATGTGTGGACGTGATTATAATCATCTAGTGTTAGCCAATTATTGTTCGGTCTCCCCCGCCCCTTACGTTCAATTGGTGCGAAAATCTCTAGAATGACGCCAAAACGAGGATCGTACTCATATAGAATGATTGTGTTCTAACCTTATATGGTTTGTCTTGATGTGCACAGCAAAATAGAAAATTTAAAAATACATGATCTCTTCTAACAAAATATTGTTTTGTAATCGATCATTCCATCATTGCTTTACCTTTTACTTATTTTATAGAAGACAAATCTTTTGTATAGACACATCCATCTAAACTAAACCGGTCAACCGATTATTTCCACTTCTAATAAATTAACCACCAAATGTTTAATCAAATTGAAGAACAAAGGAAAAAGACATTCTCAATAGACCATAATACCTCAGTGGTATTGTTTTTAATACATCCAAGCCATTTTCTTAAAATTTCTTGAACAAATATCTCTGAAACATATGTTGATCTACCAAATCATCATGCACTATACGTGGTAGTTGCTTTGCAAACTCATTTGGGGTGAGTCATATCCATGAGTTTTGAGTCAACAATATCCACACATCGGGAATTTGACATCTTTCTTTAGTCATCTCAACAATGTTGTCTTCCTAGAACCTGATAATATGAATATCAAGATTGGGGAAATCCCACTGCGTAATTTCAACTCCGGTCTTCGATTATTTTTCTCCAAATCATTCATTGATTCTATGTTGTTCGTTGTTTTCCCCCTTAGAACATTCAAACCCTTATTAATAATGTTATCAAAACATTTTCTTGATATGCATAACACCCAAATTGTGCAACAATGTGAATGATTTCCAATAGGACAGTCCCAAAATATTGTGTGTGTACTAGATATGCAACTCTCATTGGCCTTGCGGTTAACGATGAGCACGATCTCCACTACATTCAACCAATTCTTGTAAATATTCCATCATGTTTAGAAGTATTTACAAGATCTATGTATGTGTATGCGTAAACAACGCCTTTCAATTCTTTACAATATTCTTTTAAAATTGTGTCTTATCTTTTATAAGCTTATGTCTATGAGAAAGAAATCTTCGATAAAACCCAAACCAACATGGTTTCACCCATGTTGTGAATTGTCTCGTGCTCCATCCACACAACATTCCATATGCATTGCACAAAACTGGATTCAACATGAACTGTTTTTCATTCTTATTTCGTATGCAAAAACTCCATTGTTCCACACATCTCTCAATTCATGAATCAAATGTGTCTAAAATAACTTCCATCTTTAAACACACCAGAAAAAAATTATACAGAGATAAAATCACATGTCATAGAGAATATTGACTTCCGGATTTTTCATATGGACTAAAACCATCAGTTCATAGGAAAGATAAACTTTCTAGTTTCATAAAAAAAACTCGTGAATTAACTATTAAATTCCTTCAGAGTCTTACCATCAGATGGATATTTCATTTATACCTCACACGCTGAGTGTCTTTCGAACCATCTCATAGATACAATGGTTTTTTTACTCTCACAATCTTCTCAACAAGTTTACTACAGACATGTAGCAAATCTTTGTGTACGATATGTATTTTAATTAATGAAGATTATTTATTATAATGAAATCTGCTGCCATCGCAAAATTAACATTCTATAAGGTCTTTGTTTTCACTCCAAAAAATCGTGTAATTATTTCAACAAACATCAATCTTCTAATGTGATATACCTTATTCTTTTTAAAACATTCTTTGTCTCGTAGTATATTTTAGAGGTTAACGTTTTGTGGTAAATCTTCACACATTATTTAAAAAAAATCCATGCAATTATCTTCTGCATTATAGTAAGTTTTTATACACATCACGAGAAATGTTAATGACTTTCATGATAGTCTTAGTATAGGTTTTTTCCTCGCATCCAATAGGTTGAAGAATCATTACTCCTCACTGTTAGGCATCTCTTTCGGAATTTTCTCTACAAATCATGCAAAAGCATTTGTAAACATTTGTACATATGGATTAGTCTTCATTGTTATTGTAACAACCTCATCATCATTTCTTTCATTTTTAATTTTTGCATTGTCACATCTCAAACACTGCTTTCTTCACCATGCAAGAACTGAATTTGATAATTCTCCACAAAAACAACCTTATAATGATGTTTGGAAACTATATCTTGAATATGATTCTTATATTCTTACATCTTTTATATGGACATATTATTGTATCAAGTTTCTGACACAAAGGTTAAATCAGCATGAAACTTATAAATTAAGAATTATTGTGTAACCTCTTTTGGTAATGGATCTTCCCTTCTATATATCAACCACCTCGGCCCATATATAGTTCTATTTAAGGAACAAGACATTCTTGGGAGTGAGTTATGATTTGAATTGATAATCATAGAAAAAACTAGCTTCAAATATAAGTAGACAAAACTAGTTTCAAACACATCCGAAATTTTCCAATGGTCATTTCTAAAATTGAAAGTTTTCGATGGGTATCCGTTTATATTATCAATGGATTCTCTTCAATAATTGAAATAAAAATTAATTAAATATATCATACATTATTTCAATGAATGGTTTGAAAGTTTCTAATGTTGTTAACGATGGTTGTCCATTGAAAATCTATTGATAGCTTTGAACCCTTATTGTTTCTCCATGCTTCGTTAGATGTTTCAACGATATTTTCAATAGTTATCAATTGATATTTTAAAATTGGCAATTCATTAACACTCAATTGATATTGTTAACAAACTGCAACAAATTTTTGGTGGTTGATGTATGTTTCAATGTATTTCAAGTTTGTTGTTATGTTTTTCAATAAACATATCTGGTTGTCTATTGAAATGAATATTCTTTTTATAGCATAGGTGTATAAAGATAAAATGTGTAGTATATAGATGTTTAATATGGTTTTGGATTTAATTTGTTGTTTATGATATGTAAAATGAGTGGTAAATAAAAGAGTGTTAGATTTGGAGTTTTAGTATAAATAGGTAATGTTGTATGGTGTTTCACATTCTTGGAAAAATTCAAATATTCTCTTCTAAATACATCTTCTTCATGTTCTCTTCTTCTTTTTTTTTTTTTTTTTTGCACAATGCACTAAGAATGAGCACATAAAAGGCGTGTGCATATATAAAGAAAGGAAAGCTTTCTAACAATTACTTCTATGGTAGCTTAAGCAAGAGATTTTGTCTCCAACTAAACAACTAGAACAAAACCAACAAATTCAAAAACAAAACTCGGGCGACAACGATCCAAGTCAATATAATTCGAAGTGAACACAGACCCATAACCTAAGGTCAAGTTATTCTATCACAAATTGATTGTTATATGGAACATTATTACTTATGTTTAAAGCATCAAAATATCTTGGAAGTTTCTTTCTTGCTTGTTCGAGTTGTTGAGATTTATGAGGAATTTACTTGGTCAAGAAGCTAATAGAAACAACTTGAAATATAAGAGATCAAAAAGCTCCCATTTTATCGGCAAGTGCAGTTGGATACAAAACAGATTTGAATCTTAACAAGTGCAGTTAAAGACGACCACTATGAAAACAAGTATCGTTGGAGCTTGGAGTTTAATCAAGCATTGAATGAAAATACGCTACATACTTTTAGGGACAAAAAGATCCTTGGATAGTCTTTTTTCTGTGTGATGGAGATTGATAGCATTGGATAAGCGTGTGTTATTACTTAGGTTTTCTTTCACTGTATCACTTATCAAAGTTAGATGTTGTATTATCGTCGGTGCATTGTAATAACCTACAAATGCACTTAAAGATTGGTTCATGTATAAGAAATATTTCTAAAAATTGTTAGTTTTGTTTAACTTATTTTTTATACTTGGTGTTGCCTAAATTTTTAATTGGTATTAGAGCAAGACATTAAAGATAGATACTTTATCTATTGATTTCGTGTGAGATAAGTTAGGCAATATGGAGGCTCCCAAAGATATGTGTTCATTTGGGAATATAGTCATGCTCGATGCATCCAACTCTGTTTGGAGAATTGTTGGACTCCACCTATTTTTATTGATGAATAAGGGAATACCAACGAGAGAAATTTGGAACAATGGACACCAAGTGAAAGAAATAAGTCAGCATATAAAGTAAATGGTATTGCTATAATCTTGTCTCAAATAAGCATGAATGATTTTAAACAAATATAAGAGCAAATCAACAAACAAACATGGGATACACTTAAACAATTTACAAATGTACTTTTATTTTTAAAAGAACGCATCTTGATATACTCCAGTTTCAGTTCTCAAAACTAGAGATGGCAAAAGATGAAAGTGTCAAAGAATTTAGTTCAAGGATGAACACATTTGCCAATGAAACACATGTACTTGGCCAAGTATACAAATAGATGAAACTTGTTAAAAGGTTCTTAGGTAGAAAATTCATCCACAAAAAGTTGCAATGAAAATGTCATTAAATACTAATCAAACTAATTTTAAAGAGGTCATGGATATACTTGTTACTTATGGGTTAGAATTTCAACTAGAACAATATTTATAAAAGAAAGATCAACAAAGAGGAATACCACTGCAAGTGACCAGAGAAATACAGTGATAAATAATTTAGAAGAAAATGTAGTTCTTGTGACACAGAAATTTGGAAGATTTTGTTTACAATATCATGAGTGAAATATTTTGGATTTGTAAAATTTGATTGTCCAAGTGTTCAAAAGAGAGAATCCATACTAAAGAATCTCTGAAAAGTTCAATGTTACAGCGGCAATGGTTTTGGTCATACTCAAAATGAATGTGGATATTAGAATACTAGAAAAGGAAATTCATTGAATACATTTAGTGATTCTAGTTTGCAGTTTGAAGAAAATTGTGAAGAAGAGTTTATCAATATTCAAACCTCATCTCTCGGCTACACCAAATCTAGTCCCTTTGATTTATCTAATGGTTCATTCTTCTAAAAATCGTCTAGAGAATCCTACAATGAATTAGGAACAAAACTAGACACCTCTTTGTGCATAAGCACATTCACCGGTACCTCCTTCGTGTCATGTTATTCCAAGACTTACTGCATACTGTTGATCATTCTTTGCAGCCTCATGTTCTTCACAAATTTCATATGCATTGTGAAACCTATGGTCATCCTCTTGTACCACCTCATCGTCTGATTCTATCATATGTTCACCATCCGCCTGTGCCGACATTAGCCGCGGGTTTGGACACTATTTGGTGTAGTGACCTCGACCCTGACATTCAAGACATATAATGTCACGATTACGTATAGGGGTTTTATTGATACCTAGTGCTCTTGGTCTTGATGTATCTTTGTAGGAGTTCACTCTAATTCGATTCTCTTAAACCAACCGTTGTGAACGCTGATTTACCTCTCTATAGTAATAAGAGGATGCATATCGATGTCTCATCACTACACTCATTTCATCTCACATCACTATTGGTTTCTCTCCATACCACCAATGTGAACGAGTGCACTCAACCCACCATGTGAGCATATACGCAAAGAACTTCGTCGAATCTAGTTTTACTTTTATATGAGTTTGGAATATTGATAAAAATTGAAAACTATCTCTATTTTTCCTCTTCCACTCTAAGTATGCTTCCACATCCCTACATCCAATGAAGATAAGAATTTCCTTCTTGATGTCATCATCGATTCGATCCCTCTTGTGTGGGTAATACCTCATGGGACGATCATACTCTTTGTCTAGAACTCCAGCGTACTCCTCCTCATTCATGTATAGAGGGTATGGATTACGAGTTGTGTATGGTCTCCTCATGCACTTTAATTCATTTATCAACAATTGCATCAGGGCGGGCCCTCATCCTCTAATGGTACATCGCGATGAATCTTGAAACTAGACATTAATAAACCGAAGTTGTTTTCTCAAACAAACATACCTATTTATATTAAAGAGCTATGTAAAAATTTTATTAAATTACCGTCCAATGGGTTAATAATCAATCTTTTAAATTGCTTTCATTCAAGATGTTCTCTTAGAAAGTAACTTGCAAGACAAGAAATTAATACAGTTCACCAAACATTCTCATTTCAAATCCATATATCGATCATTGTCTTTACTAACCAATCAATTTTGTCTCAAGGTTTTGATCTAAAAACAATATCACTAACATAAATTTGAATAAAAGCAAAGCATTCACAGAATTTGGAATGAAACAAGTTTTATCTAGTCCCAATCTTTTATGTTCGTTTTGTATTAAACATGTTTTCACTCTTTCATACCATACACTTAATTCTTGTTTGAGTCCACATAAGGCGTTCTTCAACTCATAATCATGATCAAGATGAAGAGGATCTTAAAATTTTTTGGGTTGTTCCGCGTAACCTTTATTTTGTAATAGCCCAATTTAAAAGATACTATTCACATCCATCTAAAGCGATTTAAACCAAGAAAGAACAATCAACACCAAGCAACAACATAATATAATCTAATCTATCAACGAGAAACGTATCTCAAAGTCAATAACGAGAAACGTATCTCAAAGTCAATGTCGTATGCTTGTATGTATCCTTAGGAAACTAATCTTGCTTTATTTTTAAAAATCTGTCCATGTTCATTAGTTTTATTCTTGAAAATACATTTTGTACCTATTACATTTTTATTTTTAGGTGTTTGTATGAGGTTTTCATAGCATTAAAATTTTCACTAGTTTTATTCTTGAAAATACATTTAGCTCTTATGCCTTGCTTTAACCCAATTCATCATTAAAATTTTTAGGTTCAAATTGAGAAGTAAAACATGAAATCTAACCAAATCATGATAATTTAATTTAGGCTTATCTTTTGTTCTTCAAGACTCGTGAATTATTTGAATAATGTCTTCGATTGAACGATTTAGGTGACTTGAGGTACAATTTCTTTAGGTTAAGAAGTAATTGAATGATATGATTCTTATAATTCTTCTGCTCTATCCTCCTAGATTCTCAATTTCAATTGTCAAAAAATGCAATGTAGTAATAGAGTATGAAAATATGGACTTCAAGGTAGAATATATTCATCAAATACTACATTGACCAATTCCATGATTGTTATGGTCCTCTGATTGTAGATCGTGTAAACCAATATATTAGTCTCATATCTAAGAAAAAATTTCACACAATGTTTTGCGTCAAAGTTTCCAAGATAACATATACATTTAGGATTAAACAAGTACACCAAAAAATATATGAAAGTAGCTCAGATTTTATTATTTTTTCCTTTCAAAATTTCATAGGGTGCCTCAGTAGTACCTTTTCGAATTGTAACTAACTTGGCATGTAATATTGCACGAGCTTCTTGCAATGTTCAATTCCTTTTTATTATTCAATTATATTATGGTGTCTTTTATGCTAAAAATCCGTGAATAATACCATATTAATTGAAAATTTTCATTAACAATTCATTTTCAAATTATTTACCATGTCAATTTATCTTGCAATATTTCCTTTGATATTTTTAAATTGTAAGCCCAAATAATTAAGGAGATCATAAGTTTCTAATTTTTGTTATAGAAAATTTACCCATGTGAATCTAGGAAATCCTCTACACAAACAAACACAATTTTCACATTAGGTAACTTTTTATGATGCATTTTGCTTATTTTTCTAATTGGCACATTTTGTGTACTTATTTTTTTTATCAAGAATTAGATTAGGAATACTTCATACAATGTCTAAATTAGCAATCTTAGATAGAGTTTGATAATTGATATGTCTCAATGTATGATGTCATAAGGTTAGATAATCTTGAGTTTCTTTAAAACTTGGTTAATATATTGTCCATACATAACAATTGTTTGATGGTAGAACTCCTTAAAACATAGTATTTCCATTAGATTTAACACGAAACATCAGTTTTTTTATGAATTACACCTTAAGACCATTGGCACATATCTAACTGATGTTAATTAGATTTGTTGTTATACTTTACACATAATGAAAATTAGTAACCATAGGTTGTCCTGGCAAGAGTAAATCCTTTTTTCCTATAATATTTCATTTTTTTCATCTTCAAAGGTTACACTCTCAACATTTTATTTTTTCAAAAAAAAAAATTGGGAGTAAAACAACACTATTAAAATACTATGTATTATTATGATATTGAAATAGAATGGTATGCTACACACTGAAGATCACATTTTCTAACCATATTTGTTTTATTATGAAATTCGGCTACTTACCTGGAATGAGTTTCATCTTCTAATAGCATTTGGATTGCTTGTGTTCTTGCATTCATTAATAACAACATCTTATGATGTACTTTTAACGCATATCAATTTTGATGTAAGGTGTATTTCGTAACGTTCTAGGTATACCCGACGTTGTACTAAGATACAAACTTCAATTTTCTTATCATGTGGGTTTCTTTGTGTAACGTTTATGAAAACTGCTCAAGATACACATTTTAATTTTCCTTTGCTTCCAACAAATACAAGGCCAAAAAAATTTAGTTCCTTCTTTCCCATGGTGAGAAAAATGGCTAAGATTTTTTGTACCATTCATAAGCATATAATTGTTTGTTCGTTTATTTAAGTTGTGTTCGTATTACTAAAACTTCTTAATTGGCATTAAGTTTAATGTGTGCCTCTTGAATTTGTTTTTCAAAATTTTTGTTAGTTTTGACAAGCTTGATTTGAGTTTGCTCATCTTTAGACGTTGATTGTTAATAGATTCAACATTTACATTGTTATTATCATTTTCATAACCTTCTATAACTTTTTTTTTATATTCTTCAATAAATCCAATGAAGGTTTGGGTGCATGTGCATATAGAAAAGTTCATACATAGGCAAAAATCACACCTTTTGATGCAAGGAGATAAACCTTTTGAGTTTGCAAACGCACCAATCCTAATATTTTCCAAATTGAAGAGCTAGATTTGAGGATAAATCCTTTTAAAAGAAGAGGGAATAATGTGAAAGAGAACTTGGATCCTCCACAAGTTGCATAAGGATAAACAACGGAGGACAAGGCAAAGGAGTTTCAAGATGTATTTGCTCAGGGACACATAATGAGGAGCAATGCAAAAGAGTTTCGAGACATGTTAGCACAATCCAGCATGAAAGGATGGTTAAAGACCACACGAGAACACCCAATAACACTTAGAAAATACTACAAGAAGTCCCTACAAGGAGAAGAGGTCAAAAAGAGCAAAAAACAGAAGCGTTGGGTAATGTTCGTCTAGTGCAAATTTTTGCTTGGCCAGAGCCAGAATTGCTCTACCCAAACATTTTGTTTGGTCCATTTTTCTTTAGTTTTTTCGGTTTTTTGGGTTATGACTTATATGGCGCTCGACCGAGGGATTTTACTGAGTGCTTTTAAGTTAGTTTTTTTTTTATTTCGGTTTCCATTATTGTTCAGTCCCTATAAATAGAGGATCCATTGTATGAAATTTTGAACTAAGTTTTTATCAATGTCATTATCTTTTTTCTTACTAATCATCGAGATTTATATATCAAACTCTTGGAGAGATTTTGAGTTCTTATTCACACTAGATCACAAGTATCGGGGTGTCATTCGCTGCGTCAAAGGTTCTCTAGGCGAGGTGTAGTCTGGATTTAGGATTTTCTTTCTTCAGGAATACAAGTTCTAGGTTCTACTATCGGGTTGTTAGCAACTTTCATTCCAATTCCATCCTCCTAACAATAGAACGACGAACTAGGGTCACATCACTAAACAACTAGAAATATGGGAGATCGAGAAACTCTATATTTATTGGTAAGTGCAACTAGAGACAAAAGAGATCACAAATCTCATAAAGTATTCCAAGGATTGAGTTAAATTATAAGGGATACCCTTAGTAAGAGAAAAAAATCGTTAGAGATATGTTTGAATATGTAACGAAGATAACTAGCAGTGAATAAGCATCTCTTATAAAATTTAGGATTTTGTTTTTGTGGTTTATCCAACAAGAGTTAGTGATTTTCCCGTAATGACATGCAAATGTACATAAAAGTTTATTCATAAATATAAATAATAGTTGGATTTCTTAAATTTTTTTATATAACTATGCGTGCCTAATTTTTCTAATATATGCATGGATATGCTCTTGATCAACTCTGAACTAGCAAATAGTTTAATTATTTGGTTTGGTTAGTGAAAGACAATTTGGTTTACCACTAAACTCTGGGACCTATGGTATATGATGAAGAACTACTGCTCAAACTCATCAGAAAGAAATTATGATATTTTGTAACTCCGATTAAGATTGGGATATCCTGATTATTACCTTCGACAAATTGTAGTTTTTTTTAAAAAGAAGTACAAAGCATAAAGCAAAAGCATAGAGAGAAGCAGAAAATCAAAGGACTTGAACTAAAGCATAAAACAAGCTATCACACGCTCTTTCGCATACAAGTACTTTAGCAAGTACTCGGGCATAAATGTAAAAACATTAAAGTCAAACCAAGGACAACCAAGCAAACAAAGCAGAGACGTTGAAGACAGTTCTCATGACAACCATTGGATCATCGATGTCTCAATCAGAAGAAGCAGATTCCTTCTTCTCCTTCTTGTCTTCATCGGTTTTGGAATGATAACCGGGAAGTTTCTCCTTGATCTTCTCCAGAATACCCTTCTTATCAGGCTGCTGTTCGTGTACCGCAGGCTCTGCCGCCGGTTGTTCCTCGGGTTTCTTGTGGGTTCCGTGGCCTGGAAGCTTCTCCTTGATCTTTTCAAGGAACCCTTTCTTCTGTTCCTCTGATGGTTTCTCTTCTTCTTCACATTTCTCAATCGGGATCATGTGATCCTCGTCTGTGTGCTCTTCCTTCTCTTTGTTCTTCTTCTCCTTCTTTTTCTTCTTCTTCTTCTCTCCCTCAGCCTCTTCTTCCTCATCACTGGACTGCACCAATTTTAGACAGAAATTATAAGGTTCCGTGATACAAATGAGATTCCGTCGGAAGATCAAATATTACACGGATTATAATCCATATAAGAAAACTACAATAAGGGTGGTCTGAAAACTTAATTTGTACCACACTCTGACTATGATTTTTGGCTACATTGGTTGGATCAGTTGCAACAAAAAACCATTCAGACACAGAAATTTCGAATTAATAGAAAGATTATTGGTTAGATATTATAATCTGTCCCAAGGTCTTAACCCCAATAACAAGAATGTATATCTAACAACTCTTATCGATCAAAGGTAAAGGAAACTAAGACAGATATATATGCATATGATTATCAAGGTAGAGAAAGAATAACTTACAGAACTTGAGCTGTCTGATCTGTGAAGCTTATCCAACAAACCATGATGTTTCTTCTCTTCCTCATCTTTCTCCTCTTCCTTCTTCTCATCCGTCACGTGAACTTTCTGATCGAACTCGGCGGCCACCGCCTCAACATCCTGAGGCTTCTCTGCTTCCCCCTCCTCCTTCTTCTTCATGAAATCGAGTAGCCCTCGTTCCTTGACCTCCACGTCACGATTCTCGTCGGCCATCTTTGATCGGAAATGTGATCTGAACAAGCTTTGAAAGAGCTTTTTTTAGAGGTTTGAGTAACAAAAGTAGAACAGACGTGAGTTGTGTTTGTATTGCTTGTTGGTTTGGTTGTAAAGGAAGGGTGTGAAGGGGTTTATATAGGAACTCGAAAAGCTTCGTTTCACGCGGCTCTTGCACGATTTATACATTAAATAATAATAATAATAATAATAATAATAATAATAATAATAATAATAATAATAATAATAATAATAATAATAATAATAATAATAATAATAATAATAATAATAATAATAATAATATAATATAATATAATATAATATAATATAATATAATATAATATAATATAATATAATATAATAATATATTTGAAATTTTTGTATTCTTTACAATGTTAAAATTCATTGCAATTCTATTCAATACATCTTATCTATTGGATCAAAAGAACTTGTGTGAAAACCGTCCCTCCCTCGGGTAAATTTTTTGCACTTCTTTTATTTGACCCATTAATAATTATGAAAAGTATGAATTTTATAGAGTCAATAAACCTGTGATATATGTGATAGTTGCGGTGGTGTATAAATCTTATCTATTAATCAAAGCTACTGACTTTTTTTATTACAACTTACATATAAAACATTGAAATTTTGGGGAAAAAATACAAATGAGAACAAAATATTTGATCAAATCATTAGAAAATTAACTAAGCTTAAAATCTTGTAAATTTAAAACTTTAAATTTTACAATTTTGTTTCCTTTATTAATTTATAGAAAACTAGATGGACCATTATTTTCTGAAAGAAATGGTACATAGGACCTACTTGACACATGATCCTCCTCCTTTACCTCAAGAAGTAACGGACCGTCTCTCTCCGTTAACTGAAACTGACAGATAATTCAAAGTTGCGTTTATACTCGCGTTATGAGATCTACACGTGTCATACCGTTACGGCACATAAAGAGGCATCGGCGTAACCGACAAAAGTAACGGTAATAGAGGAAGTAGACCAAAGAATCTCTCCTCTCCTCGCTGGAAAGAGTCTCGCCTGCTCATTTGACGAATAGCATTTTGATACGTGGCTTACATGCTGTCCGCGTGGGACCCATACATATGGTCGCCCTTGCATTGGAGTTGAAATACGTTTCGATCGGCGCAGACGATGGATCCTACAAACCATTCCCATTTTTTTTTTTGGCATTTCCCATATCGTTTTAAATCCGTATGAATGACTTGCTATTTTTCGTTACATTTTCAAATGAGTATTGTATATTTCATACTTGATTACATAAAATGTTTATTTTTTGTGTTACTTTATTATTTTAATTAGCAACCAATATATAATAACAAAATTAAATGATTTTTTATATATTATAAATATGAATGTCTTATATAAACTCATTCGAAATACATTATGAGTTTTAAAATCAATTTTTTTGTGCATATAGTTTCTGAGACGAATTTTATCTTGACGATGATGTCATTAATATATAAAATAAAAGATTATATGAACTGGAAATAAAGGAGGTTTTAGTGTGAGTTATAAAAATAATTTTCGAACGAATTAGAGATAATTGCAGACGAATTGTAACGACGGTATATCAGAAATACCTTTATAGGGCTAAACAATTTCAAAAATACCCTTCCCTTCCCTAAAATAATTATTAAATCCGAAAAAAACTGAAGAAAAGACAAACTTACCCTTAATGTTCGAACATGAAAAAACCCACGTTCGACAGTTTTTCGACGTAAAAAACTGTCAAAAACGAGAAGCCGAACAGTTTTTCAACGTGAAACATGTTTAAAAGTTTATAGCAAGAAAGAAATAAGTGATGTCGAACTTGAGAGGGATCGATTTGAAATTGGCGAGAAGGAAAATGCTAGAATCAGCAGCAGCAGCGTGAGTGATGCTGATGCTGATGTTGCAGTCCCTCTGACACTGAAGCAGAAATTAATAGGGGAAATAAGGAAGTCGGAAAAGAGAATTATCAATTTCGTAAGAGACCTTCTAAGGGATGTCGGGATTTATATGCCTAATCCAAAATCAAAGGCTCCGAGAAAGTTGCGATCACCAAAAACCAATCTTCCGACATTGTTGGTGATTTTGCTTTTGAATTCCTTCGACGTCCAAGTCCAGTGTCAAGAAAAGAACCAAGCGGAGATGGCTCAGAAAAGGATTTGGCAAACATTGCTCCTGATGGAGTTCCGCCAAGTAAGTAATATTTAGTGAAAAGGTCATTTGAGTGTCAATTTCCATCGAGACATATAAGTCGTAGGGTCGCATAAGTCGTAGGGTTGTTATAGTCGTAAAGTTGCATAAGTCGCAGGGTCGTTAGAGTCGCATGGGTCGCATGGGTTTCATATATCGCATGTGTCACTGGATCGCTAAAGTCGAAAGGATTGCATGGGTCGCATGCGTTACATAATCAATGTAACGAACCAAGTAAGTACGGTCATTTGAGGTCGCATGGGTCGCATTGGTCGCTTGGGGAGCACGGGTCGTATAGGTCGCATTGGTCGCCATATGTTTAATGAGGTAAATTTTATGCAGGTGTTAGATCTTTATCGAAGAAGTCTGCGCCATATGTTGAACCTCCGCCGGCGAAATGAGCAAGAAAAGTGGTTCAAGAACCTGAAGAGGAAGAGGAGTTTGTGTGGATTTCCAAGGGATTAATAAAGGGCTTGGTAACCCGATTTCCTACGTTCTTTGACGCTAGCGGTGACAAGTTGACTAAGCTATATATGTTCCTGAAGACACCTCGACATGAGCGGTGGTGGAAATTTGAGCTAGATATTCCCCAGGGGCCAAAGTTTTTGGAGATTATATTAAAGGCCAACGTATGGCTTGAAGATGATGTAAGTTTTTTAAACCCTTAGTCTCACAGATTTTTGTGTCATATGTATTCCTGTGTGTTAATTTTTTTGCAGCAATTGGATGAGGCGTTGGTGGAGCTGTCTTCTCGCTCGGCATTGGATCCCAGTGCGAATCAGAATTATTATGTTTGTCTTGTTGCTTTCATGCATACGCTCTCGCTGTGGATGTACGAGGATATGGAAACTTTGCCGGAAATTCTTAGTGATTTTTTGAATGCCAAGTATCCATTCAGAAGTACGAAGACATCAATTAGTGATTATGAAGGTTTTGTCTCGGTTCTAAACATTCTATCAGACAAAAATCGATGGGTAGGATGTCATTGGGTAGCCGTCAAAGCGGATTTCAAAACCCGATGCATCACGGTATACGATTGCCAGATGAAGATTAAGGAAACGCATATCGATCCGGTGATTGAGAAGATAAGAAAAGTTGTCCCAAAGATGCTCCTTCTCGGAGGGTTTCCTTCTTTGGCTTTGGAGAAGATGAATGGCAGTATGTGTATTATGAAGGTCTGTCACAGAACCAAAGCGGGAATGACTGTGGTGTTTTCTCCTACAAATTTGTAGAAGATTCATTAATGATGAGGAATGTGTTTCGCTTAATTTGCAACGACAATGTTATTTCTAGGCGTGAGAAGATGATGGCTGATATATATCGTAATGGAGAAAGTATCTATGAACCCGGAGAAGACTAATTTGATATTTGGTACATTGTTTTTTTTTTACTGGTAGATGTAAACATTTGGTACATTGTTTTTTTAAACATTTGGTACATTATTTTTTTTAATATTTGGTACATTGTCGCAGGGGTCAAACGGTCGCAGAGGTACAAGGGTCACAGAGCCTCATACGACCCTTGCGACCCATGTGGCCATTGCGACCCTTCCGGCCATTGCGACCATTGCAGACCTTGCGACCCATTTGTCCATTTCGACCATTGCGACCCTTCCGACCATTGCGACCCATTTGTCCATTTTGACACTTTCGAAGAGGTAAAAGGGTCACAAAGGGACCTCTTCGACCTAGGACCTCTGCGACCCTTGTCCCTCTACGACCCTTGGACCCCTGCGACCCATTTTTCCATTTCGACCCTTCTGACCATTGCGATCCTTCCGACCCTTGCGACCCTTACGATCCATTTGTCCATTTCGACCCTTTCGACTAGTCTTTTCAATGTCAGACTACTGCTTTTTCCAGGTGCTAGCTATGCTTTTTATTTTACCAATGTCACATTCAAGACCTATATTAAAAGGTTCTTTAATGTGGTCAATACATGCACCTTGGTCATTCTTTGTATTTAGTGTCTTTTTGGAATTTTACGAGTCCATTTATTTTTCGTTAAAAATGAGTTTATAAATAGAGGAGGAAAACCGAAAAGCTACAACAATTTGTAGCATCAAATCATCTATTGTTTCGAGTCTTTCATTCTCTCAAAAGGGCGATTTCTAACATCTAACCCTAAATTCTCTGAAAAATCATTGTTACCTTTGTGACCGTTAAGATCACATGGTCGACCCAGGGCATCGTGCTGTCTATTTGTTACCCAAGGTCTTGGTAACCGTGGGACTCGATCTCTATGCAGATACACACAAATACTTACAACGTGGACGGAGGACTTTGTGATGTATCTGCACTACATAAGGTCTTGGTAATCGGCGGACTCAGACATGAAGCTGTATCCGCGTTACCAAAGGTCACGGTTGGAGGTCAACTTGGAGAAGGCGTTGAGTCACACACGACTCTTCTTGCGGGGAAGGGCTCCGATTTGTCTCTAAACTCGGCAAATTTGACCTTTTTTCTTTCCTTTTTTTTTCTCGAACTTCTTTTTGCTTTTTTTTTCTTCAACCTTTTTCTTGCCTTTTTTTCTTTGAACTTCTTTTTGTCTTTTTTTAACCGTTGTGACCTTTGAGACCTTATGTAACCTTATGTAACTTTTGTGACCTTTGTAACCTTTGAGACCTTATGTAATCAATATTTAAACGTTGAAAATGTCTTATTTTGCATCTATTGTTCGTAAGATTATGACCCAATATGACCCGTTATGCGACGCTCAATCGGATTAAATTAGATTCACGTTTAAACGGGAACCCATCCGACGCATGCGACCATATATGACCCTTGTACGACTCATGCGAACACACATGACCCATGTACGACTCATGCGACCACACATGACCCATGTACGACTCATGCGACCACACATGACCCTTGTACGACTCATGCGACCCAATATGATCACATATGACCCATGGACGACTCATGCGACCAAACATGACCCATGGACGACTC
>CM071872.1:33572751-33590128 GCA_036759665.1 Gynandropsis gynandra | reverse complement strand
TGACTTAGGTGACGGTGTTGGGTCACTCTTCAAAAGTGACTAGAAGACGAAATACATGGTAGGAGATGACTTAGGTGACGGTGTTGGGTCACTCTCGGCTAATGAACTATCTCTCCAGTGAACTCGCATCTATTGATCCATATATGCGACAAAGCGACCCATTCCATTATCAATATATTTGAGTTGTATATGTCTAATTTAGAATCAATATAGATAATAATATAAATAATATCGACAGTTGAACAAAATGTTAAATGTATTGTTTAATCATCCGCCGAGTTCTTAAAACACTACTATCACTTTTGAAACACAGGCTTTGGTTATACACAACTCAACTAGGTACACATGGGTCATAATCTGCTTTAATCATTGATTGACGTTGTAAATGTATTGTTTTGATTGTGTTTTGTCATTTTATCATCATAAACCCGTAAATTTGTTGAGTTCGCATCTATTCATCAATATATGCGACCATGGGACCCATGCGAACCATGCGACCCATGCGACTCTCATTTGATTGGTTTTTGACATTTTATCATTTTCACCAAAATTCCCGCCGAACTTTTCACCAAAATTTGAAAAAATAATTTGAATTCCATCTGATGGCGATTCGATGTCAGGGTCATGTCTTTTCGTATTCCAGTCGTTTCTTTTTTTCTAATAACGACACACACACTCTCTCTCTCTCTCTAACTCTCATCATCTTCCATCCATTTTTACCGAAAATGCAACATTTCGTAGAAGTAGGGTCATATTCTTCTGATGAGAGGATTTTCACGGTATCAGTCACGCGCTCAAATTTGGTCGTAGATGCAGTGGTAAGTGAACTCAAACCGATTTATTTAATTCATCAAATCTGGCCTTATATGCATTAGTTTGGCGTCTTTGTAAATTTATTCGGTTATCGTTGACACTTCCGATAGAGTTTGCAAGGTCCAATGGTCTTTGCGGTAGACGAAGTAAGGTTGATCTGATAACCAATTATACAGACATTTGGGAGGCACATCTAAGGCCCATGAAATGCGGTGGCACTAGCATCACCATGGGTTGGACAAGTTTTGTCAAGATAATGGCTTTAACGTGGGTTGTACCCTCAAAGTCGAACTGGACACCGTTTTTGATGATGTACCTTGTCTACGGCTTGCCCCTATAATCTTTATAGATTGAATTCTGTTGTATTTTGATTGCTTCGAACCTCATTTGAACAACAAATGAATGATGTGTGTTTGTGTGGCCTGGTCGCATGAGTCGTACAAGGGTCTTATGTGGTCGCATGAGACGTCCATGGGTAATGTTTGGTCGCATGAGTCGTCCATGGGTCATATGTGGTCGCATGAGTCGTACAAGGGTTATGTGTGGTTGCATGAGTTGTATCATTATGTCCATCTTCTTCAACGCTTCATGGAATGGTATCGTTATGTCCATCTTATTCAACATCTCAGCAAACTTTGCAAATTGAGCATCATCGTCCTTTTTGCGTTGACGTTGAGGAAATGGCAAAGGAGGTGGTCTCAGTTCCGGTTTCACGTATTTCGGCTCTCCTTCCTCCTCGGGTTTATTGTTGTGCTCTCTGATTTGGTTCCGTTTTAATTTCCCTGATATAGTTCCACCACAAGATAAAAACAAGAACCGAAGCTGAACCATAGAAACGTTCATACGATTGATAAAAAAGATCATCAATAACATAGAAGAACCAACCAGTTATGAGAAACTTCTAACAAGGCATACCATACCAACACTCGGAATTCTCACAGAAGAGAACATACCAATGAAAAAAAGCCACGGAAATATTTCCCGGGTTATAAACATGTTTGCGAGTGATATAAACTCATTCATTCTTCTATAGTTAATGAAACAAAGGGTCGCAGGGGACAAAGGGTCGCAGAGGTATAAGGGTCGCAGAGGTACAAGGGTCGAAGGGAGATAAGGGTCGAAGTGGTTCAAGTGGTCGCAGAGGTACAAGGGTCGAAGGGAGACAAGGGTCGGAGGGGGACAAGGGTCGCATGGTCCAAGGGTCTAAAAATGATTACTCGTTGATTATGAAAGATGTAATTTGGTACATTGTTCTTTTTTTAACAATTTATTTGTAACATAATTTTGGGAATGGATAATTCAACTTTGTACATTGTAATTTCTTTAAAAATTATTCATATTATTTGTAAATAATAAATTATTTTGACTATATTGTTAGTATCGCTGTTTTGTGGATTTAGTATTATTGTAATAAGAGTCGTAGAGGGACAAGGGTCGCAGGGGTCCAAGGGTCGGAGAGGAACCAGGGTCACAGGGGTCCAAAGGTCGCAGAGAGACAAGGGTCGCAGGGGTCCAAGGATCGCAAAGGGACAAGGGTCGCAGGGGTCCAATGTTCGAAGAGGTATAAGGGTCGCAGGGGTCCTATGGTCGAACAGGGTCACAGAGTCGAATTGGGTCGTAGGGTCGGACTGGATCGTTGGGTCATAGGGTCGAACTGGGTCGCTGGGTCGAAGTGGATCGTAGGGTCGCAGGGATATTTTGGGAATATCAACATTTATAAGGGTATTTTGAAGTGAAAAATTTTTCTTTTTCGGAAAGAGTTTTTTAAAAGTGTTTTAGCTTTACGAATGTATTTTTGAAGTTAGCCTAATTGTAACTCCGTCCAAAATTAACAATTATAATATTTGTTCATTCGTAAATTTCAGACAATTCAACATTTTATCTACTATTCGTTTTAATTACATATGATTTATGTACGATCTTATCGTATGTAAATTTTCGGATAGACTACGACGATACCACGTCATTTAGTAAGTTCTTTTGTAATATAATATATTTACATATATGACATTAATATAAGCTAAAAGACACTAAATTAAATTAAAATAATTATCATAAAAAAAGAAAAAAATGAGAAATAAATTGGAAGTAAATATAAATTTAGAAATAAAACAAAAAATAATAAAACTTGTGATATTGAAATCTGAAAAACAGATTTAATAATAAACTATAAAATTAATTTTTATTTTAAATGCTAATATTTTGTTTTCTATAATATCATTTGTAGTTTATTTTATCATATTTATTAAATCAATGGATTTAATTTTTTTCAAAATAATACAATTATTATTATTATTATTATTATTATTATTATTATTATTATTATTATTATTAGATAATAACAATTGTTTTTTGTGCATAGAAACAAAACGATGTCTCGAAATACGCAAAATTGGTTTCCATCCATTTCACACATTGTCCATGGACAATGTATTTTCCTCCACAAGTGATGTCCTTACATTATGTACATTGAGATTCTACTAGCATCAAAATGTAACATATATTTTTCAATTTAATTATAGGATTTGGACAGTGATTTAATTTAATTTAATTTTACCCAGTCATCATTATTATAAAATTTAGAATTTAAATATTTACTATTTTACTGGTGAAATATTAATCACTAGCTTTAAATTTTAAAATTAAGTTATGATTTTATATTTTGTTTCAAAATCTGATATATAATAATTCTTACGAGGTTGCTTCTCGTGAAACCACCTCAACAAGGATGATTAAATGTTAAAATGATAAGTTTTTTTAGAATGTCAAAAGTTATTTCTTCTATATTGTTTATATATAGATTTTAAAATATATACATATTTGTTTAATATATATATATATTTATATATATTAGATATATATTTTTTAATATCCATATTAAAAACATATATATTTATATATCATTTTAAAATATACACATATTTGTTTAATATATATTCATATATATTGGATATATATTTTTTATATCCATATTCTACTATATTATTTGAAATAACACCAAAGAGTTATATATATATTTATTATATATATATATCATATACATTGGATATATATTTGTTCAAAAATACTATTTTAATATTTTGATCTTTTCTCACACCGCCACATCTTATTTCAACTTTTTTATTTTTAATACAATTGTTTTTCATAAATTATTCCAATGAATACACAAAAAACCTTTCAACTTTCATATCATTCTTTTATATTTTTATAATTTTAATTTTATTATCATCAAATATATACATAATGAAGAAAAAACTAAACCTTTTTTTCAAAATAACACTAAAAAAATGATAAATGAAACATCATATTAAAAAAATTAAATTAAATCTTATATGTTAAAATTCGAATTTTTGTTTAATTCTGGTGAAGTCACGTCAACATTGGCGTAGCAGTCTAATCCTCAATCTCATTTTTTTAATTTAAATTGATTCATATATAAAAGTAAAACATGTTGTATAAAGAGAAAAAAACAACAAATATTATCTCGATTTCTATTGTACTAGAATATTTACAGATTCTCAAAATATCTACTCTTTATATATTTATATATCTATGTCTTAATTTTTAATACATTAGAATAACTTTTGTATTATATATCAATTTCATTAATAAATATTATCCTAAATCAATAAATTATTTTAAAATATTTAATTCAAAATTTTGATAATTTATATTTAAATATTTTTTTCATATATATATATATATATATATATATATGCAAATGTTGTTCTCGTAGTGTTTCACTTCAACAATATTTACTTATTCGATTAAATATCAGAATCCACCACAATCCATCCTTGATTTTTTGAAAACCACAACAATTGATGGTTCATTATCAGAATCCTCACCATCAATGATTATGGTTTTCTTTCGACGGATCGACGACGTAGATATGGTCGTATGTTGATGATGGCGCAACGGGTCGGTTAGGGTTCAGGCGACATATTTATTTTTCTTCGGTTAGGTTTTATTTTTTTAACTTTAATTTTATCTTATCTAAAATTTATTTAGATGACATTAAAAATCTAATATAATAGAAAGAAAATTACGGAAGTTTAAAAACCGTGACATAGTTATCGAAAAGACAATATGAGAAGATATGAATTTGTAAAAATTTATATATAAAAAAGATAATATATTTTATTTAAAAGATATTTTAATACTAATTGAATTATTATTTCTCTATCTAATTTCTATTATCTACATATATTTCTTTAACCCAATAATTTATCATATGATTATATCAAAATTTGGTTTTTTACCTTATTATTAAACTATAATAACAACTTAGATATTTATAATAAAATTCAAATATATTAATCAAAATTCTCACAAAATAAGATATATAATATACGAATCTTACACAAATTTTTTTTATGACATGAATTTCTAATTTTATAATAAAAGATCTATAAAAATCCGCGCATAATAGAAGATGTTATCCCAAGAAACGTGGTTAAGAAGGATTTTATTTCCACATTAAAAAAATTTTGTCGACAATAATACGTTGTACTTTTGTTATTGTTAATTTTAATAATGATATTTTTTTAGTTACACAATGTTATTATATTTGATAATTGCGTCATTACAAGGACGGTTGGTCGGTTTGCTGTGGGCAGAGTGCTTTTCCTAATGACACGTTTTGGAATGTGATTCGTTTTAATAAAAAATATTATAACGTAAATTAATATTATAACTACTAATGTTTATTTGTTTCTATAAAAACGTTTAATTATTATATTACTGAAATAAAAACAAAACAATTGAAAATAACAATACGCAGCACTGGCTACGGGGATGGGCCGATGATCAATCTCCAAGATTAGTCACATGTGTTCAAGTCTTCACAAAATGCTTACTCAGACCGTGTTTTAGAATGTCTTAAACATTTCAATATTTCATTATATTAGAAAAAAATCTACGGGCGGAGAATATAAATTTATATATTTATAATCAGAAGAAAAAAATAAAAAATATATTGATATATCAAAACTAGACATTTTTACAATGGATTTGTAATATTTGAAATGTTTACCAGTAATGTCGAAGTTGATTTGTATCTTCTTACTAAATTTTTGATTAATGAGAGTTCAATATGTGAAAAAAGAGTTATCGTTAGTAAATTAACAACTTGTATTATAATCATGAGTATAAAATAATAAATAGATAGATATGACAATGTTTATTTATGTTTTTGATAGGCCAATAAAGATTTATTCATAAACAACATTTGTAATAATTGATTGTCTTGTACAACCTTCATTTAGATCTAATGTCCTCAATTTTTCAGCTGAAATGATCCTTGATAGTACAACATATAATTGATCGTGACTGAAAATCGATTTTGGTAGATACACGTTAATCTGTTTAAAACTTTGCCTTTAGAGTTTATTTATCGTTGTTACATATCATGATCTCATTGGAAATTGTTTTAATCATAGTGTAAGTGGGAGACTTGAATTATTTGGTGATAGAATTATTCTTAGTATAAACATTTTGTTTTCAACATGTGTGTGAGTGATAATCTCATCTTCCAAAATTCTTGTTACTAAATTAGTGACAATTAATCGTGTTCCATTGCAAAGGCTTTCTTTCTCGTTGATATTTCGAAGAATCATTATTGGGGCACCCATTTTTAAAGAAATGTTATGTTCTGACAAATCTAAAAACTCAAGGGAGTCGAGGTACTCGATATGTTAAAATGACTCTAGTCAGAAGTAATTTGTTATCGATGAATATCTTGGAGCCCAGATTGTACTTGTCCTTGTTCCTCTTACATGGCGTGCCATTCCAAACATCCAATAGCCATTTCGTGAACTCAAACTCTTGTTGTTGGAGGCACATATTGTGCGTTAATGTGTAGATCTGACATGATTGCCAAATGTGAGAACGACTAATGGATGCTAGCACGATGTCAATTATGCCACCTCGAGCAACTAGTAAAATTTGTCGAAAATCACCACCAAGGATAACCGTTTTCCTTTAAAAGATATTTTGGTTGTTTCTAAATCGTCCATAAATATAATATCTTCCAACGTTGGATCAAATGCTTCAAATGTGCGTCAGTGGGCCACCAACGCTTCATCCCATATAATTAAATTTGCTTTTCTTAGTAACTTCGCTAGCATGCTTCCTTGTTTGATGTTGAACGTTGATAATCATGCACATTCAGCGGTATTTTGATGCGTGCATGCGTAGTTCTACCCCTTGGGAGAAGTAGTGCTTGTATGCCAGAATGATTTCCCTGTTTCGTCGGTCCATAAATTGAAAAGAGTTGGCCTCCTTGATGTTCTATTGAATCTATAATTGTCGAATAAACCCTGATTTGTTATGCATTAATGGAGCCCATTAAATTTCCATACTGAATTGCAATTCTTGCCTTAACATAACATCTTAGATTTCACTTAGAATGTTTTTATATGGTGTCGGCATGTCATGGAGTTAGACAATAACTTCTCATTTTCGTTTAGAAGTTTCTCAAACTATATAAGAATATATTGTTGGATTTCAACCTCTGAAAAATTGTAGGTCATTAATATGAAATAATTTTTTCTTCTTCAGCATTATATTATCTACAAGACATTTCCAACAATCATTTCAAAAATCCAATGCTCTATTTACCTCACAATAAATTAATAACATAACAAACAATCAATGTAGTTGTGTTGGCATAGTCCATTTAGTAGCTTCATGCATAGCCTCACGCTTTTTTTATCACCAACGAGCAAACCTTTTACAATGCATGCCTCTTTAAAGCTCTTATACATAACATTATCACGTGTTTTAATGTCATCATAATTGGTAAACCCTTTTACAATATTTAATAGCGTCCTAAGATAGTAAAATTCCCCTAATATTGCATGGATGTTGACTATTCTATCGAGTGTTAAGTATTTTTTCCTCTGAGATCATAACTTTTCTGAATTATTCTATACGAATATCGTTGGAAATTGAACGTAAGTCAGTTCTCTTGCATCGTCATACATTTTATTTGTATACATCCATATTGTGAACATAGTTTCTTCTCGCCTGGTGTAAGAAACAATCTGATGAGTCCTTAAAGTTTAATTCTATTCATTTCTAAATGGAGCGATAATCTCATAATTGGTGGCTTCTGATGATGTATGTTGAAAGATAATATTCGTCAGATTGCTCCGCATGAAGATAGGTATCGACTTTCAAGTAGTTTGTTATTTCATTTATTTCTATAACAGACCTTTTTTCAAGCTTGCATTGCAACCATCATTGGTCTCTCTTTCAATCAATAAAGATGCTTTGTCTACTCCTTTTGTGATGTATTTAAAGCTACTTTATTACATTAGATCTGCTGCAGTATTCGACGTTCATATATGCTCTATATTTCTTGATGATTTGTAGGTTATGAGGAATAACATAGCGATTTTCCAATTTAATATCATCTTTCATCGCAAAATTCGAGTCATCTTTCCTTCCTTTGTATAGAATATATAACCTTAATTATCCGTGTGTTCGATGTATACCCTTATTTTTTATGCAAACACCATTTTCCATAAACGAAGAATGGGTTGTATCTAACCTACATGGACCGTGCATCATATGTTATTGAATCAAATTGTATCCTTCAACGTCGATTTAATTATCAGACAACTTTGCTTGTATGAAGTTTTCGATATGTCTAGTAGTAGGATTCTTGATAGGTTGTAGCCATATCAAAATATGAACATGTGGTAGCCCACATTTCCAGAATTCAATAATATATATGATTGGAAGAAAAAAAATGTTGTTTTAAATATGTTAGTAGTTGTCTTTAATAATAAAACAATAATATTAGAATGCAGTGACAATGTACACACCTGAAATGGGCTGAAGAAAAATAAATTCTTGCATGATATCTTTCATAAGAGCATCAATTTCATTTTAAATACTCGGTTTTCAATGTCCGATCTATCACTTGTGATCCCTCCGTTGTACGAGTCAAGATGATCTCGTATCTCCTTCCATTTAGGACTAGCATTCGTTGTAACAAAAAGATTGATGTTATCATACCATCTACTTATAGTTATGGCGTCATGATAATTTTCAACTATATCTCATGGTCCTCCAGTAAATAAAAGCGAGTATATAATTTTTTTGCCTACAACTTTAATGGTCTTATCCCCATTTCCAAAACGCATCAAACCCATCATATTGTTTCTAGCCCAAACTTTTCTTTCCTGTTCAATTATAGTATATGCATCTACTATATATTGTTTGAAAAGAGGTCCCTCTTTGATAATTGTTTTTTCTTCAAATAGACAATTGTATTTGATAAGCATAAAATTCTCGCACTGTCACATATGACATAGTAATTTTTTTTTACCACAGTCATTGTATGGTATTTTCTCGTGGAAACAAGCTTGGCCATAAGAAAACAACAGAGGATATTGTAAACTCATAAATAGTGGATGTAGATTGCTGAATCTATAAAGTTCATTTGACGGTTTCAACTATAAGATAACATCTCTTTCTCCAGTTGTTGTTTCTAGGTCTCCGCCAATCAAACAAACAACCTTATCTCCAGATGGTAATTCATAATTTTTACTTTTCTTTCGAAACTCTACCCAGTGTAATGAAAAATCTATAAAATCTATTATTTTATAACGGTCACGTGCCTTCCGAAAAATCTTGGCCAAGTGGTTATTATTATCAACTATGTGTATCAGTTTGGCAATAATGTCCTCATCTAGATTTCCCGCATTCTCAATTCGAATGAGCATACCAATACGATTATGAACCTCATTTGTAGTATCATATAAGTAGAGTTGTGCAAACTTAGAACGGTTTCCTTCAACTAGTAGTATTGATGGTGATTTTGTCCATGTATACGAAACATGAATGAACCACTATCCGATGTAATAGAATGATCTATCTTGACACCAATTGATGTGAATGCAATGATTGAATTGTACGCCCTAATGTTTGTTTGAAATGCAAGTGAATTGTCCAATAGATCATCAAGAAAAACAAGAGGTTCGGGTACCTTTGATAATTGGATGTGGCTATTGCTGCAACATATGTTAAATATCAATTTACCCTTTTCAAATTATCGTTCCACACTTTCTTTGCACTAAACCAAGGCATCACAATATCGAACACAAAGGAGACAATTGTCAAAAAGTAGTTATATCATTGTTAGACATAATAATTTATGGTGTTACAATGTATAGTAAGGAAAAAAAGTTGGATTTTGATGAAAAAGTTCATGTCAGATACTATTTATATAGTTTGAAAACTAACCTCTTTAATGTGATGTTGAAGCCGTTGCATTAGTGAATGAAGTTATAACTATATTACATTTCAATTTATGGATGAAATTTTCTATAACTAAGTCTAGAATTTCTAGATCGTTCCTCTTTCACACTGAACTGCTTTTCTTCCAACATTATATATTTTCACAAACGCCATGTGGTTTTATAAGTTTATGTAAAACAAAAGTTAATAAATATTGAATTAATATCATTAGATCGAAAGCTATAAAAGTAATAAATCATTAGGCTAATATAAATTTTGATTAATTGGAAATGCACTGATTAATTGCCGAACAATCCGAAGTTTCATCTAAAGTATTACTTTTTGTTAAGTCTTTATGTTTAGGTGTCCTGTTCATGCTCATTTGTTTAATATTTATTTACTTTAATTATACATGTGACGTTCATAAACATTAGTTTAAAATTAGATAATGAATATTGACATGGAAGTAAAAGTTATAAAATATATAATTATTTAACAAAATCAATTTTTTAAATTTAAAATAAACATAATATTTAGATTATACAGTATTTTCAAATATTTTAAGATAATAATTTGTAAAACATAAAAAGTTTCAAATGTCTAAACACTATAACTCTTTCCTAATTTCACTCATCTTCTCAACCGGAACCCTAACATCTTACAATAACCGTCGGCGAAACCCTGACACTAGTCGTATCGATGTTTGATGATGGATTTCATTACAGACGACGGTACAACCAGCGTTAACTGCACGACGGTGAAGAAATCTATAGTACCTTCGTTCGAAGTGGTAGGAATTGGCGATCTCATTATGTGTTTCTTGTGTTTTGGGTAATTTTTTCTCACTGGTCGTAAACAACAAGACTTGCGGCCGTGATGGATTATGTAGTTTTGTATAAGGTCCTATGACTATTTATATTATGGATTGGGGTTAGACAAGACATATTTTTTTTTTGTTTTTTGGTGTGTAAGTCTAAGCGTCATCCATGTATATGGTTTTCATACAAACACCACAAGCACCTTAAATTTGTGTGTATATAATTGTGTTTCCTTGTGGCAGTAGTAAATTGTTTGTAGCTTATCTCGACGATGGTTGAATTAGGGGTTTTGGTAACCTATTTCTTGTGTTTGCGTATTTTGCTTTACTGGTTAAAGATAAATCTTATAATGTTATGTTTCTCTTGTGGCAGTGCATATTTCTTTATTTGTGACCACCATTTCCATTTTTTAGGACCGCTCTTTTACATAATCTATTTCCTTTTAGGAAACTATCAGGATCCATCTGTTATTGTGCCTTTTTCTAGATAAATTCCTAATCAACTATTGTTTAACATGTATGCGTATATTGTGACATTGGAGCAATTATGGGTGCCATCACAAATGGTGGAATACCAAAGCTACCGCAACCTTGGACTCACACACAATCACACATGTATGCCACACAAAACTTATTTATTTGTTTTTTTGTGATTATTAGGTAGATATTTTAGAGGAAAATGAATCTAGCAAAATCAAACGTGGTGAAAAACAACACCTTTTTCAATCAAATAAATTTAGCCATCTAAAAAACAAACTTAAAAATAAAGGAAACAACATGTAGTAAAAAATTAAATAATTTTGAAAGTAACTAATTCAAAATTAAATAAACTTGATATTCCAGAAAATCTATTGAAATTTTTGAAACAATGACTTATAATCAATTGATCAGAACCCGCTTTTATTGATCAACCTTTTCCTTCTAGGTGTTAACAGCTTGTCCAACAATCTTATCCACAGATTTAACAAATGTAAAAGCTGACAACAATTCTAGATTGTTGTGAGCTCCATCTAAAGCTAAAGCCTTAGGCTTAATGAAGAAATTAGTCAGAAGAAAGATTACATATGACATTAACTACTTAGAAAACGCACATTGCAAAACAATTAACATAATTGAACCTATTTCGCTTTGTTTTTCCTCGACAAACATATTTGAAACAATGAAGTTTCTGTTATTCAAGATAAATTGTAGGATAACAGTTTAAATTGAAAGGTAAACGTCTTTCTCCTTTAAATATTGAGGAATGACACATTTACTTCCTTCATCCTAAACAATGTAAAAAAAGTTAGGCATTTAATTTTGAAGTTAGTGAAAGGTTATACAAAACAGAAAGTCGAAAGCATATATCTTTTTCAATAAGATATGAAACTCTCTTGTGTGTAATCTTTGATACTTCACGAGCTTAAGCGAAAAATTGTGCAACTTCAGTCATCATCAACTACCTATTCAACTATGAATCTGAAAAAATGATGTAGAAAATGAGAAGTCTTAAATGTATATAAAAATAAATGTAGAAACCACAACTAACTTAGGCATGATCAAACAAGTACATTTATACCTCATAAATCCAATTGTGCTTTGGGCATGGCAATAACTGCAAAATAATGAGTATGTTGTTCACTTCAGCTTCCTTGTATATTTTGAAAATGTTATATAACTCCAACCATTGTTACCAAGCACATCGACAAATCGTGCAGTGCTGAAAAACATAACTTCCTATAAATTTTGATTTTTTAAACCACCAAAACATAAAATCATTGAATACTAACATGGTTAGATTTACCTTTTGGTCTGATTTTGTTATACAGTCATACAATTTCAGAATATAAATTTTTTCAATCTTTACGATGTTGTTAACTTTATCAAAGTTGGTAACAACATCGTCAAAATTATCTTTAACACGATAGAAAATTGAATTAAAACATATTCATATAAGTCTCAATGGATCTGTAAGCAATAGTATATAAATATGTGGAAAAAACATAAAATGAGTTCTGAAATATAAAGTCTTTTTTTTTATGTATATATACCTTTGCATTATGTTTTATGTATTTATATAGCTCTATGTTGGATATCTATTTGAATAGTTTGTTGATTTCAAGGTTTATCTAGGAAGTTATAGGTTGAAATGCATTTTGTTATGTATGTTTATGTATATAAACTTTAAGTTGTTTTTAATATTTATATAGTTATATCATTTTGTTATGCTCGTCTATGTATTTATGTTATATTTTGGAAACTGTTTTGAATTTTTTTAATAATGGTTTTAGAAGCTATAGAAAATCACAAATCCCTTAATAGTTTTATAAAAAACAGTTTCTGGGTTTGGAATATGTAACAAAGTGATATTAAAAATAAATTAGAGATGCATTTTAAAACTAAATCATTTTACATTTTGTTATATATATAGTTATTATTTTGGGAATCAATTTTAAATATATAAATAAAATATTATGGTTATCTTCATTTCCTGCGATGTCTTCGTTTATTGTACTAATCTCATTGATGCATATGGAAAACAAAATGAGAATAAAGTCTCCTCAAACACTCTTACTGACTCATGAGTCTCTTCCTTTCAGTGCATCGTGTGATGCCTTTCAACTGGATTACAAGGAGCTATAATGTTCAAAACTTGAAGAGTGAGAATTTCGACAAGTAATGATACTTGTCTACAGATACGATAAGATAATCTATGTCAAACAATGAAAAACCAACGAAAAAACAAAATCATTTTTTGTTACCTCACCAGTTAATTTTTCAGTTTGAAAAATTCAACAAACAATAATGTTTAGTCTTTTATTTAATATACGACTACGATAATTTATCCAAAATATAAATACATTTGATCAATATGATAAATTTGTATTCAAAATATAAAAACTTTTCTTTTATGATTGTTTCATATAGAAACACTTTGCAACTACTATTTCTCATACATGTTTCAGATAAGTGATTGTTAAATTCTTGCTTTAAGATAAGTGATTGTTAAATTCTTGCTTTATGATTCGTGGATCAAAATTGTTGTTTGGTTAATCCTTTTATATTGGTTACATTGTATAAATTTTATGTAGTGAAAAGGTGAAAAGCAAAAACTTTAAAAAGTTTTAGGGTAATGTAACAAGAAATAAAAACGTTAAAGACATGATTTGAATAGATTTCAAAGAGGTTCTTCAATAATCTTGAGATAAAGAGACGCTATTGACAAAATGTTATGTTGTCTTTTCTTGCATAATCTATTTTCCGAAAGCCTAGACATCTCTAATAAGACCAAACAGAGTCTGGTTTTGCTATTAACATGGACATGATTTTACATACAAATTATGGTTTTTGCAGCAATATATTTGTTATGCACGATGATATCTTGATACAGAAGCTTCTCCTTAGCCATGTTCTCGATGGTTGCTGGCTCGATTTTGAATTTTTGTTTTAAGAAATCGAGAACATCATGAGCATCTTAGAAACTAAAATGACCTTCTCAACCCCGACTTTTTTTGTTGAAAACTTGTCGAATTTCTTATCTATAAGCAATTAAAGAATCGAGCTTGAGAAACCTGTAAAGCTTCTCAACCTCTAGTGCCTTCTCCGGTTGATGCAGGTCTTATATGTTTCATCCTTAATATTCCATTCCTTTAATTTTCCTAGCATCATTGCAAGACCCAATCAACAATACGTATTTATCTACAAGAATACCTACAATAAACTAATCAATCCAAACAAATAGATTAATTAAGTTTCATTGCACGAACACTGCATACACAACAACAATCTTCAAAGAAGAGTAAGACGAACTCAGTCACAAAACTAGGGTTGTCCCCATATTGCAACTTCCTCAGGTCAGAGAACTGATCATCCATTAAGAAACCAAATAAATAATCAATCATCTTAGAAGCCATCAAACTAGACCAATCTCATTGTTAGGGACGCAAAGTATATGTGCAATCCGAGTCCGAGTTGTAATACGTTATAAAAATGATGCATTTCCGACCTACAGAATGCGAGATGAAAGTCCATGTAGAAGAACCAAATTGAAAACCTAAACCAAGACATTTACTTTCATGATTATATCATACATATCATGGAACCATGTATGTAACTATGCCACTATTGTAGCCACCCATGGAACCTCATGGTCTCGATGATTCTCTAGTTTTTTGTACACCATTCTACCTGCAGAACCTGCAAGACCATCAATCCTTGGAATTGAGTGAGCGAAGGAAACGTGGCAAAATGAAGAGATACTTACTTGAGGATTCGTGGCATTGAGAAAGTGGAAGAGTGGCTTATGAACATGGGAGAGCTCTGATCCCTTTAAGAGTAGCTTATTATTTCACATCACATCGCCTTGACTTGCTTTTCGTATCTCTTTATCGTCCCCATCCTCGGTTCGATGCTTCGTTCGCCCCGACCTCGGTTTGACGTTGTATCTCACCCTCATGTCACCTAACAACGTGTGTAAAATGTTGAGATTTTTTTATTCAGCATGGTGAATATATATAGAAACATTGTAACAATAATAGGAAACTAAATCACTATAATTTAGGAAAATAAATCACTATAAACTAGGAAGATATTTTGACTAAATATATGTATATTCAAATATATCTCCTAATACGCCCTCTCAAGTTGAAGCATGGAGGTCGTGAATTGCCAACTTGGACCATAGATAGGTAAACATATGATGACTCAACGCCTTGGTGAAAATGTTCGCAATCTTCTCCGATGAGCGAACATAAGCTGTTGAGATGAGTCCACGCTTGAGTTTATCCCGAAGGAAGTGAAAATTGACTTTGATGTGTTTGGTGCACTCGTGAAAGACTGAGTTGGAGGCAATATGAAGCACAAATTGACTGTCACGAAACATCTAAATTGGCTGATCATAAGAAACCAAAACTCCGAAGAAGACCTTTGAGCCACTTGAGCTCGCAAGCAAGAAGAGCCATGGAGCGATGCTAGGCTTTGACCGACGAGCGGATGACTATTGCTTGTTTCCTGGACTTCCAAGAGATAGGAGATAATTCGAGGAAAACAATCTGACCTTTGACGGACCTCCGCGAAATACAACATGTAGCCCAGTCTGAATCCTAATATCCACGAAAGGACATATCGGAATCCGCCCGTAACCATATGCCTTGACCCGGGGATCCTTTTCAAATATCGAACCACCCGTGTAGCAGTCTGCCAATGATGTTCCCGTGGATTCTACATTAGAGTGTGGTTTTGCTCAAGAGGTGTTGCTACCGGCTTAAAGCCAAGTAAACTACCATCCAAAGATGTCCAATGTGTATTTCCTCTATGATAAATAGAACCCTTGGCTGCCACGCGATACTTCAATTCCAAAAAAATACTTAATAGAACCAAGATTCTTCATATAGAAGCATTATCGAAAGTAAGCCTTCGTCAATATCCGTACGATTGTTGCCGTTAATAAGTAAGTCATCTACATAGATGAGGACATGTAGACAAGAAGATCCACGAGATAAGGAAAAGAGAGAGTAACCCGACCAAGGTTGTTTGAATCCATACCGGAGAAGGGCTATCGTAAGCTTATCAAACCAATAATGTGGTGCATGTCGTAAACCATAAAGCGACTTACGCAATCTGCATTCCAAAGATGTATACGCAACTAGAAAGCCTAGTGGAGGTTTCATATACACCTCCTCGTGGAGATCCCCATGGATGAACGCATTGTTAACGTCCATCTGAGACGTTAGTGATAACCGGTGAAAAATTTTAGTCATAATCAATGCTCTTCTTTTGATTATTCCTCAAGATGACCAGACGTGCCATATGTTGTTCAATGGACTTGTCCAAATTATACTTGAGCTTAAACACCCACCGACATCTAACTGACTTTTTCCCATGGGAAGAGGCGTCATTGTCCAAGTCTTGTTCAGTTCCAGTGCTTGAAGTTCCCTTTGCATTGCTACTGTCCGTTTGGGTGACCGAGAGGCTTCCGAGAATGAACATGACTCAGTGTTAGCAGAAATAGCTGCAAGAAAAACCTGCTGTGGATCCGAAATATTAGCACATGACACGTAATTTGCTATCGGGTAAAGGACGTTACTTAGAGAATACTGAAGCGGAGACAGGTGAGGCGAAAACGAGGTCTTTAATACAGCGAGCCGATAAAGTCACATAATCTCGGAGACGGACATAAAGGATCTTAGGAAGAAATCCACATCCGAGATTCGCTGGCTGCAAAACAGAACTGTCTGGCAGAACATAGGATTCAGCAGAGACAGACGACGAAGGAGAGGGAGCAGCTGATCATCTCGTTTTCATACGTATTTCTTGCACGATTTAGGAGACGTTTTTGATACATATGTGATGTTTTACGTATGATTCCGTATCCGTTTTACTTGCTTTCGTGCTTTTCATGTTCTTACAGGTTTTTACGCGTATTTGGACCATTTTGGAGCTAAAGGAGCATGCACGGAGCTAAGGAGCACTTCGGGGATCATCACGGGACAAACGGGACGAGATTGAGCATGGAGAAGC
>CM071872.1:33528487-33558249 GCA_036759665.1 Gynandropsis gynandra | reverse complement strand
GCTTCTCCATGCTCAATCTCGTCCCGTTTGTCCCGTGATGATCCCCGAAGTGCTCCTTAGCTCCGTGCATGCTCCTTTAGCTCCAAAATGGTCCAAATACGCGTAAAAACCTGTAAGAACATGAAAAGCACGAAAGCAAGTAAAACGGATACGGAATCATACGTAAAACATCACATATGTATCAAAAACGTCTCCTAAATCGTGCAAGAAATACGTATGAAAACGAGATGATCAGCAGCTATTGTCGTGGTATGTGGAGGTTAGATAGAATCTTATTCGAGAGCAGGAGTAGAATCTGTCAGAGAAGAACCGGATGAAACAGTGGTCATCGATTCAGCAGTAAGACGCCCCCTGACTGGTGAGTCCCAGTCATCTACGAGCCTGGAAACAGGCAAAGGAGAAGAACCTCTTCCCAGGATGACAACAACATCAGGTGTAGAGAATAGAAAATCAGACTCATAGAAAACAACGTTGCGAGAGACGAAGAACTCTGGTTGTTCTAAGTCATATACTTTCTAACCTTTCTGGGATCAAGGGAAGCCAACCAATACACATCTCCGTCCTCTTGGGTCAAATTTATCAACATGTAGTTTACCTTGGAGAGCAAAGCATAAACAACCGAAGACGCGAAGTCAATCAAATGACGGAGCTTTACCGTGGGTGGATTACAACGATATGAAGTTACATGGCATGAAGATTCATTATACATGTTCTCATGCAACTAGTTCTGTAATAGTTATTGTGTAACTTCCCCCAAAACCATTCACAGGTGGAAAGCTATAGATAGATTGCGAAACTCATCCCCAAAACTGGTCACAAGCGGGAAAGTTAAACAAATGAATAACTTAGTACGACCTTTGATATGAATGTTGAAATGTTACTTACTATGTTAACTTGTTGCTACACATTTAACACACATAGACATGGTTCATAAAAAAAAGTATTTATGGCCTTCATGTATAGGGTCTGATTATTTTGATTCCTATTAAGATTAAACTTTTTAAGGATATTTTTAGGAAATTGTGGAGGTTGAGTATTAGTGACTTGTTATATTAAAAGTGATACATTTTCCACCAAACATATATTAAGTTATGGTATTGGGGTTATCAATAACATCTTGTTGAAGTAAAATAAAAAATACTAGTTAAATTTTTATAAATAAATTAATCAAACATAAATCCTAAAAAATTATTGAATTCATACCGAAATACTTGTAAATTCAGAGTAAACTAACTAAATCAAACTTCAATTACATCTAAGTCAATTAAAAACCCGTATGCTATAAACTAAATTGTGTTACTAGACCAAATATAATCAAAATTTTAAAATATTTTTTTATTGATGTTGAACCAGAAGAAAATATTGAATAAAGGGAAGAACTTGTTCGGCGATGAAGAGAGAAAAATCAGACTTTGCAGAAATTAGAATGTGGAAAATAATGAATCTTCAGTTCGAGTTTCAGAACTTTGCCTACACAATTGAATTGAAAAGATGTTAGGATGTTCAGTGCAATGCCATTAAAAACACAACTCTATCATGTGAGATTCTCATAAGACCGACTAACCCCAATATGATGCTAATTTGCTTAAATTACCAACGCTATGTTACCCCTGCCTGAATCAGAATTTTGAATGCAATTTTGTTATCAAAGATGTTTTTCAATGCAGCCTCATTATAATGGTGTTGCATAAGGCAACACGTTGACGTTGAAAATATGTGTTAACAAAATTGTATTGATGTAAAAGACAAAAAAAACATAAGTTTTATATTTACAATTTTAGATTTAGATTAATCATCATAATCATCTTCTATCACATTCATCTTCTATATCATCACATTGTTAATCAGCCTTGACATATTCATCCAATATTGCATCTAACTCATTTAGAGGTGAAATTTTTTACATGTAGCAATGATATACCAGTAAGTTCACCCATTAGCTCTTTCTTGCACTGGTTTGTCCTTCGTATCCTCTTCGTCGAGTAAAATTGTATCTCTCGTATGAGTTTTAAGTACCATACTCCAATTCCCACATCATGTTTTTGTGTGTGGATATGTAAGTAAAACGATATGATCATCTTGCGATCATAAGATGAAAGGATTGTATTCCAACACAGTTGTGATGTCTGGACACCATAACATCCACAAAGAGTGGAGTCATTCATCACTCCAGAGATCTTGAAGGCACTTGTTATGGCCCATTAATTGAGTTTGGATTTTCTCCAGCGGCACGATAAAATAACAAGAACTTGGAAGATCCTAGTTGGACCAAATCCAACGCAACTCGCACATACATCCGGTACAAAACTCGTTGCAAAAATTTTATGACTAGATAACTAAATATGTTTTTCTAAGCATCCTATATATATATATATATGTGTGTATTAATATTTTGTGTGTTTCCAACAATATTCGATGATACAAGGTCCAAGTCTTTTGGAGCTCATGCGAATGACCCATGAAAATAAATAGGATTGTGGGTACACGGAAAGGCAAAAGAACTAGCTCGAGACACTAAAAACAAGATATATTTATTATAATATATTTTATTATATATTTATTAAATCTTTATTTATCAAACTATTTTTTTACAACGTCGAGTTAGGGAAAAGACTCAAAGACCTCCTGAGATAGCATACGCCATGCTATGCATATTTGAATATTAATTTTTTTATGAGTTAATAATACTTGTGTAATAATAATATTGTTTTGCTTTGCCCAAAAAAATTTCTAAAAGTAACTAAGGAATTTACCATTCCTATTTGATATTATAGTTGGTATTCCATACAAACGTATAATACCCCTAAATTATAATGCATCTATATGTGAAGAATCATCAATCTTATGACATACAATGAAATGAACAATCTTGGAAAGAGTATCAGTTGTGATAAAAACACAATCATGTCTAGATTTAGACCTAGGAAGGCCTAATACAAAGTCCTTGAAAATAACAATGCAGATGGATAAGAAAATAGGTAAAGGAGAGTACATACCGTGTAGTTGAAACTGAGATTTCGACTTTTTACACGTCACACATCCTCCAAACATGTGTTTGACATATCTCCACAAATGAGGCTAGTAAAAATTTTCTTGCAAAGTAGACAACGGCTTGAAAACTCTAAAATGTCCCAATAAATCCCTTATAAAACAACAAGGTATGGACAACCTAGTCTAAAGGAACAAAAAGTTGTCGAATGGATAATAATTTCCAGCGGTTGCTTTCTTATACGGTATGAATATGTCGCCAAAATAATGATTCAACTAATAGAGCTCCTTTATATGCTTGGAACCGAGCATCCTAGCACAAAAATCTAAGCATAATGTCTATATAATGCATAGACCATGATATTCTTTTTACCTTACTTATACTTGATGACGTACAAAAAGATTTCTATGAAATCCACTCATTAGGCTTATGTACCTGTAAGCTTTTACTGTCCATTGAGATACTTGAGTGATTCATGATCAATATGAATCACGAATTCCTTGGACCACAAGTAATGTTTTCATGTTTGAAGCTCTTGCACCAACGCGTAATACTCTTTATCATACGTGGGGTAGCTTAACTGAGTTCCATTAGCATCTCACAGGAGTATTCTATGTGTTACACTCTTGCATCAATATCGCTTCGATTCCTACGCATAAGGCATCACATTCAATGTCAAATCTTTTAATAAAATTTGGTAACACTAATAAAATAACTTGTGAGTTAATCTTACAATGTTCAGAATGCCTTCACTTGAGTTTCGCCCTAATGAAACGTGACGTTCTTCCTGATCACTTGGATCAAGGGTGCAACCAAGGTACTAAAGTCCTTTACAAATCTTCGGTAGAAACTAGCTAATCCATAAAAGCTTCGGACCTTTCCAATATATTTAGGGCTCAACCAATTATGAATGGCATATATCTTCTCATCGAAATGTATTCCTCGTGCACTCACAACAAATCCTAAGAACATAAAATTGTTAGTAAAAAAACACATATCTTAAGATTAGCATACAGTTATTCTCTTCTCAACACATCTAGATTCGATTTCAAATGTCCAATATGCTCTTCTAAGATCATGTTGTACACTAGGATGTCATCAAAGTATACTACTACGAATATCATCAAAGTATACTACAGTTTTTTCTCTTCTCAACACATCTAGATTCCTTTGAATTTCCTAAGGACATGAGTTATTACCCCCATAAACGTAGTAGGTACATTGTTAAACCCTAAAGGCATGACTAACCATTTGTATAGTTCTAGTTTCGTGTTAAACGTCTTCTTCTATTCATCACACTCCTTCAATCAAATTTGAAGGTATCAACTCGTCAAATCTATCTTAAAAAATCTATAAAAACCATGTGTTTCATCAAACATATCATCTAAATGAGGTATAGGGTGGCGATACTTTACAGTCATTTCAACTGTGAACATACATGTGCCGCATGTTGTCATTCTTAAGCATGAGTATCACCACTACAACACATGGTATGCTCTCGAGCACGTATCCCTTCTCACTGTCCTCCTTCATTTGCCACTTGAGCTCCTTAGTGTCTCAAGGATTGGATCAGTATGTTGGGCGATTTGGAATACTTGTACTAGGTATGAAATTGATTTCATGTTCTATCCCACATAATGGAGGTACCGTTGGGTGTTTCTTCTAGAAGCACATATTCAAAACCGTAAAAAATTAAGAAACAACACTAGGCAAAGAAATGATGAGCTCGCTAGTGAATAACGACTTCATGAAGAGAATCACAAACATTACTAGAAATTACGGATTAACAGAAGATGTTCGTCTAGATATGAGGTTTTGTAAATGCAATTCATTTGGAAATCGTCCATAATTCTGGACGAAACGTAGTCCAGAAACCCTTTGTAAATCCGGACAAACAAAACAGCCTGCAAACCATCAGAAAAATGGATTGATTTCCATACGAAAGATGGAAATGTTTTTCGTTGAAAAAAATTACGAACGGGTCGCAACCGACTAGAAATTTCTAAGTGTCTTTTACGTCCATCCCGAAATTTTTTTCCCGAGAAAAAAAGAATAAAGTTTTTAAAATTAAAAATTCAAATTAATAATATAACATATTAGTTTTCTAGAAATTATAAACTATATACAATTTTTATTACGATCTCAATAAACTTGTATGAGGTTGTGAATTATCATGACTCCGTCATCGCACCCATCCTAATCAATGGAAGGCATTTTTGTCTTGAGTATACGCATTAACCATTGAACTTGTCGTGTTGATTCTTGGTTTTGTCGTGCCAATTCTTGTTCAGTGGCCACCAATTGTTGTGGAGTCTCATGTAATGTTTGTTCGTATTGCAACATTTTATTATTCCATTGCTTTCTATTATTTTGGTTTTACCCTTAGAGGAAGTTGAATGTTGTGATGTCATTCCTCCAAGCTCAAAGTTATGACCAGTGTACGACGTATCTTCCTATAAAATAAATTTTTAATTTCAATATTAGAGAATATAAAATTTTAAATTATATTAAATAGCTATAAATTTACCTTGAGATATAACTCATCGTATTCTTTTGTACTTAGAAAGTGATACTATTCGTCCTCTCTTGGTGGAATTTAAGAGACCTGTTCTGATACCATACTCTAAACATCATCATGAACTTGTCCTCACTCAGGCATCTACCAATGATCCATCTGCCTTTTTATGTGTACGCTCGAGCAATTCAATATACAATGGTTCAGTGCTTTTCTCTTTCGCCTAAAACAAATTACAAACATATACTTTTGAAAAATACATAATTTAAATGCCAATTCTATAAATTTTTGAAATTTTGAAATTGTTCCATTTGTCAACAATGTGTCCGTAATCCATCTGAAATATCCACACATCTGAACTCGTCCAAAAATTTCCTTTGGAAATTACAATTTTCTTGTAGTGAAACATCACCTTGTTTTAAATCTAACCCTTCTTGAATTCACTCACTCTCATGGAAAGAAAAGTATTGTTCATGGGTTGTCATTTAAAGGTCTTCTTTATTGTTTCTATCAAGACCTCTAATGAGGAGATCGACAATGAAGCTAGACCATAGTAGGGGCACAACGACGGCGAGTAAAAAGGAGGATTTGGATCCAATTCAAAAGAGATTAAAATTGGTTTTCTCTAATGAACCAAGCCTCGACCAGCACACCTAAACCGAGGGGATTGAGTCACACGGATAAGAAAAAGCAGAAGATAAATATTCTTTTTCTTATCACTTCCAATAGCTAAAAAAACACCTAAGCATCTTAGAATCCCTCCAAATCATCTACTTTCCTCTTACGAATATCTCCAATGACTAGGTAATATTTCTAACGGCTAGTAGATTGATCTCAATCCTATATCAGTGCATTTTCCTTATGTTTGATGTGGAGTCTCTCTTATATAAGTAACTCCACCCATGTGTATTCTGTAAACTTGAAGTGTGAAGTAATAAAATTTTCTCTTCCTGATCGTTCATGAAAGAGTTTGGTGTCTTGAACTTGTTTTCGGAACATTTGAAACATTTTCGACTCTATCAATCCACATCTCTTGTGGTGTCTTTCAATCCACCTATTTTTATTTTTTGTATCTTTTTAAATTCATAGAGGTCTTATCCCCTCAGTGTGATCATATTGTCCACCTTCAGCTGGCACTCTTGAAGAGTGACCCTAGGTCAACCAAGAGATCCTCATTGATTCAAATAATCCTACTCAAGAGATTGAATAAAATGGGTTCCACATACGCTTGGTGAGTTCAAAGTCCCGAGGTGTGTATCATTTTGGTATCAAAGTCTAGTTCAAGGACCAAAGCTAGCTTCTATCCTTTAAATTTGCTTTGGTATGAATGTTTCTTTTTTCTTGTTTCTTGTTGAAAAAAAATAGAATCAAAGAATATGACTCAGCTACGAGAAAATTCTCAATGCAATAATTAACTTGGCGTGATTATTCAAATGCTCCAATGAGTGGAGTCACAAATGAATTGCCTTGAAGAAGAACGTAGAAACCCAAACGTGACGTACTAGGAATTTGCGCATATAAGGAGGAAAATATGTAACAACCATATTCTCGTTCTAGATTATTAGAACGTTGAGCACAAACCTCGACCCAATCTGGACAAAGAGGATGAAAATTTGCTCTGACGACCACAACGAAGCCAAATCAAATGTGCAGAGGATGAGTGGGATAAAGGTTCACCTCGCAGATAGTGAAATTAACATGAAAATAACATATTAAAATTAAAACCACCTACTTTTGCTGGACGTGTTGATCCAAAATCCTATCACGATGGGGAAAGCCTATTGGTCAAATATTTGACTGTTACATGTACAAGAAGTACGAAACGGTACAATACACAATGACACAACTTACAAACAACACTCTTACTTTGTGTGATCGAGAGATGAGAACTCGATATTTTATACATTTTGAACATGTCGCTATCTAGACGGAAATTAAAGCCCTCATGTGCAAGAGGTATGTACCACAACACTTACTTAAGAATTTACAACGTAGATATAAAAAATTAACCTAAGGAATACAAACTATTGAAGAGTTTTTCGAAGAATTTGAAGATCTTTATTATAGGCTAGAAATTGATGAAGATAAGAAAACTATAATGACACAATTTCTAGATGCTTCAAAACACAAATTTCTAAAAAGGTAGAATGACAAAACTATCATGATTTGTAAGATATTTTTCACCAGTCATTCTAAATTGAGTAACAGATTAAGGTAAAACTAGCAACAAGTCGAGCGACATACCACACATGGTCAGCAGAACAATCGTTAAGAATTCTGAAGAAATCAAGAACGGATGATCGCTCCAATTTAAAGCTTTCGAGACATCAAAAAAGAAGGTGTGGAATTGATTCCCTCTAAGTCTATTCATATTCGTGATCTAATATGTTTCAAGTGCAAACAAGTAGAATATATGGCACGAGATTTCCCTAACCCTCGTGACAAGACTCATTTCGAGCAAAATGATGATGAGATTGAATACCCAAAAATTGGAGAACTACTCGTGACAAGGTAAGTTTTGAGCAAAATAGTGAATCCTCAAGAGATGGTTCAACGCGAAAAACTCTTCCACACCAATTAGAATAAGGTATGTGGATTAATCATTGATATTGGTTCTTATACTAATGTTGATAGTGCATATATGGTGAAAAGGCTAGGTTTGGAACCAAAGAATCATCTCATCTATACCAGCTACAATAGCTTAACAATCAATGGGAGCTTAAGGTCACTAAGCAAGTAACCATGCTCTTTAACATAGGAAAGTACCAAGGTGAGGTACTTTGCGACGATGTACCAATCCAAATAGTACACATCCTACTAGGACGAACATGGAAACTCGACCACGAGGTGACACATGATGGTAGCACAAAGTACTATCTTTCATGCTGATAAAAAGAAGGTAACACTATTACCTCTTAATCCTTCACAAATACATGAAATGCAATTGAAATTGGACTCGAAGGACAAGCCTAACTTTTATATTAAAGCTAGTGCTATTTTCAAGGCTCTAAGTAATCAAAGTCCGATGTTAGGAATGGTGTATAGAGATTTTTTTATAGGTCAAGGTACAAAAGAGTAGTCCCTAGAGATCACAAAAATCTTAGAGAAGTATCGAGACTTGTTTCCTGAAGAGATATCAGTCAGACTGCCACCAATACCAAGCATTGAACACCAATTTGAACTCGTCCCACGATCACAATTTCCTAATCAACCAACATACCACATTAACCTCGAGGTGACAAAAGAACTACAATATCAAGTCCAAGAGTTAACAGACAAAGGCTTCAACCGAGAATGTTCGAGTCTGTGTGTCGTTCTCGTACTACTAGTACCGAAGAAGGATGAGATTTGGAGGATGCGTGTCAACTATCAAACCATCAATAACACTACAATGAAATACCAACATCCTATTCCACGGTTAGGCGACATGCTTGATGAATTGAATGAGACAATATGCAAGAAGGAGATTAATGGAATACAACATTCAAGATGAAGAAAGGACTATACAAATGACTCATCATGCCTTTTGAATTTCTAACACCCTTAGCACCTTCATGAAACTCATGAACCATGTTCTAAGAGTCCAAATTGATAAATTTGTTGTTGTTTATTTTGAAGATATTCTTGTTTACACTAAATATTTGGGTGAATATATATAGTACATGTTGAGTAAGCTTTTGAAATGCTTCGAAAGGAATTGAGTTGCTTCCTAGAACCATTTTTAGCCTAATTTTCAAATTGAGACCGAATAGTCTCCTCCGCAATCAAAATGAATAAGGCCCATAATCATATTGATGGGATTGACTGGCCCAACAAGTCTTTTCTAAGTCGTCGTCTTCTTTGGATATTTGGAAATGAGAAATCGACTGGTTATAAGTTCGCACACGTAGACGAACCTCAAGCAAGAACTAATGCGTATGGCTTCCGTTTAATCTTTCCACCAAACATCGGAATCCTAGACGAAAGCCCTTCATTTTTGTTCAAAAGTCTTGGTTTCGATTTCCCAATTCTCATACCCTCTTCGATATATAGTTTCGTTGCATCCTCCCAGTTTCGCTGGAGGAGGAGATAAGATAGCTCCAATGGCAGCCACAGCTTCAACCTCGTTGCTCTATTCGAATTTCCTTGGGACCCAGATAATAATTTCAGCACCAACGCCTAAAACCACTACGAAACACTCGTTTCCTTTCCAGTTCTTCTCCCGGAGAAGTTATCAGATCACTCGATCGGCTCTCGGAAGAAAGTCCAATTCTTCCGATGCAAAACCCATGAAATTGATCTCCTCGCATGCCGCGTTGGCGGCGTTGCTCTTCTCGTCGACGTCTTCAGGAGCGTTAGCCGTGGACGAGCCAGGATCGGTGACTCCGCCTCCAGTCGTTGTCGAGGCTCAGTCTGCAAAGCCATCGGCATCGCCGTTCGCACAGAACATGGTGATGACGGCGCCGAAGCTGCAGACCCCGTCGTCGGACCTACCCGAGGGTTCGCAATGGCGGTACAGTGAGTTCCTGAACGCCGTAAAGAAAGGTAAAGTGGAGAGAGTAAGATTCAGCAAAGACGGCTCCGTCCTTCAGCTCACCGCCGTTGACGGTCGTCGCGCCAACGTCACCGTCCCCAATGACCCCGACCTTATAGACATCTTGGCGATGAACGGAGTCGATATATCGGTGTCGGAGGGAGAATCCGGTAATGGGTTGTTCAACTTTATCGGGAACTTGCTCTTCCCGATCCTAGCCTTCGCTGGTTTGTTCTTCCTCTTCCGGAGAGCTCAGGGAGGTCCCGGAGGTCCCGGGGGCCTCGGAGGTCCAATGGATTTCGGACGATCGAAATCAAAGTTCCAGGAAGTGCCGGAGACAGGAGTGACATTCGCCGACGTTGCCGGTGCAGACCAAGCGAAGCTTGAGTTACAGGAAGTGGTAGATTTCTTGAAGAACCCTGATAAATACACAGCATTAGGTGCTAAGATTCCAAAAGGGTGTTTGTTAGTGGGTCCTCCGGGTACGGGGAAGACACTCTTGGCCCGAGCCGTGGCAGGAGAAGCAGGAGTGCCTTTCTTTTCTTGTGCGGCTTCAGAGTTCGTGGAGCTCTTCGTGGGTGTTGGTGCATCTAGAGTTAGGGATTTGTTCGAGAAGGCAAAGTCGAAAGCCCCCTGCATTGTGTTCATTGATGAGATTGATGCTGTGGGGAGACAGAGAGGAGCTGGACTTGGAGGAGGGAATGATGAGAGAGAGCAGACGATTAATCAGTTGTTGACGGAGATGGATGGGTTCTCTGGGAACTCTGGTGTGATTGTTTTGGCAGCGACTAATAGACCGGATGTTCTTGATGCCGCGTTGCTTAGGCCAGGAAGGTTTGATAGGCAGGTCACAGTGGACAGGCCTGATGTCGCAGGAAGAGTCAGGATTCTTCAGGTTAATCCACTGACTATTGTGGTTTAGATTCCAAAGACACATTAGCTTTGGTGATATATAGCATGTTCTTTGTTCGAATCAGGAGATGTTTGTGAGTTTGGCGTCCTGAGTGATGTAAGAAACTATTGGATGGGGTTGTTACTTGCAGGTACATTCCAGAGGGAAAGCACTTGCGAAAGATGTGGACTTTGAGAAGATCGCAAGAAGAACGCCCGGTTTCACGGGTGCTGATTTGCAGAACCTGATGAACGAAGCGGCCATTCTTGCTGCAAGACGTGACCTTAAGGAGATAAGCAAAGATGAAATATCTGATGCTCTTGAGAGGATCATTGCTGGACCCGAGAAGAAGAACGCTGTCGTCTCTGATGAGAAGAAGAGACTTGTTGCCTACCATGGTTAGAGACTGATCTAATATAGCTTTTCTCTAGGTGGTTGAAGCTGGAGTTCATGCTGACTGCTTCTATGAATTTGAATATTTCAGAGGCCGGACACGCCCTAGTGGGTGCACTTATGCCAGAGTACGACCCCGTGGCGAAGATATCCATTATTCCACGTGGCCAAGCTGGTGGGCTCACCTTTTTCGCCCCAAGTGAAGAGAGACTCGAATCTGGATTGTACAGCAGAAGCTACCTTGAGAACCAGATGGCCGTTGCACTTGGTGGAAGGTCAGTTACCACTAACACTCACTCACATCGACACAAAACCAAGCTTTGAATTTGTAATGAGTGGGTTCATCGATCCTTTGTTGGGATTGTAGGGTTGCGGAGGAGGTGATCTTTGGCGAGGACAATGTGACGACGGGAGCATCAAACGACTTCATGCAAGTTTCTCGGGTGGCACGCCAGATGGTTGAGAGGTTTGGGTTCAGCAAAAAGATCGGACAAGTAGCCATAGGTGGACCGGGTGGAAACCCCTTCTTGGGTCAACAAGTATCTGCTCATTAACTCGATGCTCGGTTTTCTCGATATACATATTCTTTTGTGTATGAAATCAGTGTTGTGGTGTTACTTATTATGGAAATATTCTTTTCACAGATGTCTGGGCAGAAGGATTACTCGATGGCAACTGCGGATGTGGTAGATGCTGAAGTACGTGAACTTGTGGAGACAGCATACACAAGGGCCAAGCAGATCATCAACACTCACATTGACATCCTCCACAAGCTTGCTCAGCTCCTCATAGAGAAAGAAACGGTTGATGGAGAGGAGTTCATGAGTCTCTTCATCGACGGAAAAGCCGAGTTATTCATCGCTTGAGATTCCCGAATCCAAAACTGCAACCAATTCAGATGCTCGACTCTTGTACCATTTGTTAAATGTATACTCATGTTGATATAGATATATTAATTTTTCGATACATACAGAGACACTTTCTTAACGTTTACAAGTGAATATTCTGATGCAACGTATTGCACAGTTCTACAGCCGCCATGCCCGAGCTTGGGTAAGGTTTACTCAGCTCTGAAGCCTCTTGGCTACGAGGTCAGAGGCCTCATTCAGCATGTTTTCTGCGTCTTCGAGCATGTTCAGCTTGTTAGAAATTTAGGGTTATACATGTATTATGTATTATTTTTATGTGTGAGGATTATTATTTGATAAGTCAAAAAAATTTTAACTTCAACTCTACTCTTATAATTTTCATGTAAACATTGCATTTTTCATTTAAACGACAAATTTTTCTATCCTCCAAAGCATCTAGATTTTCCTTTTCTCTACTGCGGAAATTTCGCACCTACCACATCAGATTCGTCATTAATAGTTTCAAATCGACCTCTGATCCACCGCGAATAGGTTGAAATTGTTTGTTGTCAACAAGGAAGTTTGAAATTAAGAATGTTTGCAGAAAAATTTTGTATATATAGTGAGTTTTGAGCTTGGAAGTTTACTTTTATTTTGAGCAGATTAATATTGATTGTGCGAAGATAATGGTGTTTTTTCGCGTTTTTTTTTTGTGAATTTGAAAACCCGAATGAGAAGTGGGTAATATGTATAGATTTAATTATCTCTTATCAAAACGAGTCTTATAATGTTGTAAATGAATTACTGAGTCAAATGATCGCAGTGAGGCACATGGTTGGAATTGGTCACACAATTGCATTGGATTACAAAGTTCATCGACTCGCACGGTCGCACTAGATCACAGAGTCACAGAGTCGTAATGGATCACAGAGTTGCATTGAATCACAAAGTCTCATTGAGTCGTACTGTCGCACTAGGTCACGGAGCCATATTGAAACAAAAGTTCACAGTTGGTCATAGAATTTACCATTTTTTATGTTTTTTATAGGTGTAAAGGATTTAGCGGATGAGAAAATCACACTAATTTAACTTTAGCGGTAAATGAAAAAAACACACATGGAGAATTTGAATGGGTTAGAAGAGTTCAAGAAAATCAATTAGTATTTTTTCTATTGTTCTCCAATTAGTCCGACTTACGAGGAACTTATTAATGAGTTATGCGCAGAGATGATGGTGGAAAAAGTACAAGTAAGTTGAAGTTAATTATTTTCCCAATATTTTAACATATAGAGCATCAACTAGCGGACATACTCGGCAAACCTTTGGATATGAACATATTTATATACTTAATAAAATTCATCGGGTTTTGTGAATTATAAGCTCTCTACTAGTTAGAAAATGTGAAGGGAATAACGAGTTCACATGACATCTGAACAAATAAAATATATTGGATGAACTCTAGTAGTCATGTGCATTTGAATCTTTTTATAGTACAGTTGACAGTGTTTGAATGCAGTTCAATAACTAAAGTGGAAATCAAAAGAGACATAGAGCTTTGAAAATGTAAAAAGTACGTGCTCACTATTCATATACTTCGTTGTCAACCTTAAAAATGAAAGTCTTAAATTTATATATTGTTGACATGAGTGCCTTTCTCGAGATCTAAGTGGTTGGACAGTGATTCAACTTTGACTTCCTATAGGTACATGATAATAAATGTCTATTTTTCTATGATACACATCATATGAGAATATTAAGTAATATGGGTCTAAGTGGTGGGATGATCTGTGAACATGAATTAATAAATAGAAGTATGGAATACTGAGAATGAAAAGAAAAGGAAAAAGAAATATACATATATATATAATGATGTTCGATAGACACAAATGAAAAGCTAAGTTAGTATATCAAAATGATAAAAGTTTGACTCATTTCAGCACAGTGCAACTATACTATTAGGAGATTGAGTTACAGTTGAATAATTAGTAGAAATTCCTGGATAATTACAGTCTAGTACGGTTGAATGATGAAGTTTGTTTTTCAAAATCATAAAATTAAAAATTAACTACTTAAATGTGATTAAGTTTGCTCAGTGTTCGGTAATTCTCTTCTACTTGGTTCATTTTTGTTTGATTTCTACGTAAGTGATTAGGGTGTTAAGTGGCAGTTTTGTGAGTAAAGGAACTATAGGTTTCCATTTAAAGGAAATTTACCGAGATAGAAAGGGCATTTTGTTCTTTTGCTAACCCTAATTGCACCATAAGAGAGGCAAACATCTTATACTCTCTTGAAAATGATAGGAAAAAGAAGGCTCAGGAGAGCCAGCCACTGACAAAGAAGACTATTCCAACAATGAAAAAGAAAAATGTTGAATCTATCTGATGAACACCTAGCATAAGAGCATAATTTTACAAACATTGAACCAATCATAAAGATAGCATAGAAGGAAACATGTGGAGAACCACCAGCAGAAAACCTTGGGCAAACACAGGGCCAAAATGAACAATCTAATGTTCATGTAGCTGCAAAACCAAAAGCGAATCCAAGAAAGAAAAACAAAAAGACCAAAGACAGTGAACCAAAAGAAGTCGGTAAGGATGCAGAACAACCATTAAGGAGAAAAGGTGCAAAGTTTTTAGAGGATCAACCCGCACCTGAAACCCTATGGCCAAATGTTGAAGAATCTATCCCTCAAAGTGAATATGAAAAGATGATAGAGGTACTTCAAGCACCTCTATAAATAGAGGAAGAGCGTAAAACTCTTGAAATAAAAGAAGTGTCAATTGTGGAGTTACTGAAACAATCAAAATCTAGTGCAACTAGTCATGGGAGAATGCATGAGGAATAGACTTAGAACATTCCAACTGATAGTGGAACTACAGACGCGCAAGGTATCTCATATACTCTATTTGAAATTGTGTTCAACACATAATTCTTTTTGGTTGAAAACAGAGAAAGATTCAACCAAATTAGGAAGAGAGATATAATTGTGGAAAAGGAATTAAATTACCAATATTCAAGAAGTATGAGTTATGGGGATTATTCTAAGAAAGAGAGTTAATTGGGACTCTACGCATATATGTACACATAGTCCAGATTTAGTTCATGAATTATATGCCAATTTTAGTTCGTACATAGAAAAAAGGGATTGTCCTTTCTATCACAAGGTTTATATTGGAGGAACCATGATAAAATTTTCCTCGATGGTGATAAACAAGCATCTAATAACCCCAAAATATTCCTATTATGAACCCCCAGAATGGTCGCTAGAAGATAATGTCGTCCGCCACCATAGCTTTGCGTCACCGACAAGGAAACAAACACATAATGGACCGAGGATATATAACCAACACGACTCACCTTTGAATATTCGATATTAAACAAGTTATTGAAGACGAATTGGGGCCAAACCAGAAATCGGATCCTCTTAAGCAAGATCTTGTTGTTCTGCTTTATTGCACCGAGAATGGGAAAATGTTCAACTTTGGAAAGTTGATAAACTATGGAGGACATTATTTGATATTATCGTGTCTAATTCACATAGTATTAGTAAAACAGAGGAGTGTTCTAGAATTAGATGAGCACTTAGAGCTTATTCCTAGATGGATTACCATTGAGAGCAAATATATGAAGAAGAATGTGCGAGATATTGAAACTGATATTCATACAAAGGATGACTTGGGAACAATCATTCTAAAAATCAGCAAGAAGATCGACTCAATGAAGGAGGAGCTTATAAAAATGTAGAAGGAGCTGAAGACCCATATTAAAACCTTGCATCGTAATGTGTTTTATTCTCTTTTCCACTTGAGCTAATTTTTGCATTAAGCGTCTAACATTTTTGAATTATGTTCAACAAAAGAGGGGCATATAAGGGCAAGGGGAAGGGAAACAAACGATTGGTACTACGTCTGGTATAGCAACCGATTCTAAAGATTCGGATGACTTAATATTACTTTTGTTAAGTATTTTTTTTCTACATGTCGAATGCAGTTCAATATGATAAACATGTTTGACTTGTTTCATTTGTTTTCACTTGATGCTTGTCAAGTTAAACAAGTTAACCTAAAACTACCCGCAAGTGCACGGCACGTGTGTAGTAATTAAGGTGTGGATCCCACGAGGACTAATGTAACACGGTCTAAGAATCAAAACTAGAATCAATGCTTGCTGCGAAGGAATAAGGATGATGAGATGCAATGATGAATATGCAGTGGAATGGTGAGTTCTAAACAAAGAGACGGACGTTCTAGGAATCCGGATTCACCACATAGCTTCCGAAACCTAACTCTGATCTATCTAATCGTGCATTCCCTTTCAAGATATCTAAGACGGATGATGTGATTCAAAGTTAAACAAATATTAACCTAAACTACCCGCAATTGCACGACAGGTGTGTAGTACTCTAGGTGTCGATCCCACAGGGACTACGCAACACAAACTAAATTCAAACTATGAATCAAACTTGCAAACAATGAAGTATTGGTTTTAAAATTTAAATAACTAAAAACAATAAACTAACGAGTTCTAAACAGTGAGACAAATGTTCTAGGAATCCGGTTTCACCACAAGACTACCGAAACCAACAATCAACCTAACTAATCATGCAATCCCGATCAAGTTATCTAAGGCAGACGATCCTAATATGATATCTACCCTCTCTCAAGGTATAGACACATGATCTAGACAAGTTATCCCCTACTTTAATGGTTGACACCTTAAGTTAAACCCATAAGTTCTATGATTCATCCGTTTTACCCTCAACCATCGGTACCCTACTTTCGTGGCCTAACCTCGGTTGTTCTAAATCTGATCTTCTAGGACTAGAATTCTCCTTTTGGTCCTTCTCCTAACCCCTAAAACATGCATCTACTTGGTCTTCGTAAATACAAGTTATTCTAGCCCTCAGGCAAAGAATAGATAAACGAAAACGGGAAATTGCATTCAAAGATAAATCAAAAGAGGTTCCGGGATAGCCAAGGGTTAATCCTTTCTCCTAGAACAAAATGACTACTCGCTCATGCATTCGAAGAAAACATAATCGAAGTAGAAAGTCTAACGAACATAAAAACCAAACGAAACCGAAGTTTTGATTTGATCTTCAACGCCCCTTGAATGTCTACTCCGCAAGAGTGTTCTTCTTCTCTGATTCTCTCTCTACTCTCTCTCACGTCTGAATTCTCCAAAACTAACTGAATCCCTCGACTCTTAGCTCCTTTCTTTCCCTTTCCTTCTTCTTTTCTTTCCTTTTCTCCTGGTTTTTCTTTTTGGTCGTTCACTTCTTTCCTCTTTTTCGCAGCAGCCACCCTTTTACCTTTTTCGTGTGTTTTCCATTCTTGATTAAGTTGGGCAACGTTTCCATTCTTTTCTCCAGCAAAATATCTCTTATTCCTCTTCTCTAAGGTCATTTTCCTATTTGTATATGTAACTAACAAGTTCCTTTTCGTGTTTAGACAAGTTTCCTTTTCTGGTTTTTGTAGGTGACGGACGCGACCCGCACGGGCTGGTGTGCGTGCCCCGCGCGGGCTGGTGTGCGTGCCCCGCGCGGGCTGGTGTGCGTGCCCCGCACGGGCTGAGGTGTGCCTCGCACGGGCTGAGGTGTGCCTCGCACGGACTTCCTTGCTGATGTTGAACCCGCTCGAGCTGATGCACAGCCCGAGCTATGCTGAGTTTGGTGAACACCGCGCCCCGCGCGGGCTGAAGCTTGACTTGAAGCCCGTGCGTGCTAATGACCTCCCCGACCGTGCTGAGTTTGCTGGAGGTTGTAGCCCGTGCGGGCTAGGTGAATGTCCCGCGTGGGCTGTGTTATTCCTCACCGATTCTCATCCCGTTTATTCCGTGATGATCCTCGATGATAGTACTTTGTCTCGTGTACGTCCTTTAGCTCCAAAATGAACTGAATTTGCATTACAACCTGTAAGGACACGAAAACGAGTAAAACGGATACAAAATCATACGTAAACATCGTATCTATATCATAAACATCTCTTAAATCATGCGAGAAATACGTATAAAAACGAGATGATTAACGGACGATCTTAATGTAGAACCTACCCTCTTTCAAGGCATAGAAACGTGGTTTGGTTGAGTCATTGATGCGTTATCAAAGTTAAACAAATAACCTAAACTACCCGCAAGTGTACGACACGTGTGTAGTACTTCAGGTGTCGATCCCACTGGGACTACGCAACACAACCTAAACTCAAACTACGAATCAAACTTGCTAACGAGCGAAATATGGTTTTAAGAATGAAATACTAAAAACAAATAAAGAAACTAGTTCTTAAGAATGAGACAAACGTTCCAGGAAACCGGTTTCACCACAAGACTACCGAAACCAACAATCAACCTATCTATCATGCAATCCCAGTCAAGTTATCTAAGGCAGACGATCCTAATATGATATCTACCCTCTCTCAAGGCATAAACACGTGATCTAGTCAAGTTATCCCCTACTTTCGTGGCTGACACCTTAAACTAAACCCATAAGACCTGTGATTCATCCGTTTTACCCTCAACCGCTGCTACCCTACTTTCGTGGCCTAACCTCGGTTGTTCTAAACCTGATCTTCTAGGACTAGAATTCTCCTTTCGGTCCTTCTCCTAATCCCTAACACATGCATCTACGTGGCCATCGCAAACACAAGTAAATTAAGCACTCAGATAAAGAATAGATAGACGAAAACGGGAAGATGCAATCAAAGGCAAATCAAAAGTGGTTCCGGGATAGCCATGGGCTAATCCCTTCTCCTAGAACAAACAAACTACTCGCTCATGCGTCCGTAAACAATCATAAACGAAATAGAAGGTCTAAGGACCATGAAAACCAAACGAAACCGAATTCCTCGGTTGATCTCCAATGCTCCTTGCAAGTCTCCTTCGCAAGAACCTCCTTCCATCTCTCTACTCTCTCCTCGATCAAGAACTGAAACTCTGTGTGAATCAACTCGACCTCTCACTCCTCTCCTCTTCTTTCCTTCCTCTTTTCTTTCCTTTTCTCCCTCTCTTTCCTTCTGGAAGTTCAGTTATTCCTTCTGTTGCAGCAGCCACCGATTGTTGTCTTTTTATGAGTTTCCATTCTTGAATAAGTTCAGTAACGTTTCCATTACTTCATTCCAGCGAAATATCACTTATTCCTCTTCTCTAAAGTCGTTTTCCTTATTGTATAAGTTCCCAAAAAACTCCCATTTATTTTAAGTCAAATTAACTTATTTAGAGTTGCAGGTGACGGATGCGACCCGCGCGGACAGGGTAAATGACCCGCTCGGGTACGGCGCGTAAGGTCGCGCGGGATCGCGATGAGAAAAGAGGCAGCCCGCTCGGGCTGAGGTGCTGCCCGCTCGAGATGAGGCCCCAGGCGTGGCATTTCTCGTCCGACTCGTGCTCAATTCGCTGGACAAAATCGCCGTAACAAATGCCCGCTCGGGCTAGAGAGTTACCCGCACGGGTAGTGGCTATTCCTTGTCGATTCTCGTCCCGTTTATCCGGTGATGATCCTCGATGCTGGTAATTTGTGTCGTGCGTGTCCTTTAGCTCCGAATGGACCGAATACGCATAAAACCTGTAAGAACATGAAAATACGAAAACAAGTAAAACGGACACGGAATCATACGTAAAGCATCACATCTATATCATAAACATCTCTAAAATCGTGCCAGAAATACGTATGAAAACGAGATGATCAGTCATCCCCTACTTTCGTGGTTGACACCCCAACTAAATCCCATTACAATTCATGATTCGCCCGATTCAACCCTCAACCGTTACTATCCTACTTTCGTGACCTAGTCTCGGTTGTTCTAAACCTGATCATCTAGGACTAGAATTAGCCTTTCGGTCCTTCTCCTAATCCCTAACACATGCATTTACGTGGCCTTTGTAAACACAAGACAATAAGCACTCAGATAAAGAATAGATAAATGAAACGGGGAAATGCATTAAAAAACAAATCAAAGACGGTTTCGGGATAGCCATGGGCTAATCCCTTCTCCTAGAACAAATCTACTAATCGATCATGAGTCTAAATAACATAAACGAAATCAGTAGACTAAGGAGTATAGAAATATCAAACGAGTGATGATCCCAAATCAATTCCCGACTCCTTGTGTGTCTCCCATCAAGAGAGCTCTTGGATGGAATTGTTGTTGTGAATGGTGTATTCTGGATGATGGATGGATGAATCTCTGCCTTTGAGGCTTTATAATTTCAAATGGAAGCTCTTGGCCGACTCATTTCCACCAAATTCGTCGGTAGGTTGTTTTACAAAGTCATGCCCGATCGTGCTCTATGTCATGCCCGGTCGGAAATGTTTCTTTCGTGAATGTAGACAAGCCATTCTCCCATGATGCGCGACCATGCTGGCTATATAGCCCGACCGTCTTGCCTTCAATGGAGGATGCCCGACCGTGCTCTTGGAACGCCCGACCCTTGCAGAAGCTACGGGGATGAATTTACATGAAGAGTCTGACCGTGCACCATTGGACGCTCGACCGTGCTGTTGGAACAAGAGAGTGCCCGATCGTGCTCATGGCATGCCTGGGTCGTGCCAAAATCTCGGCCTTAGAATGGCACAAAGGAGCACGACCGTGCATGATACCATGCCCGACCGTGCACTTGATAAGGGTGGTTGTTCAGTCGTGCACATTATCATGCTCAACCGGGTTGTGTCCCTTGATGCATGCTCGGTCGTGCATTTGATCATGCTCGTCCATGACTTGTTTATTTCTCGTTTCGTTTGATCCCTCGTGATCCTCAATGTCGTATTTTTTTCCCGTGTATGCTCCTTAGCTTCGAAATGAATCGAATACGCATTAAAACCTATAAGAACTCAAAAATACGGAAACAAGTAAAACGGATACAAAATCACATGTATACCTCGCAACTATGGTCATAAACATTTCTAGAATCATGCGAAAATCATGTACGAAAATGAGATTATCAGCACTGACTTGTTCTTATGAGTTTTTTAACCTATTATGCTCATTTTATCTGTGAATCGTTTTTTATTTATGCTTATGGATATTCACATTCTATGTTTGTGATTGAGCATAAAGTCAAAAAGAGGGAGATGTTAGAAGCTAAATAAGTCAACAACAAAAGGATTAAAACAAGTGAAATTTTAAGAATAAAACAAGTCAAAAAGCTTATTCTTATGTAAATCGATAACAAACTCCAAAGGAATAGGATTTTCCTTACAAAAAAGGAAGACTTCAATAAAGTTGGAGAAAAATCTGATGTAAAATGTCGGCTAAGGATGGTTGTAATAAGAGGAGGAAGCTACACCATTTGGTACAACTCACTAGGGGAATAGAATGAGATGTTGGCTCGCGAGCTAGCTTTAGTTCAGATCATATTTGAACAAACCGAGCTGGATATTTTTTAACTTGCTTAAAAACAAGCTAACGAGCTAAGCCATAAAAAAATTAGAGCTTAGGCGAGCTGGTTCACGAGCTCACGAGCTGGCTCGCAAGCTGACGAACTGACTCGCGAGCTGACGAGCTGAGTATAAAATCGCATGCAAATCACATGTTTTCCTATTTTTACATATTATACATATTTTTCTATTTATTAAATACTATTTAAGGAAAATAAAATATTTTTACATATTATATTATTATTTTTCTATTTTTACCAAATTAATATACTTTTAATATAAAATAAATAAAATTATAGTTTTAAAAAAATCATTATGAAAAAAATACATTTATGTATTTATTATTTTATTTGATATTCGATAAATTTGTTTTTCCATTAGTATTTTTATATTTAATAGCTTTGTATTCGAATTAATGTTTTTAAATTTTAGATATTTTATTTAGAGTGAGCATGATACATATAATATTAATATGTTATAACTTTTTTAAATTAAATAGATTAGCTCGCAAGACAACTCATTTTTTTACGAGCTAAAGATAAGCCAGCTCATTTTGAAAAATGAGCCGAGCTTAGACAATTCCTTTTTTGGCTAGCTTACGGCAAGTTCAGTCGAGCCAGATAATTTTACACCCTCTTATAACTCATATGTAAAATCGATTTAGGATTAACTTGATAGAGTTGAACCTACACGAGTAAAACTAAAATATGTGTGTGTTGGTGTTGTGTGCACTCACTTAGACGACTGAACTATGAGGTTTATGGTTGTTGATAGCCTGAAATTAACTTAGAGAATTAAGGTGTATTTTTTGGGGTGAGTTCATATTTACTTGGAAGATAAGTATTTGTAGCTGAACGATTGCAACATAAATAAAACAATTATTATATGCGGCGGTGAAAGGTCACTACGGTTTAATATCGATGTTCACTTAAGATTCATTCAAAATTCATTTATTTACAAAAGATGAAAAGGAAAGAGAGAAAAAAACTCAAAGAGAGAGAAGAAACCATTGAATCAAAAGCAATAATAAACAATTAAAAATTACATGATGAATACTAAGCTCGATGAAGAGCTCAAACATATATTAAATATCAAAGGTGAATACTAAGCTTGATGATGAGCTCAAACATATACTTGATATTGAAGGAGTTTTGTGGAGCTATGAGATGGCGACGAGGGAGTTGGACAGAGCTACAAAACATGAGCAAAAAGCCAAAAGTAAGAGGAAACAATGAAGATCCAATTTGAAATTGATAACCTAAAGGAAAAATGAGAAACATTTGGAGAAGAACTAAAAATGGTCAATTTGACAAAGATTATAATGACAGAGTGGTAAAAGTGAATATTATGGGTTGTCAGTTCGGGTTTCGATACGGGTTTTTCAGGTTTCGCTCCGGGTTCAGGTTCCTCGGGTTTATGAAAACTGGACCCGAATTAAACTCGTATATTTTTTGGTCTGGGTTCTTCGGGTTTCGGTTCGGGTTACTCGGGTAATCTGGGTTTTTTGGGTTGTTTTGGGTTATTAAGGTTATTCGGGATATTTGAGTTATTCGGGTTTTGGTCATTCGGGTTGTTTGGAGTTTGGATGGGTTTTTCGGGTTCTATAAAAAAAAAGTTAACAAACAACAAAGTACAAAAACATACATATCTAACTCATAAAAATGAGCTTAAAAATACCAAAATGAAATGTACTCCAAAAATGCCAAAATGAAATGAATTACAAAAACGTAAAAATGAAAATAAATCCAAAAATCCCAAAATGAAATGAACTCCGAAAATGTTAAGTTGTTTTCGCGCAACAAAATGAAATCACACCTCATTCTCCCCAGTTATTTATGTCCGATAGGCTGGAAAATAAAGATTAAATTATAAGTTTAATGTTATATATAAACATAAAACGAAATAAGAAGAATATACTTTGAAAAAGTGTATCCATTAATTCATTTTCATCCATTATTTGTTGAAGACTCATTGTTGTATCAATACGAAATATTGATCATAACCAATTTTACATCAAAATCAATGTTTCGACCATGTTAGGATTCAATGTACCCCTATATTGGTCTAAGATACATCCTCTCGTACTAAATGTCGACTCAGATGCAACTGTAAAAACGAAAATTGCAAGAACATCTCTATCCATTTGCGTTAAAAATGGAAAGTTTGAACTATTCACTTTCCACCACAACAATATATCAAATTTTAGACCCAATCCATTACAAATCGGCACCTCAAGACTTTCCATCAAATAAATTTATAATTCATTTGAAACCTCCTTAGCATTTCCCTTATCAACAACCAATTTGTTAAATTCTTCCCACGGATCATCTTTTTCCTCATCACCTTCATACACATCAACATCATCTTCTACCTTAGAATGACTTTCACTACAACTTCCGCTATCAAAAACACTTTGCTTTTTGTACCTTGCACTATAAAATCCATAAAGCTTACGGATAAATTCCAAGAGTAATTCTTTCATTTTACCACATTTTTGTTCATCATTGTTGCAAAACTCATTTTACTCTGCGGATTAAGTACAATGGAGACTAGCAAAATCTTGTTTAATTGCTCCAAACCTTCCCAATACTTATCAAGTTTATCATTCTTCATGCAAGATGCCATACTACTCAACACGGGATCATCACTACTAGCCATCGACCTCAAAGTCATTTCAATCTTGCATATTTCATTAAAACACCCGCTCGATGTCACTTTTGTAGAAGCAGAAAAAGCCAATGTCAAATCGTAAAAAAAAATTCAAGAATATTACCATTCGGCGAGCATTTTTCTAATGATTACTTGATGGCGGTCCAACCCTTCTCCTTCCACTTACTGCATCTTCCTCATGAAAATAACCATCGTAGTATTTGTCCTCATCTACCATCCTATTAAAAGTTGCTCTAAACTTTAACGTTGCACTCAACATCAGATAAGTTGAATTCCATCTAGTATTACAATCCAAAATCAAACTCCCTCGACCAATTTTTTTCTTACTTTACCCGAATTTGAAATTGCTGAAACCTTGAATCAGATGGTCGAACATATTTTACTGCATTTCTTATACTAACACACTATCACCAATCTCCTTCAATCCTTCATTGACAATTAAATTCAAAATATGAGTACAACAACAAACTTGCATAAATTCACCATAAAGTACCAATGCATCATCTCCCCAAGTCTTCAATCTTTTCCTCAACAACTTAATTGCACGATCAATAGAACTAGCATTGTCAACAATTATCGTGAACACCTTTTTGATATTCCAATCAATCAAGCATTTCTCAAGTTGCTTTGCAATTGTTTCTCCTTCGTGGTTAGACACTGGACTAAAACCAATAATCCTTCAATGCAATTGCCAATTGTTATCAATAAAATGAGCAGTTGCGACCATGTAACTCACAGATGTGATACAAGTCCACAAATCAGTCATAAAAGACACCATCTTCCGGCTCTAAAAATCATTCGTATCGACCTAAATAAAGAATTTCGACCCGCGGCATCGGTGATAGTTTGCCTCGAGGGGATAACATATTTAGGACACAACACATTACAAAGATGTCTAAACTCAACATTTTCAACCGTATAAAGTGGCATCTTGATATGATCCCGGAGGACGCTGAGGACGCGACCAACAACAGTGAGGAGGACGCGACCCGCAGAAAGGAAGAAGAGGGAATCTCCGCGACCCGAGACGCCGCAACCCGAGACGCCATTCCTGCGACCCGAGACGCCGATTCCGCGACCCGAGATGCCAATCCCGCGGCCCGGGACGCGACCACCTCCAGCGCGACCCGAGACGCCATTAGGTCAAAATACGTCGGTCCCGTGACCCGAGCCCGAGCTCTAGAAGAAGATGCCTTGACCATACCCGCAGGTCCCATGACCCGAGCCAAGGCTGCGAAGCTCAAGGAAGCTATTATCGGGATTCTCACGACCGTCCACGTTCACTAGGAGTATGCTAGCTCACGCGATGTCACAAGTCTAAAGAACGTCATCCAAGCCGAAGCTCGACCCGCAAATAATCCTATACATGATATACTCTAAGGAATTCGATGCCTCGACTTTCCCCTCGTCGGTTTTGTCCCACCGGGTTTTCCGATGACGGGTTTTTAACGAGGCCGCGAGTCACTTATTTTCCCGCGACCTAATTAATGACCCGACACGAGACACAAGACGGACGCAATACAAGGTGCACGGCCAACAAGGAGCTTATCTTCTTGTTTTAGGTTATCAAGGCATTTATGAAGGCCCTTTCATGAAGAGTAGCATTTATTGAACTTTGAGTTTGAATTTTCTTGTTTTCATCTACATATGGCCGTCCACTTTGTAGGAAAGAAATCATTCTTGAATTCCCTTTGTGAATTCTTTGGGTTGTTGGTGCGTAATATCCATCTTCCTACTCGTTGGTGCGTCATATCCATCAAGTTGTTCATTCTTCCTTGGTGCGTCATATCCATCGAAGACAAACATGGTAAATCGAGAGCCTTCCGCAACTCTCGTGCGACCATTCGTTCCACACACCCTTGTGCAATTTGTTGCAGCAAGGCATATCCGTCACTAACCAAGTCTAGAGCGTCGATTCAGTCGGGATCGCGTCAAGTGGTATCAGAGTTCGTTCTAGCGCCAACGGTTAGTTTTATTTTCGTTTTGATCTTTCGGTCAAAACTTGCTTTCAATCCTACGAAAAAAAAAATATATATATATATAAAAAGGAACATTCGAACGTCCAAAAGTTTGTTACGTGAGAAATTAGCTAGAACAAACCCTCGTTAAAAGATTGAATCATTTCGTGCGCCTAGGTTAACGGCTAGAAGTCTATCGTATGCATATTCTCATTTCGTGCGTTTTGTGATCATTGAATACATTAATTTTCAAACGAGATTAGAGGATATTGAACATACTAGTTTGTGTGTTTGAAATCATTTTCGAACTTAATTAGTCCGTGTGACAGAAAACCCGTTCGAATGTGTGAGTGCGCGACCGAATCCGTGCGTGTTCTAGTCTAGGGTTTTGTGTTTGTTTTCTTTCCGCTTGTGGCTGCTCCGTTTGTTACGTGTGCAGGAGCTTACGGACAGATTCACGCAAGGAAAACCCAAGGCACACGGGTGAAATGGAAGGCGATCAAAGCCGTGTCAATGAGAGTCTCATTGAGGCTCTCGCAGCTCGCCTAAAGCAAAGTCTCAACAACAAGATGGAGGAATTCCGTCAAGGGTTTCAACCCGGACGTCCCCCACGGCCAAGAAACATCCAAACGTTCCAGCAACGTGAAAGGAACCCGCTTGAGGAGGACAGCAACTACTACGAACGAGGTAGCTCATCCTCGTCCCGAAGTAGTCACCGGCGGCGACGCGCGCCTAGGGAGCGGAGAGACGACCCGAGGGATGACCTCGCTGGTCTCAAACTTAAAATCCCCACGTTCCACGGCAAGGCCGACCTAGAAGCATATCTAGAGTGGGAGAAGAAAGTAGAATTGGTTTTTGGTTGCCAAGCTTACCCCGATGCCAAAAAGGTTAGGATAGCGGCCACGGAGTTCTACGATTACGCGTTGAGTTGGTGGGATCAACTCACGATTTCTCGACGAAGAAATGGCGAGGAACCAGTAGCTACTTGGCTGGAAATGAGGTCAATAATGCGCAAGAGGTTCGTGCCAAACCATCACCATCGAGAGATCCATCGGCGGCTACGGAAACTCATCCAAGGAAACCGATCCGTGGAAGAGTATTACCAAGAGATGGAGCTGCTCATGTTGCGGGCTGATCTTACGGAAGATCGAGAGGCAACAATGTCACGGTTCTTTGGAGGTCTCAACATAGACATCCAAGACCAACTCGAGCTACAACATTACGTGGAGATCGAGGAGATGCTTCATAAGGCGATTCTCATCGAACAACAACTCCAGCGGCGACGCAACCCCCGTTCGGGTTATGGGGCTGGAAAATATGGCCATTCACGTGATGAGAGACCGAGTTATCTCCGGAGGGACAACACGGCACAAGCAGGCCGCGACCCGTTGAAGACGCAGACCGCGGGCCGAGACGCGCCGAAAACTGTTTCAGCCGCGCTGCGCGACAAAGGTAAAACCGAGACCACAACTTCGAGGGCTCGAGACGTGAAATGTTTTAAGTTTTATGGATGAGGACACTATGCCAGTGACTGTACCAACAAGAGAGTAATGATTCTTCGTGATGATGGAGAATTTGAATCCGAGGACGAAGCGGTCGAACTATCGGACGAGACGCGAGAAGAGGAACCAGCCACGGGAAAATTGTTGGTTACGCAACGTGCCCTAAACACACAGCCCAAGTGTGACGAGCAAGAACAACGTGAGAATCTGTTCCACACCCGCTGTTTGGTTCACGACAAGGTTTGTAGTGTCATCATTGACGGTGGAAGCTGCACGAATGTGGCTAGCGCTACAATGGTTCGAAAGCTCGGACTAAAAGTTCAGAAGCATCCGAAGCCATATAAGCTTCAGTGGTTGAACGAAAACGGTGAAATGAAGGTGACAAGCCAAGTGACCGTTCCATTTTCCATAGGAAAATACCCTTTTATTTGTTTATAAAAGGAAGCTCGCGAGCTTATCTAACATTACACCGGTGTTGCCGAGTGAAATTTCTAAACTTTTGCAGGAATACAATGACGTCTTTCCAGAAGAACACCCCACCGGACTGCCACCCATACGTGGAATCGAACATCAAATCGATTTCATTCCCAGAGCCATGTTACCAAATCGGCCAGCGTATCGAACCAATCCCGTGGAGACAAAGGAGCTGCAGAGGCAGATAGAGGAGCTGATGGCCAAAGGACATATTCGCGAGAGTATAAGTCCATGCGCCGTACCCGTGCTACTCGTACCGAAAAAGGATGGCAGCTGGTGCATGTGCGTTGATTGTCGAGCAATCAACAACATCACGGTGAAGTATCGACACCCTATCCCTAGGTTAGACGATATATTAGATGAATTACACGGAAGTAGGGTATTCTCGAAAATTGATCTTAAAAGCGGTTACCATCAAATTAGAATGAAAGAAGGAGATGAATGGAAAACTGCATTTAAAACTAAGCATAGTTTATACGAATGGTTAGTTATGCCTTTTGGGTTGTCAAATGCACCTAGTACATTTATGAGGCTAATGAATTCATAGGTAGATTCTTTGTAGTCTACTTTGATGATATTCTAGTCTATAGTAAGAATTTGAATGAACACCTAGGACATCTAGAATCGGTTATGAAGGTACTTAGAAAAGAGGAATTATATGCCAATCTCAAGAAGTGTACCTTTTGTACGGATAACATTGTTTTCCTAGGATTTTTAGTGAGTGCAGATGGTGTTTAGGTCGATGAGGAGAAAGTCAAAGCAATTCAGGAATGGCCGATCCCAAAGACCGTCGGGGAAGTCCGGAGTTTCCATGGACTCGTAGGTTTTTACCGGCGATTCGTAAAGGACTTCAGCACCATTGCTTCCCCTCTTACGGAAGTTATTAAGAAAAACGTGGGATTCAAATGGGAAAATCTCAAGAAGCAGCGTTTCAAGCGCTAAAGGATAAATTGACTAACGCCCCGTTGCTTATATTACCCGACTTTCTTAAAACTTTCGAGATTGAGTGTGATGCATCAGGAATAGGCATTGGAGCAGTCTTAATGCAGGATCGGAAGCCGATCGCCTATTTCAGTGAGAAACTCGGAGGAGCCACTCTTAACTACGCTACCTACGACAAGGAGTTGTATGCACTTGTTCGGGCATTACAGACTTGGCAACATTACCTATGGCCGAAGGAGTTTGTAATCCGTACCGACCATGAATCGCTCAAGTATCTAAAGGGTCAGAACAAGCTAAGAAAGAGACACGCGAGGTGGGTAGAATTCATTGAGACGTTTCCTTACGTCATCAAGTACAAGCAAGGCAAGGAGAACGTCGTGGCTGATGCCTTGTCCCGAAGGTATGTTTTGTTAAGTACCTTCGATGCAAAACTTCTAGGTTTTGAACACGTTAAAGAATTATATGCAACTGACCTAGAATTCGGAGAAACGTATAAAAATTGTGAGAAATTTGCGTCTGGACATTTTTATAGGCATGATGATTATTTATTTTACGATAGTCGATTACGCGTGTCTAACTGCTCTTTGAGGGAGTTATTTGTTAGAGAAGCCCACAGTGGTGGACTCATGGGCCATTTCGGAGTCGCAAAGACTGTGAAAACATTGCAGGATCATTTCTACTGGCCACATATGA
>CM071872.1:33513670-33527409 GCA_036759665.1 Gynandropsis gynandra | reverse complement strand
AGAAGCTCAATGAAGCTATTATCGGGATCCTCACGACCGTCCACGCTCACAAGGAGTATGCTAGTTCACGCAATGTCACAAGTCTAAAGAACGTCATCCAAGCCGAAGCTCGACCCGCAATGGTCATTGATTAGGTTAAGTGACCCGCGTGTACTCTTTTCCCCTCGTCGGTTTTGTCCCACCGGGTTTTCCGATGACGGGTTTTTAACGAGGCCGCGAGTCACTTATTTTCCCGCGACCTAATTAATGACCCGACACGAGACACAAGACGGTCGCAATACAAGGTGCATGGCCAACAAGGAGCTTATCTTCTTGTTTTAGGTTATCACGGCATTTATGAAGGCCCTTGCATGAAGAGTAGCATTTATTGAACTTTGAGTTTGAATTTTCTTGTTTTCATCTACATATGGCCGTCCACTTTGTAGGAAAGAAGAATCGAACTTTGAAAATTAAGCTTTTGAATTGATCTTTGATCTTTCTTGAATTCCTTTGTGAGTTCTTTGGTTGTTGGTGTGTAATATCCAGCTTCCTCTCGTTGGTGCGTCATATCCAACGATCCCGTTCGTTCTCCTTGGTGCGCCATATCCATTGAAGACGAACTCGGTAAATCGAGAGCTTTTCCGCAACTCTCGTGTGACCATTCGCTCCACACACCCTTGTGCAATTCGTTGCAGCAAGGCATATCCATCACTAACCAAGTCTAGAGCGTCGATTCAGTCGGGATCGCGTCACATCTCATCCATAATAATCATCTTTATAGTTGCTCGCCTACATGCTTTTTGACTAAAACTACGAGCAACAAGCATATGACTACCGTCTTCTTGACTGCCATTATCATCCACAGTTAGCACCTTCTAACTTTCACTTCCAATGAAGTTCTTATATGCTTTACATATGCGAATATGCTTATTCATGCTACTAATTCCATTCGATGTACTTCCACACTTCAACCTTAACTCACAATATTTGCATTTACTATATTCACTAGATTCTCTTAAAAAATGTTCCCACACTTTTGATCGTTGAACTGACTGTTCTGAGATTGAACTTCACTCGTATCAAGTTTATCCGCAACAATCATATGCATATCCATCTATAAACAAACAAATACAACATTTTTTACTATCTGTAACAAACCCCAATCTACATATTCTTCATTAATCTACAAATGGAAGGAAACAAATCTTACTAGGAGAAGACAACGGCGAAGAGAGGAGACGACAGAACTATCGACGCTCAATCTGTTACAGTAACGTCTGAATAAACCCCAATCTACACTAATCTACAAACGCATGGAAACGAATCTTACCAGGAGAAGACGACGGTGAATAGAGGAGACAACGAAGAGAGGAGACGGCAGAACTCTCGTCGCTCAATCTGTAACAGTAACGTCTGAATAAATCCCAATATGCACTAATATGCAAACGCAAGGAAACAAATATTACCAGGAGAAGACGGTGACGAAGAGGATAACACCAGGAGAAGACGATGGGAAAGAGATGTGACGATGAACAGAATGGAGGCTTCAAAACTTGTCGCTCGCGCAGGATGAGAGAGAGAAGAGAATGGAGGCGGTAGAGCTCTCGTCGCTCAGGCGGGATGAGGGAGATAAGAGGATGGAGCGGTAGAAATCTCATCGCTCGGGTGGGATGAAGGAGAGAAGATGATGGAATGTAGGTGGAAATCTCGTAGGGCAGGATGAGGGAGAAAAGAATGGAGACTCGGGCGGAATGAATGAGAGAAGAGAACACATGCAGGGTAAAAACAACAAAACACCAAAAAAAACTATTTTAATTTGGATTTTTGGGTTCCTCGGGTTTGATCCGAACCCGAACAGATTCTAAGATTTGAACCCATATAAATTTTTAAGATAATCTGTTTACATAACGATACGGATTTTTTGGATCGATTCGGATCTGTCCAGTCCTAATAATCGGATATATTAATAATTAATGAGTTAATCAAAGTAAAAATAAATGATCGAATTTATTATTGGAAAAGTGGGCAAGAGCAGATGTCAATATAAGAAAGGAAGATAATAATAACAAAAATCACAAAAGATCAAAACGTCATGTGGATGATCACGTGACATCACCAAATGTATTTTTGATATTTAAGGTTTTTTATTTAAGATATAGAAGACTTTTTTTACAACAAAAACAAAATTTTAAAACACGGTAATAGACTACATTTTTGGCGAAACGTCTTGTTCGGATATGACGTTTCCGCACCGTGGCGTGTTTTTCCAATTATCTGAGTTTAAAAATTTAACCCAAAATATCGCGGGACAAAATTGCATCTAAACGAACCGTTCTGTTATATTGAAAAAGACGAAAATATCCGATGCTGAAGTGGACGATTCCGTTTTCGATACAGAATACGTTGCAATTTTGGAAGTTGCAGCAGACGAGGAAAGAGAGGAAGATGCGGAAGTGATCTTCGAATCCATCTCTCTCTCCTCCTCGTGCGTCTCTTCTTCTTCTGTGCTGAGAACAGAAATCGACGGCGGTGACGGAGGCGACGAAACGGAGGAGGAAGGAGGAGGAGGAAAATATCGTGTGGAACCTCCATGGTCTGACGACGCTTGTCCATTGTTGGCAGAAGAATCTGGTGACAGAGTCAGAGCGAATCGACTCGGCCCCAGTCATGGGATGTTGCGTATCGTCCTTCCTGAAACCGTCGTATTTTCTGGCCAAAACCTCCGACAGCGGCGGAGGCGTCGTCGGCGTCGGAGAAAAAGACAAACGACGTCGGAATCATCATCGCCATAATTATAATGGTCCGCCGCCTGATGGCCGGGGATGGAATTTTTCCGCCATACCAGACTTTTCCGAGTTCTCGCTTGCGGATCTTCGCGCCGCGACGGAAAATTTCAGCTCCGACGCGATCATCTCCGTTTCAACCGAGAAAGCCCCGGACGCTGTGTACAAAGGTTGCCTCAGGCGTGGCCGAGACGTTCGTTTGATCGCCGTTAAGAAATTTTCGAAATCAGCTTGGCCTGATACCAGACAATTTGCTGTGCGTTTTTTTTTAAAAAAAAAATCTTTCCCTCATAACTCAAATCTCTGATTTCAAATATTATTCAACTTGGGTCTCATTTCTGCTATTCGGTTTGTCCTGTGTAGGCGGAAGCGGGGTCTATAGGGAGACTGAGGCACAGGAGGCTGGTTAATTTGATAGGTTATTGTTGTGATGGAGATGAGAGGTTGCTTGTGTCGGAGTACATGCCTAATGATACCCTCACCAAACATCTGTTCCACTGTATGCATCCAAACATTTTATAAGTCAGTGTCAACATTGTTGTTGCATGGTTTCTTGCTTTAAGAATGTGCCATGAATTTTTTTTTATTAGTGAAAGATTTCCATTATTATCTGCCTATGCTCTTAAGTGCATTTTTTTGTTATGAAAAATGGTTTCCCTATCCGTTTCTTATCCGTCTGTAGGGCTAATTGACCTGTATGTCTTTATAAGTTGCATTTTAGATGTTGCCCTTGATATTTGCTTTGATTAAATGATGTGAATCCTGGATTTTGCTTGCTTCAATGGCAGGGGAGAATCAAACGATGGAGTGGGCCATGAGATTAAGAGTTGCAGTTTATGTAGCTGAAGCTTTAGAATTTTGCAGTTTAAATGGGCGCCAACTTTACCATGATCTGAATCCTTATAGGATCCTTTTTGATGAGGTAACAGTAGGGTAATATTTATGGTTTTGATTAGTGGAAATGTATTTGGTTAAGTTGTTGCTGTTTCCCCTACGTGATTGATATGTGTAGGAGAAAAATGTTGATTTGCTGTTGGTTTTGGCAGCATGGTAATCCCAGGATTTCGTGTTATGGGTTCATAAAAAATAGCAGGGATGGGAAATATTTCAGCACAAACCTTGCCTATACACCACCTGAATATCTTATAAATGGTAAAACGTTTGTCTTCCAGTGTTCTTCCTTTATTGTCTATATATTGGTGAACTCTCACTTGCCAAAACTTGCATAAACATCATCAGATGAAGGGTTGTGTCGATTCTTCAAACAGAAACTTTATTCGATCTTATGTAAGGTACTGTGTTATGTCCTCGATCAATTGAGCTGCCCAGCAAAATTAATATATCGTAAAAAGATAGTAATTTTATGAACAACATTTTAGGGACTGTAATTTGTTAGCGTGAGACAGTGGGCTTGTATTTAATCTTCAGTCTGATGATACACAGCACGTTGATCATATTACTTGCTTTCCTGAGAGCTTAGTTCTTGCTTTCCTGTAAACAATGAAAGTGCTTTTTGCTCGAATCCATCACTATATGGTTACCACATTTTTGTGGCAAATGATGTATATTCAACTTGTAGGGACGTTACTTCCAGAAAGTGTTATCTTCAGTTTTGGGACATTTCTTTTGGATCTTCTCAGTGCAAAACACATCCCTCCTGGTCACGTGAGTATCGTGGGCTGAACATCCTTTTTTTCTTGATCAATATTTGTCACTTGCATCTTTGTAAGGTAGCAGATCCATTGGTCTAGCACTCTTCCAAAACAAGCGTTCCATCCTTGTTCAATTTTGTAAGATACTATATTCCGATTGTCGTGTACGCAGGCTCTTGATACGATTCAAAAACAAAATTTACTTGTCTTGATGGATTCACATCTAGAGGGAAACTATCCACCGGAAGAAGCTGCCTTGGTATTTGATCTTGCTTCCAAATGCCTTCAAAATGAACCCAGAGACCGACCAGGCATCAAAGATATCGTCTCTATACTCCGTGCCATGCAACACAAACTGGATGTAAGCTGTCTTCTTGCTTTTCCGGCTCTCCATATAAAAGTAAAAGAGTCGTATTTGTATGGATCATGTTCTGAATAGTATACAAATGTGGTCTATATTGAATTTTGGAGACGCCTTTTCTATATCCAACAATATTGAGTCTCACAGCCATCTGTATATTAGCAGCAACAGGGGATGTTTTACCTGAAATTTTACCTTCATCTATGTTGTTCTTTTCAATAGATTCCGTCCTATGTTATGCTTGGGATACCAAAATTTGAGGCACCTCCTCCACAGCACCCTCGTTCTCCGATCTACGAGGCCTGTTCTCGCATGGACCTCGCTGCTCTTCACCAGCTTCTCGAAACAACTGAATATACAGGCGACGATGGAACCTGTGAGGTAATTACTGAAGTGTTTGAAATGTGTAAAAATAATCTATGTGCCTAGGCTTATGCTGAACAGATCTTTGCTCTGCTATTGCCTTATTCATCAGCTCTCTTTCCAACAATGGGCTCAACAAATAAAAGATGTGTGGGACGCCAGACAGCGAGGCGATTCGGCTTTCCGAGCCAGAGACTTCAAATCTGCTATAGAGAAATATACTCAGGTATGAATTTTTTTTATCTTGTTATGCCATCAGAAACAATGGTCATCATCATCTCACAGAACTTGGATTTCACAGTTCATTGAGACAGGGATCATGCTATCTCCAACCGTCTATGCACGAAGATGTGTGTGCTATCTCTTCTGCGATGAACCAGATGCTGCGCTACGGGATGCAATGCAAGCACAATGCATCTACCCTGACTGGCCTACTGCATTCTACCTGCAAGCCGTGGCTTTATCCAAACTGAACATGCTCGAAGACGCAGAAAACATGCTGAATGAGGCCTCTGACCTCGAAGCCAAGAGGCTTCAGAGCTGAGTAAACCTTACCCAAGCTCGGGCATGGCGGCTGTAGAACAGTGCAATACGTTACATCAGAATATTCACTTGTAAACGTTAAGAAAGTGTCTCTGTATGTATCGAGAAATTAATATATCTATATCAACATGAGTATACATTTAACAAATGGTACAAGAGTCGAGCATCTGAATTGGTTGCAGTTTTGGATTCGGGAATCTCAAGCGATGAATAACTCGGCTTTTCCGTCGATGAAGAGACTCATGAACTCCTCTCCATCAACCGTTTCTTTTTCTATGAGGAGCTGAGCAAGCTTGTGGAGGATGTCAATGTGAGTGTTGATGATCTGCTTGGCCCTTGTGTATGCTGTCTCCACAAGTTCACGTACTTCAGCATCTACCACATCCGCAGTTGCCATCGAGTAATCCTTCTGCCCAGACATCTGTGAAAAGAATATTTCCATAATAAGTAACACCACAACACTGATCTCATACACAAAAGAATATGTATATCGAGAAAACCGAGCATCGAGTTAATGAGCAGATACTTGTTGACCCAAGAAGGGGTTTCCACCCGGTCCACCTATGGCTACTTGTCCGATCTTTTTGCTGAACCCAAACCTCTCAACCATCTGGCGTGCCACCCGAGAAACTTGCATGAAGTCGTTTGATGCTCCCGTCGTCACATTGTCCTCGCCAAAGATCACCTCCTCCGCAACCCTACAATCCCAACAAAGGATCGATGAACCCACTCATTACAAATTCAAAGCTTGGTTTTGTGTTGATGTGAGTGAGTGTTAGTGGTAACTGACCTTCCACCAAGTGCAACAGCCATCTGGTTCTCAAGGTAGCTTCTGCTGTACAATCCAGATTCGAGTCTCTCTTCACTTGGGGCGAAAAAGGTGAGCCCACCAGCTTGGCCACGTGGAATAATGGATATCTTCGCCACGGGGTCGTACTCTGGCATAAGTGCACCCACTAGGGCGTGTCCGGCCTCTGCAATATTCAAATTCATAGAAGCAGTCAGCATGAACTCCAGCTTCAACCACCTAGAGAAAAGCTATATTAGATCAGTCTCTAACCATGGTAGGCAACAAGTCTCTTCTTCTCATCAGAGACGACAGCGTTCTTCTTCTCGGGTCCAGCAATGATCCTCTCAAGAGCATCAGATATTTCATCTTTGCTTATCTCCTTAAGGTCACGTCTTGCAGCAAGAATGGCCGCTTCGTTCATCAGGTTCTGCAAATCAGCACCCGTGAAACCGGGCGTTCTTCTTGCGATCTTCTCAAAGTCCACATCTTTCGCAAGTGCTTTCCCTCTGGAATGTACCTGCAAGTAACAACCCCATCCAATAGTTTCTTACATCACTCAGGACGCCAAACTCACAAACATCTCCTGATTCGAACAAAGAACATGCTATATATCACCAAAGCTAATGTGTCTTTGGAATCTAAACCACAATAGTCAGTGGATTAACCTGAAGAATCCTGACTCTTCCTGCGACATCAGGCCTGTCCACTGTGACCTGCCTATCAAACCTTCCTGGCCTAAGCAACGCGGCATCAAGAACATCCGGTCTATTAGTCGCTGCCAAAACAATCACACCAGAGTTCCCAGAGAACCCATCCATCTCCGTCAACAACTGATTAATCGTCTGCTCTCTCTCATCATTCCCTCCTCCAAGTCCAGCTCCTCTCTGTCTCCCCACAGCATCAATCTCATCAATGAACACAATGCAGGGGGCTTTCGACTTTGCCTTCTCGAACAAATCCCTAACTCTAGATGCACCAACACCCACGAAGAGCTCCACGAACTCTGAAGCCGCACAAGAAAAGAAAGGCCCTCCTGCTTCTCCTGCCACGGCTCGGGCCAAGAGTGTCTTCCCCGTACCCGGAGGACCCACTAACAAACACCCTTTTGGAATCTTAGCACCTAATGCTGTGTATTTATCAGGGTTCTTCAAGAAATCTACCACTTCCTGTAACTCAAGCTTCGCTTGGTCTGCACCGGCAACGTCGGCGAATGTCACTCCTGTCTCCGGCACTTCCTGGAACTTTGATTTCGATCGTCCGAAATCCATTGGACCTCCGAGGCCCCCGGGACCTCCGGGACCTCCCTGAGCTCTCCGGAAGAGGAAGAACAAACCAGCGAAGGCTAGGATCGGGAAGAGCAAGTTCCCGATAAAGTTGAACAACCCATTACCGGATTCTCCCTCCGACACCGATATATCGACTCCGTTCATCGCCAAGATGTCTATAAGGTCGGGGTCATTGGGGACGGTGACGTTGGCGCGACGACCGTCAACGGCGGTGAGCTGAAGGACGGAGCCGTCTTTGCTGAATCTTACTCTCTCCACTTTACCTTTCTTTACGGCGTTCAGGAACTCACTGTACCGCCATTGCGAACCCTCGGGTAGGTCCGACGACGGGGTCTGCAGCTTCGGCGCCGTCATCACCAAGTTCTGTGCGAACGGCGATGCCGATGGCTTTGCGGACTGAGCCTCGACAACGACTGGAGGCGGAGTCACCGTTCCTGGCTCGTCTACGGCTAACGCTCCTGAAGGCGTCGACGAGAAGAGCAACGCCGCCAACGCGGCATGCGAGGAGAACAATTTCATGGGTTTTGCATCGGACGAATTGAACTTTCTTCCCAGAGCCGATCGAGTGATCTGATAACTTCTCCGCGAGAAGAACTGGAAAGGAAACGAGTGTTTCGTAGTGGTTTTAGGCGTTGGTGCTGAAATTATCATCTGGGTTCCAAGGAAATTCGAATAGAGCAACGAGTTTGAAGCTGTGGCTGCCATTGGAGCTATGTTATCTCCTCCTCCAGCAAAACGATATACCGAAGAGGGTATGATAATTGGAGTTTCGAATTTGATTAAAACTAGAAATGGGAAATCGAAAATGAAGACGTTTGAATTTAAAAGAAAGGTTTTAGTGTAGGACTCTGAAGTTTGGAGGAAAGATTAAACGGAAGCCTTAAGCAGAAGTTCTTGCTTGAGGTTCGTCTACGTGTGCGATCGCATAACCAGTCGTCAGCCTAAATATCCAGAAACGACGATGACTTGGCAACAAAAATTACTTGTTGAGCCAATTAGGCCCATATAAATTGTTATGGACCTTATTGATTTTAATTGCGAGGAAGACTTTTCGATCTCAATTTGGAAATAGTTAATGTAATTTTGGTAGTTTGAGAAAGTTTTCGAAAATATTATGCATCAAACTTTTCTTATTTATGAAAAAATCAAAAATGATTAGCAAAACATCCAAGTATTTATTAATCGATTTTAATTGTAAAAAATCATAATACATAATAGTTTATATACGGTAGAATTTTTAGTAATGGAAAGTTTTTGTGATCGATTATTCATTCGAGCAATCATATTGCTCGGTTCGAGTGACCATTACCAAAAACTTGTTCGATCAAGCAATACTTGTTCATTTTGTTCCAACCGTGTGTGATTTCTTCTAGAGGATTTACTTGATCTGAGCAACCAATTGCTCAGCCAAACTGCCTTCATAATGAAATCGTTCGAGTAGAGCAAACTTGTTCGAGTCGATCCGTCTATGAGCGATTCTTCAGGAGGAATCGCTTAACCCAAACAAAATTTTGCACAATTTATCCTCATAGAAAAATCATTTGGCTCGAGCAACACTTATTCGATCGATCACTTTTTGAGAACTTGATTTCGCTTGACCCAAGGAACTTATTGCTCGGTTGGTCGGTTTTCATCTTGTGTGACCCCGATGCTTGGTCAAAAAATTTCATAAATTGCTTGACCGAGTGCACCATTTTTTACCTAACCACTCGGTCAAAGAAACTGACACTCTCAAAGAACCCGAGTTGAAGCTGCGTGTGCTGCATATATATTCAAAAAGGTCAGCTCTCATGGAGCGGGCGCATTGATGCAGATGAATTTTATCCTTTGTAGGCTTGACGAGATGAAATTTAGAAAGAATTTCGTACTAGAAGAAATCTGTTGTACCAAAATGGGAGGGAGTAGGATGCACAAGCAGTAAGGTGCCATTCTAGGGTTGAGGCAGAGAGGTATCTTGAGAGAAAAAGAAAAAGAGAAATTGAATAAAGGCCGCAAAGAGGTGGAAATGTGAAGAATGCAAGTTGTGAGACTCATGTGCAAGCTTCATCAAGCTATGTAAATGAGTTGGAGCTAATGGGAATAATGGAGTTCTATTGTTGTCTGAAAGGGTGAATGCCCTTTGTAAGTCTCAAATGTTGTCTGAAAGTGTGAGCGTCCCGTGGAAGTGTGAGACTGGTTTGGTTGTGAGTTTGGTAACTGAAGAATGAGTGTTTTCCAGGAGAAACGTGTGTGTTGGGAGACCAAAATGGTTCTAGCGGTGTATCTTCAAACGCTACAGATAATGTCGGAAGAGATGTTTAAAAGGCGGGTGATGAAATAAAATCAGATTCTTATAGTGTGTTGGAGATGATGGATCAGAGTAAAGTGGACAGAGTTTATGATATGCTTGTGAAGACAGGAATTGTTCAATCGTATATTATAAATTAAATAATATAAATGGTTTCACATGTAAAACTCATTTCATATTATTATTCTTTACTTATATTGGTCATTACCGTTCTATCATGGAACTTGATAAGTTTGTTTCACGTCTAACTCAACCCATACTATGCTACATTATCTTTTTTTTTTTTCAAATGTTGTTCTGAATGAGATGGCTAACCGAAATGCAATCTTCCAACAAACAATACTATAAATATGTATGTAAACAAATTATATATATAAAAAGACTTACAAATGCAAATATATATATATATATATTCCTTTTTTTAGTCGTGGATATGCATTTAATGTTGTGGTAGAGTAAAAATTGTTTCATTTATTTAATTGATTGTAGAAATCGTGATCTTCCGTTCGTTATCATGGAAGCGAAAACTCTGTCCTCCTAATTGCCATCCTGCGCTCTCAACTCCTATAACTAGCCCACCTACTATCTCCGCTGCTTTCGAAAAAATCCTCCTTCTCCCTGAATCTCTAGTATGAATCATAACTTGCGGTCTAGAAATATAGTATACTACTAAAAAAATAATAAACCTTTTAAAATAATATTAGATAATACTAAATGAGTTAATTATTTATTCTTTTTAACTTCTATTACATACATATCTTTCTTTACATTATTATTTTATGAAATAATATATCAAAAAATGTTTTTCTTTAATCTTATGATTGAACTATAATAATTATATCTTACAATTCTTTTACCATTTTTAATAAAAGTTCACACATATTGGTCATTTTTCTTTGAAGATTGAGAGAATACCGAAAACGTCTAAAACATATTTAGACACTAAGAAAACAATCGATTGTGTAGCATTTTTATAAAATATTTTTTAATAATAACTCTTGAACTTTATATATCATAATGCATATATATAAAAAAACTTTATTAATTTGCACGTTAATAACAATATGACAGACAAGATATATAATTATAAATTAAGTAGTTATCAATTTGATCATTTTTTAATGCCAAATTGTATTATATAAGAATATATAATTCAAATTACTTTAGAATGAACATAAATATTTGTATATAACAAAATTTATATATATATATATATATATATATAAATTTGTTTGAATCTATTAGTTCCACTTGATTTATATATAGTATTATTGGATTCAGTTTTTAATAACTATTTACTAATATACGCAAAATAATATTTATAATATAACTTTCAAATTGATATATATATATATATATATATAATGAATATATTATTGTAACAAATAGTATAATAAACACGTTTAGGGACGGATTAGGTACGGATTTTTTCCATCCCTGATTCGTAAATTTCTTGTAGTGGTTCGATTCCTAGTATTATAAAATTAGGTAAATTTTATATTAGTTATATATAAAAATAATTTATACAATTAATATTTATTTTTAATATGAAAATAAATTTAATGATGTGGACACTTAGGTGGTTTAAGGAAAGAAAGGAAAACATACTACTTTTATATAAATATAAAAAAATTGAAAAAATATAAAATTAATATAAATAATTAATATAAATAATTAATATTCTTTTTTTATAAAAATAAGTTTGATGATGTGGATGCTTAGGTGACTTAAGGATAAAAGACGAAAACATCCTACTTTTATATACACAAAATAATATTTATAATATAACTTTCAAATTGATAAATATAATTAATGTATTGTTGTAACAAATAATATAACTACCCGCATATTGCTCGGGTTCGGTTTTTAGAATTATTAAATAATCAGGTAAATTTTATATTTATTATAAAAAAAGATTGAAAAAATATAATATAAATATAAAATTAATATAAATAATTAATATTTATTTTTAGTATAAAAATAAATTTGAAGATGCATATGTTTAGGTGGCTAAAGGATAAGAAAGGAAAACATAATACTTTTACATATATTGAAAAATATAAAATAAATATTAAATTAATGTAAACAATTAATATTCTCTTTTATATAAAAAAATAAATTTGATGATATGGATACTTAGGTGACTTAAGGATTAGAGATAAAAATATCCTATTTTTATATACATAATTTACTTACATATATTGCTTTAAATGATACAAAGAACTTTTAAGATGATTGTTTTCATTTATAATTCATTATATAATTTTTTTTATTTCATCGATATTAACACATGTTAATTTCTATATATTTTCTTTTCAAAAAGAAAAAAAGAAATAAAACTAATAATAGAAAATAAAAACGTTGATGATGTGGCGCAAATAGAAGACATTTTTTTCAAAATAATAATTGAAATAGTAATTAAATTCAATAAAAATATCATTAATTTTTTAGTTGAAAAAATATAATGGTATATTGGAAGATATATATAATTAATACTATTAAATAATTGGCTAAATTATAGAAGATAAAAAAATTTGATGATGTGGCAAAAAGAGAAGACAACATTTTTCACAATAATAATTGAAATATTAATTTAATTCAATAAAAATACATTATTTTTTTTAGTGGAGCAAAAGATAATAGTAATGGAAGATATACATAATTAATATTATTAAATAATTAAGTAAATTTAATATTAATTATAAAAAAGATTGAAAATATAATATAAATATGAAATTAATTTGATGATGTGGATGTTTAGGTGGCTTAAGGATAACATAGGAAAACATATTACTCTTATATAATTATAAAAAAATTAGAAAATATAAAATAAATATAAAATTAATGTAAACAATTAATATTTATTTTTATATAAAAATAAATTTAATAATGTGGATGCTTAGGTGGCTTAAGGATAAGAGATGAAAACAATCTACTTTTAGAGATGATACCGCGCTACGCGTGGATTTGTGTAATTAAAATATATTTATCTTATATTCTGTATATAATTCATTAATTTGGACATAAGCATTAGATTTAATATGTATATGGGGCAATATAAACACAAGAATAAAATTTTCAATTTATAAATTTTAACAATAGCTTTATAAGTTGTAATGTAAACTAATAGTGCAATTTGTTTATAATGATACTTAAAACTGACAAAGAATTGGATTGAAGCACATGCGCGGAAATTCCTCCTCGAATATTGTTATATATTGCAAAATATCTTTTTTTGTCACACTATCGTTTAATGTGTAATCTCTATATTATATTCTAAAATTAAACATATCTTATATATAATATAGTATTCTCTATTATTATTTTTTACTTCATAATATATTTTTTTCTTTTATAAATTATTCAATATATAAAAGTACCAACATATTCAGATTATCAAGATTTGGTATACCCTCAACATTAAATATTTTATTGATCTTCTTTATATAAAATCGTACACTGATCATCTCGTTTTCATACGTATTTCTTGCACGATTTAGGAGACGTTTTTGATACATATGTGATGTTTTACGTATGATTCCGTATCCGTTTTACTTGCTTTCGTGCTTTTCATGTTCTTACAGGTTTTTACGCATATTTGGACTATTTTGGAGCTAAAGGAACATGCACGGAGCTAAGGAGCAACTTTGGGGATCATCACGGGACAAACGGGACGAGATTGAGCATGGAGAAGC
>CM071872.1:33496712-33512892 GCA_036759665.1 Gynandropsis gynandra | reverse complement strand
ATCGTTAGAACCCAAGTAGTTTAGTTACTTTCAGTATTTCATTCCTTATTCACCTTCTTTCGTTAGCAAGTTTGATTCGTAGTTCGGGTTTAGGTAGTGTTGCGTAGTCTCTGTGGGATCGACACCTAAAATACTACACACGTGCCGTGCACTTGCGGGTAGATTAGGTTATATTTAACTCTGATACGCATCAAGTTTTTCACCAAATTTCTATTAAAGTAAAAAAAGTTAGGTGTACCGATCATTTTTCATTCGAATTGCGATTCAGACTCAAAGATTTTTAAAGTATAATTATGATACACAAAAAATAATAATACAAAAGGTAATATTTCACACTCAATTAGTTTCCATTTAAATAGGGATAAAGAGTAAAATATTTTTGAAGCATAATGATGATAGCCAAAAAATTAACAATACAAAGAAATGGTTACGAAATTAATCATTCTAATTATATGAGGAGTTAACATTTTGGATAATGACTTATATTTCATATACTCAAATGATTCTTGTTTACATCACAAATAAAATTATAAATAAAGTTACACACTAAATAAAAAAGTTAAATAGTGATTTTTATTTATTTTATTTTTTAATTTACTGAATCAATTGGTTATTTAGAAGTTATTTACAATTTAAAGATGAAAATAAATAAATAAATAAATAAATCGACAGAAAAAATTTAGTTATAAAAAAGTAAGTAATCTTTACAAATGAGGCATTTTTTAAAAACAAAACTTAAAAATTCACCAATGTTATGTTGACTAAAATTAGAACATTCCCTATCCATCAACCAACTTACAATTTACAGAGTAACAACAACAACAACAACAGAGAGTGAACTAATACCACCACTAAAGAAGAAACGTGAAAAAAATGTTGTTCCTACCATAACTGGTGCTACAATGTTATGACGATTTTGTTAACAATAAAACATTACTCTCTCCATGTTCTTCTTCAATGTTGGTAATTGTCTCACTCCGCTTGACTCCCCGGAGGCTATTTTCACGCTTTTCTTTATGTTTTCTTGCATTCCTTGTAAATGGTTTATAATATGCAAAATATACGTTCAATCCCCAAATACATAATCCAATGAATTGAAAAAAAGAAGATAAGATTGTCCTAATTTCCATATCTTCCTAGCCTCCTAATATAGCATAAACTATTTTGTTTTAAATGATAAAAAACTGAAGAGATAAAATGTAGCGTTACAGTTAAGACGAGGTTGGCTGAGTTATTTAAAAGAGCTAAAATCTCTACATGAGTGAGATGAGGATGCAATGGTTCTCTTAAATTATCGTTTTGAGGGGAGCTTGCATCGTTTTCATCTTCATCTGCTTCGCTCAAAGGTAGCTAATGAGCTTGGGGTAAGTGCGATTGAATCCTCTGAAGACTACGATAATCTCATATTTCGCCATTCCTCTGAAGACGACAGTCTCTTATTTCGCTCGAACAATTTTGTTAGTCAGTACATATTCATTTTGTCTCTCGTAACCAAATGCTATTATCATTTATTGAGTTGCCTTTTTACATTACAAGGGCAGCAACAATGGATGCTAGAATCGGACACGAAAGTCATAAAGGGGGCAACACTGTTATATAAGTATTGAAATAGGTAATCTTGATTCCTTGATGTGATCCTCAATGTAGGTCAATTCATCAATTTAGGCTGTTGATTATCCATTGGGCCATAGAAATGGTAGATTCTGTCAACATGTTTCTACCTAAATTCGTCGAATTCTAGCTGTACACTTTTCCTTTGTCTCATCCATCTTAGGTGTGTCTTCTGGTCTAAAGGCGTTCTTTATCTTTTGTTCAGAATCAATCATAGGAAACAGTGATGAAGAGCTTTGTGGTGAAGATTTCACAGTTGGATTATCAACTTAGGTCTCTTGCTATGCCCATTCACCCGAATCGACTTCTCAGCATCTTTTTGCTTATGCCTTGGTAGGCCACAAAGCTGAGAAGTTCTCCTACAAACGAGATACAATGATTGCCACTCGGTTGTAGGAGCACTATTAATTCCAATTGAATCAGAGCTTTAACTATTCACCAGTTTTTCCAAGAAGTTAAATAAAAAAATCATTTGCTTCATCAACATCTTCATTTCTGGGAGTTGGAACAACTCGTTCCCCGAGATATCCAGGGTTCATGGTTTCCAGAATCTGCAACAAAAGTCAATGATAACCAAAGTGCTTCTCCGAAGCTACGATCGATGACTGCATACAATGCCAAGCCACCATACACTATGAGAACTACAGTTGCAAAGAGAAAGGCAATCGCCTTTGCATATGGATGTAAAGAAAAACACACATCCAACAAATATGCTATTCTTTTCTTCAGAGGCACGTCCTTCTTCCGCTTTGTTCGTCTCAGTAAACTCTTTAGACTGGAGATATCATCAAGGTGCTTATACAACAAAAGTGGAAGGACGAGGGTGATAATCATAGTGTACAAAAAGTATAGACAAAAGAAATAACATACCTGCAACAAGAAACACCAATTAAGAGAGAGAGTCAAATCCAAATATATATCTCAATGGCGTAGTTGATGCCCAAGCAAAGCAGCCAAAAAGTATAGACAAAAGAAATAACATATGTGAATTTCAATTAACAGAAGGCTCCCCTTTTTTACTTATCTTGAATATCAAGCACTTTAGTGCTCCTACCGGTTGTAGGAATTAATAGTGCTCCCACAAACGAGATACAATGATTGCCACTCGGTTGTAGGAGCACTATTAATTCCAATTGAATCAGAGCTTAACTATTCAACAGTTTTTCCAAGAAGTGTGATAAAAAATCATTTGCTTCATCAACATCTTCATTTCTGGGAGTTGGAACAACTCGTTCCCCGAGATATCCAGGGTTCATGGTTTCCAGAATCTGCAACAAAATTCAACGATAACCAAAGTGCTTCTCCGAAGCTACGATCGATGACTGCATACAATGCCAAGCCACCATACACTATGAGAACTACAGTTGCAAAGAGAAAGGCAATCGCCTTTGCATATGGATGTAAAGAAAAACACACATCCAACAAATATGCTATTCTTTTCTTCAGAGGCACGTCCTTCTTCCGCTTTGTTCGTCTCAGTAAACTCTTTACACTGGAGATATCATCAAGGTGCTTATACAAAAAAAGTGGAAGGACGAGGGTGATAATCATAGTGTACAAAAATTATAGACAAAAGAAATAACATACCTGCAACAAGAATTACCAATTAAGAGAGAGAGTCAAATCCAAATATATATATCAATGGCGTAGTTGATGCCCAAACAAAGCAGCCAAAAAGTATAGACAAAAGAAATAACATACGTGAATTTCAATTAACAGAAGACAAACAGAAGACTCCCCCTTTTTACTTATCTTGAATATCAAAACTCGAAAAAACTATTGAATTCTCCTTCACTAACTTTTCTCCAAAATATTTGATCTAGGAGTACCTAAAAAATATCTTTTAGAATAATATCAAGACATATCATATCCCCATAGATGGGTTTTCAAAAAGACTCATCACAATCAGAAATATCATAAATATTTTATCCAATTCTCAAGAAGTGAAACAAAGAGGATCAAAACCCTTTTTGTTCCTCATTCCAGCGACGTCTGGATGATAAAATAGATGCATTTGTAAACAAAAATATGAACATACCTCTAGTTTTGTAACTTTATTATGAAGAACCATCACATAAATTAGAGATAACATAAAACAGAATTTAAGCTGCAAAAGAAGGTAGCGACATCAGGAAAGGCCAGAATCAGAAGACATAAAAGGAATAAAAATTAATAAACATAGGCTCTAGTTAATAATCTAATCTATTTAATCCAATTTTGAAACTACTAAAATACATTAGCTAGCAATAAAATCTAAATCCAAATATATATATATATATATATATATATATATCAATGGCGTAGTTGATGCCCAAGCAAAGCAGCCACATAGACAAAAGAAATAACATACATAAATTCCAATTAACAGAAGACAAACAAAAGGCTACCCCTTTTTACATATCTTTGAATATCAAAACTCGAAAAATGGGAATTGAGAATGAAATACTAAAAACAAATAAAAAAACTAGTTCTTAACAATGAGACAAACGTTTTAGGAATCCGGTTTCACCACAAGATTACCGAAACCAACAATCAACCTATTTATCATGCAATCTCAGTAAAGTTATCTAAGGCATACGATCCTAATATGTTATCTACCCTCTCTCAAGGCATAGACACGTGATCTAGTCAAGTTATCCCCTACTTTCGTGGCTGACACCTTGAACTAAACCCATAAGATCTGTGATTCGTCCGTTTTACCCTCAACCGCTGCTAACCTACTTTCGTGGCCTAACCTCGGTTGTTCTAAACCCGATCTTCTAGGACTAGAATTCTCCTTTCGGTCCTTTTCCTAACCTCTAAGACATGCATCTACGTGGTCATTTCAAATACAAGTCATTCAAGCTCTCAGACAAAGAATAGATAAACGAAAATGGGAAGATGCATTCAAAGATAAATCAAAGTGGTTCCGGGATAGCCATGGGCTAATCCCTTCTCCTAGAACAAAACAAACTACTCGCTAATGCGTCTGTAAACAAACATAATTGAAGTAGAAAGTCTAAGGAACATGAAAACCAAACGAAACCGAAGTCTTGGGTTGATCTCCAATGCTCCTTGTACGTCTCCTTCGCAAGAATCTCCTTCTTCTCTCTACTCTCTCTCCTCGTGTGAATTCTCTCAAAACTAACTCTCTAACTGAAGCTCTCTCGACCCCTAGCTTCTGTTCTTCCTTTTCCTTTTTTTTTCTTTCCTTTTCTCCTTCTTTTTCCTTCTAGCCGTTCATTCTTTTCCTTTTGTTGCAACAACCACCGATTTTACCTTTTCATGAGTTTTCCATTCTTGAATAAGTTGGGCAACGTTTCCATTATTTCCTCCAGCAAAATATCACTTATTCCTCTTCTCTAAAGTCGTTTTCCTTGTTGTATATGTCACCAACAAGTTCCTTTTCGTTTTAAGACAAATTAACTTATTTGTAAGTTGCAGGTGACGGACGCGACCCGCGCGGGCTGAATGTGTGACCCACATGGGTGCGGCGCGCATGATCGCGCATGATCGCGATGGAAAACAAGGCGACCCGCGCGGGCTAAGGAGTGCCTGCTGGGGCTGGGTTGTGCCCCAGTCAGGCTGGGATGTGCCTCGCTCGTGCTAATGCCCCGACCGTGTCTAGTACTTGCCCGACTCGTGCTCAAGCTGCTGGACCAAACGCCGAACCAAATGCCCCGCATGGGCAAGTGTGTACCCGAGCGGGCTGAGCTTGTTCCTCGCCGATTCTCGTCCCGTTTGTTCCGTGATGATCCTCGATGTTGGTACTTTGTCTCGTGTGCGTCCTTTAGCTCCAAAATGAACCGAATATGCATTAAAACCTGTAAGAACATGAAAACACGAAAACAAGTAAAATGGATACATAATCATACGTAAACATTGCATCTATATCGTAAACATCTCTAAAATCGTGCAAGAAATACGTATGAAAACGAGATGATCAAAGCGACATCGGGAAAGGCCAGAATCAGAAGACATAGAAGGAATAAAAATTAATAAACACGGGCTCTAGATACTGATCTAATCTATTTAATCCAATTTTGAAACTACTAAACTACATTAGCTAGCAATAAAACCCAAATCCAAATATATATCAGTGGCCTAGTTGATGCCCAAGCGAAGCAGCCACAGAGTATAGACAAAAGAAATAACATACATCAATTCCAGTTAACAGAAGGCAAACAAAACGCTACCCCTTTTTACATATCTTGAATATCAAAACTCAAAAAAACTATTGAATTCTCTTTCATTAACTTTTCTCCAAAATATTTTATCTAAGAGTACCTAAAAATCCCTTTTAGAATAATATCAAGACACATCATATCCCCAAAGATGGGTTTTCAAAAAGACTCATCACAATCAGAAATATCATAAACATTTTAACCGATTCTCAAGAAGTGAAACAAAGAGGAACAAAACCCTTTTTGTTCCCCATTCCAACGATGCCTAGATGATAAAATAGATGCATTTGTAAACAAAAAGATGAACATACCTCTAGTTTTTTAACTTTATTGTGAAGAAACATCACATAAATTAAAGAGAACATAAAACAGAATTTGAGCTGCAAAAATGGGAAGCGACATTAGGAAAGGCCAAAATCAGAAGACATAGAAGGAATAAAAATTAATAAACACGGGCTCTAGTTAATGATCTAATCTATTTAATCCAATTTTGAAACTACTTAAGTACATTAGTTATCAATAAAACCCAAATCGGAGATCACAGTGATACTTTGGTCCTTCTCGTGAAACCAGAACTAAGGCAACATCTTCTCAGAAGTAATACCAAGCAATCATTGATAAGGTCAAAACCCAAAGGTCCTTCTTATTTGACTCCATATGATATTTTGATTTTCTCAAAAGAGAAGACACAAAATATAACATACGCAATGGGTGAGAGAATAACAGGTCCAACACCGAGTTATCCTTTGACTCGGGGACTGAGTCATCAAAACTTGACCCGCCACCGCCTTCGATTCCTCTTCCTCTATCTTCACCCCATCTTCCCATCCGTCGGAAACAACTTTCCTGCGGCCCTTGTCATCACAACCCCACGAATGCGTCCGATTTCAATACCGTTGTCAGATTATTCACTTCGTAGCTACTTACTTCCGCTACGTGGTTTTCATAACATATAGACTTGTTTCTCAAATTTGAGGTCATTGCATGAAAAAAAAACACAATCTACGGTTGAAATGTTAGGGCATGGCTTACTTGTAAAAAACATAGCGACTTCTGGAAATCTTCCTCATGAGGCTCTCATTGTAGTCTTCAACCCAATTTGATGAACATCCTATGATGTAGAACGGACGTGATTTCAAGATTTGGAGGCAGGAAGACCCTTGTCCTCGTCGAGGATCAATGGAGGTTGACAGGGCATGACTGAGGTCTTATCCTCTAGAATTTTTCTGATCAACACCACAATCTTGACCTTTCAACGACGCATCAACACCTTCAATACATCTAAAGACACGCCCGAGCTATGAGAGAAGCTGTAAGTGTGTTTTTTTTATGAATATGATGGAGTTATGGGATGCTTAGGGTTTACTGAGGAGAAATTGACCTATTTTGTTAAAATTTAGTAACTCACCAGATCGTTTGCCGGTGAACTGTTCTCTTTAGAGAAATTACTACAACGGTACTGGAGCCGGCGATGGGACTTCATGGCCTTGGCGATTCTCCGACCATCTGTATACCACTCTGGCTAAAGAAAGCGGGAGCATCGATCTTAGAGATTTCAGTGAGTGAAGGTAAAATAGGAAAAAACAAAGAGGTACTTCAGGATTCATGAGATCGAAGAGAATGGGATAATGGTGTCATTTGTCGTTTGAAGAAGATGAAAGATGGGGTTGAAGCAATGATCGATAGTGTAGAATTTGTAGAACAAAGATGAATCAGCGGAAGCAAGAAAGAAAGACTAAGATCGAGTGAAAGATCGAGAGAATTAGAGAGAATAAGAATAAGTATTCTCTTATGTATTTCATTAGAACTAAAAGTACCTATTTATACAAGTAGAAAGGGTGAAAAACAAAAAAAAATACAAATTCACATGCAAGGCACAAGTTTAGATGTAACATGCATGAGCTGTAGCGGTCAACAAGGCATAGGAGACCGCGGAGGTCATAAATAGGCTTGACCAGGTCGTAGGTCGCGGGACACAAGACGCGGCTCGAGATGCGATGCAGGACGCGGGATGCGGCCCGAGACTTGGAGAAGAATGAGACGCCGCTCGGGACGCGAAGAAGAGTGGGATGCGGCTCGGGACGTGGAGAAGAGTGGGATGCGGCTAGAGACACGATGCAGGACATGGGACACGGCCCGGGACACCGAGAAGAACGAGATGCAGCTCGGGATGCGAAAAAGAGCGGGATGCAGCCTTTCTTCTTAACATTCTCCTTCAAGCTTAGGCGTTAGCAACATAAGTGAAGCCTCACTAAAACTTTTTCGGGGAAAACCCAATTGGGACAAAAAACCCGACAAAGGAAAAAGAGTACAACAACTTATGAGCTCGAGAGACGATCGACTAAGCTTGAATGGATGCCTTGGGACTGAAGATATCAATGAGGCCGATTCGATAATGGAGATCTTTGCAGACTTTTTCACTTGTGGCTTTGGTGAAGACATCGGCCTACTGATCTGTGTTTCTTGTGTATGTGAATTCAAGGACGCTAGCTTCGAGCTTCTCTCGAACAAAATGACAGTCAACTTCAATATGTTTTGTTCGTTCGTGGAATACCGAGTTTGATGCAATATGAATTGCTGCCTGATTGTCACAATGAAGCATCGTGGCTTGCGAAGGTTCGAGGTCAAGATCTTTGAGGAGAGCCTGGATCCAAATGAGCTCAGATGTTGTATTTGCCATAGCTCGATACTCGGCCTCAGCGCTGGACCGAGAGACCACCGATTGCTTTTTGCTTCTCCAAGTGACAAGGTTCCCCCCGACAAAGGTACAGAACCCTATCATTGATTTCCGGTCTTTGCGGTCACCGGCCCAATCTGCATCACAATACCCAATTAGACTAGTTTCGTTGTTTTTACTCGTTAGTATACCTTTTCCTGGAGCGTTCTTGATGTATCTGAGGATTCGGTCCACCATTTTCCAATGTTGTTCCTTTGGAGCATGCATATGCTGGCTGACCTGATTCACAGCATAACACAAGTCAGGTCTTATTATCGTGAGATATATTAGTTTACCGACAAGGCACCGGTATTGTTCTATATCATAAAATGGTTCCCCCTCACGCAAGTCTTTAAATTTTTCTTCGATGGGGGTCTTGGTCGGCTTAGAACCGAGTTTACCTGTCTCATTCAAAAGGTCTAAAGCATATTTTCGTTGAGAAAGAAATAAAGTATCATTAGATCTAGTTACTTCAATTCCAAGAAAATAGTTAAGTTCACCTAGATCCTTTACATCAAATGTGTCTTTTAGAAAACGTTTAACACTTTCTATTCCTTTATTATCATCTCCTGTTATGATAATATCATCAACATAAACTAAGAGAACGATGATACTGGAATTGTTTCGAATGATGAACATGGAATGATCAGCCTCACTCCTTTTAAAACCATACTTTCGAACAACATCATAGAGCCTAGTTTACCAAGCTCGTGGGGACTGTTTGAGACAGTAGAGAGCTCCCTTTAGTTTGCATACAATTCCTTTTTTGGTTTGGAGGCCCGGGGGAGGTTTCATATAGATCTCTTCCTTTATTTCCCCCTGAAGGAAAGTGTTTTTAACATCCATCTGCCATAAACTCCAATTAAAGTTAATAGCAACAGGAGCAAAAGTCTCAGTATAATCTTCCCCATGCTTCTGATTATACCCTTGCGCTACAAGGCGAGCCTTGTAACGTTCTACCTCACCATTACTTTTATATTTGATTTTGTATACCCATTTTCTTCCAATGGGCTTCTTTTCTTTAGGAAGGGGACAAGGTATCATGTTTTATTCTTTTCTAAGGTTGCTAGCTTCTCAACCATGACTTCCTCCCATTCTGGCTTCCCTTCGGCTTCTCTATAGTTTTGTGGCTCAATATCCCTGTCAATTTTACTAAGATAAGCTTTATGATCAATAGAGATAAAATCCAAAGAGATAAAATTTTGAATAGGATGTTCGGTAGGATGCTCGTTTGTCATGCCATTGAAATAGGGTGTTTGGTTGCCACGCCATTGAATAGGATTGTGAATCCATTCCGAGATTGGTCGCCTTATTCTAGTGCTTCTCCGAGGCACTATCTCATTTAGAATCCTTCCTTCAACTTCATCGACGTCCTGATCCTCATTTTGGTTATGATCATGGATTTGATCTTCATTCTCATGATTTGAGGCCAGAGATTCCTCCTCATGAATTTGCTCAGAATATACATCATGACTTTCTTGTTCTTCATTTTCTGATATTTCTTGATCATTTTGGTCTTCATGACGTTCAGGTACACTTGGCAGATGACCTGTTTCATTGTTAGTTTTCAAAATTGAATTTACTAAGTTTCTAAGGGACAAACCTATATCATTTGGTTCCGAGATTCCTTTAATCTCTTCCCAGCTGATTTTATCATGAAAGCTCTTGTCTTCGAGAAACATAACATCTCGAGACACTATTACATGTTGAGATTTTGGATCAAAACACTTAGCCTTTTTGATTGACTGAGTATCCGATGAATATGGCTTTTGGTTCCAACTTGTTTCGTTGTGAGTCAGGAACAAGAGCGAAACACACACAACCAAAAATTCTAAAATACTCAAGATCAGGTTTTATAGATTTTAATACCTCATAAGGTGATTTGTCATTTAGAACCTTTGTTGGAATTCTATTAATGATGTGACATGCGGTCATGACCGCATCGGACCAAAACCTTTTAGGAACATCTCGATCGAACATGATAGTTCTCGAGACTTCTATTAGGTGTCTATTCTTCCTCTCGGCCACTTCGTTTTGTTGTGGAGTATACGGACACGAGGTCTGGTGTGTAATGCCTTGTTCTTCAAGATACATGCGAAACTGAAGACTAGTATACTCTCCACCATTGTCAGTCCTTAGACATTTTACTTTAACATTATATTGAGTTAAAACATGCTTATGAAACTTCACAAATACATCATAAACACTACTTTTAGACGAGAGAGTATAAAGCCATGTAAACTTTGATTTCTCATCAATGAAGGTTACAAAATATTTCTTTGATCACGAGAAACACATGGAGCTGTCCAAACATCTGAATGAATCAACTCAAAACAGTTTTTATAAACCAAAACAGAGTTTGGAAATACTTGTTTTACGTGCTTTCCTAAGATGCAAGCTTCACACGTTTCATGTTTATCTTAAGATCGGGAAAATGATACTAAGAACTTTACAATAAGGGTGTACAAGTCTTGCATGCCACTTAAAAACTTTATTAAATTTTGATTTTGATAGAAACCCGAACTCTGAATCACAATACATAGACTCGAGAACATAAAGACCATTGAGGAGCTTTCCTTTGCCGATTACTTGTTTTCTTTCAATATCTTGTATCCACAAAGAGTTAGAATCGAAAGAAACATGACAATTAAGGTCTTTTTGGAAGCTTTTGTACAAAGATAAGATTATTAGAAAATTTTGGAACGAAGAGAGCCCTTGTATCATGATCGAGAAGCATAAGCTTCCCAGTTCCTTTAATTGGAACACTCTCCCCATTCGCAATAGAAACAGAGTCACAATGTGGTTTTATATCTTTAAGCAAGTCATGAGTTTTAATCATATGATTTGTAGCTCTAGAATCTATTATAATATGGTTTCGAAAAGTAGAGAAAGCAGAGATAACTTTACCTCCTTCTTCATCGGCTTTGTTTATTTGATTCCCTGCCAGAATCATTTGGACGAACCCCTCGAGGTCTGCCTTGGAGAAGAACTCAGACTCAGAGGCCATATTAGCCTTACCTTGACTGTTATGGCTTCTGCTCTTCAAATGGGGGTGAAGAATCCAACAACGATCCTTTGTATGACCTTTCTTTTTGCAATACTCACAAGAGAATTGATTTTTGAAAGGCTTGATCGTAATGGATTTTCCAGAGGTACTTTTGGAGACATTAGATTCCTCGATCATTCCATTAAAGAAACGGTTTCCCCTTTCATCCCTTTTAATAATCATACAAACTTCGTTAAACGACAGAAATATGTTTTGGCGAAGTATATGATGGATAAGATCATTGTATTTGTCGTCGAGGGAGAATAAAAGGCTAAATACTTGATCTTGGTTTGCTCTTTGAGCAATTTCCACAGGGTCTGCAGTATGAGGCCTTAAGTTTCGAGTTCTGACCATAATTCTTTAAAATCACCGAAAGTCTGGTTAAAAGGCTTTCCCTCTTGCCTTAGATTATTAAGGCCTTTCTTTATCTAAGACACACGACTAAGATTGGATTCATTGCCAAAAACTTGTTTCAACTCATCCCAAAGCTCCTTAGGAGACTCTATGTGCCCATATGTACGAAGTATATGAGATTCAAGAGAATTTTGTAAAATAACCAAGGTAGTGAGTTTATTTTGTTCCCATTTTTCTGATTCGGTACTTGAATCTACCGGTTTCACATCCGATTCTATCCCAAAACCCCAAAGACCTCGCATGTCAAGATTGGCCTTAGCAATCTTCGTCCAAATAGAATAATTATTTCCATCGAACGAGATTGAGATGCTTTTGGTCGAGTCCATGACGAGAAATCCGAGTAAACAAAGGAAACAAAATAACAGAGAGATTAATTTTTTTTTACCGAAAAACAACTTTTGAAAGAGAATAAATTTCAAAAGAAACAAAATCGATAAAAAAATTTTCCGAGACTCGATCACCGCTCTAATACCATGTAGAATTTGTAGAACAAAGATGAATCAGCGGAAGCAAGAAAGAATGACTAAGAGTGAGCAAAAGATCGAGAGATATAAAGAGAATAAGAATAAGTATTCTCTTATGTATTTCATTAGAACTAAAGGTACCTATTTATACAAGTAGAAAGGGTGAAAAACAAGAAAAATACAAATTCACATGCAAGGCACAAGTTTAGATGTAACATGCATGAGCTGGAGCGGTCAACAAGGCATAGGAGACCGTAGAGGTCATAAATAGGCTTGACCAGGTCGTAGGTCGCGGGATGCAGGACGCGAGACGGCTCGAGACGCGATGCAGGATGCGGGACGCGGCCCGGGATGCGAAGAAGAACGAGATGCATCTCGAGACGTGGCTCGGGACATGGAGAAGAGCAAGACGCGGCCCGGGACGCTGAGAAGAACGAGACGTGGCTTGCAACGCGGCTCGGGACGCGAAAAAGAGCGAGATGCAGCCTTTCTTCTTACATGGATAGCGAGAAGAAGAAAAAGGATGCAACAACATCCCATACTAACGGTGCGAAGAAGAAGCCCCACTATAGAACATAAACCGACGACATCTGCAATTCGTAAAGAATGAGGAATCGAAGAGGATATGTTGTGGGGATGGCCAAGAGTCGCAGAAGGGGCTGAATGCAATAAACATATTTAATTTGTTTTCGATTCATTGTACCGATGAAGAAGACCAAATATTTGTTTTTTATTTGTGTTTTTTTAATGTTGATGTGGCAGCACTACAAAAGAGAAAAAATCTTCCTTTTTATTTATATATATGATTAAAAAAATGAAAAAAAATATAAAATAAAAATAAAATTAATGTAAATAATTCATATTTATTTTTTATATAAAAATGAATTTGATGATTTGAATGCTTAGGTGATTTAAGGATAAGTGAAAAAAACATTTTATTTTTATATAACTATAAAACGATTGAAAAAATATAATATATATAAAAGTAATATAATATAAATATAAAATTAATGTAAAAAATTAATATTAATCTTTTATATAAAAATAAAATTGATAATGTGAATACTTAGGTGACTTATTTTATTTATAAAATAAAAAATTTAGATGATTGATTTTTTTATTTATATTTATATTACAAATAATTCAACTAGATAACAAGGCGGAATATCAGAAATACCCTCATAGGGCTAAACCACTTCAAAAATACCCTTCCCCAAAATAATTATTAAATCCGAAAAATAAAAACTGAAGAAAAGACAAATTTTCCCTTAATGTTCGAACGTGGAAAAATGGAAGTTCGGCAGTTTTTCGACGTGAAAAATTGCCGAAAACGAGAAAGCCGAACAGTTTTTCGCCGTGAAACCTGTTTAAAAGTTGATAGCAAGAAAGAAATAAGTGATGTCGAACTTGAGAGGGAACGATTTGAAGTTGGCGAGAAGGAAAATGGCTAGAATCAGCAGCATCACTGGCGAAGAGAGCACGAGTCAATCTTCAATGGCGTCAATAAGTGTAAGTAGTTCGATTTCTAGGGTTTTGCAAGCTTTCGAGTCACAAAATGGTTTATTGATTTGAAATGGGTGAGTGTCAGTGTCAGTGAGTCGGTTAGGTCGCAAGGGTCGCAGGAGTTGCATGAACATCTTCGACTCCGTGAGTCGGTTGAGTAGCAAGGGTCGCAGTAGTTTCATGACCATCTTGGACTCAGTTTATTGATTTGAAACGGGTGAGTGTCAGTGTCAGTGATTCGGTTAGGTCGCAATGGTCGTTTGAGGGGCGTGGGTCGGTAGAGTGTCGCGGAGGGTCTGAGGGTTGTTTGAGTCGCATGGGTCGCACGGGTCGGTTGAGGGTCGCACGGGTCGGTTGCGTCGCATGGGTCGGTTGAGTCGCATGGGTCGCTTAGGTCGGTAGAAGTATAATGTATTCGTAATTGGTCATTTTGCAGGTGGCGCCAAAGCCGAGATTTGTGTATGAATTCAAGCACATGGATAGAATTCCAAAGATCACCACGATGTGTTATCCTCACGAGACAATAAGGATGTTGAGAGGAATCTTAAATGATCAGGAGTTGCATTACTTCGAGAACGAGTCACAATTTAGGCATTTATTTCACTTACAATGTGACTCCACATTGACGAAGGTTCAAATGTCTGTACTACTAAATCACTCCGTGATTATACGGGACAATACAGAGTTGTGGTTCGTCATAAACGACATTCCCATCCGGTACTCTATAGTGGAGCACGCACTAATTTCCGGATTGAAATGCGGACCATATCCCATAGGATGGGAGTCCATGATGGGTGTCACATTCAGGCTAAAGAATTTCGGCCGTGGAAAGGTGACCCCCGAACAAGTCAGTGAAAAACTTGTGAAGGCGAAGAATTCCGACGACCGAAAGAGGTTCGCAACTTTGATGTTGTTGGCGCAAGTTATGGCTCACAAGCCTTCAGCAGAAAACTCTATCAGCCATGATCTCATTGACATGGTTGATGACTTGGAATTTTGTGAAGGCTTTCCATGGGGCGTTACACATTCGAGATGATTGTGGATACTTGCCGCAAGCACGTCAGCGGGGAATCACCGAAACCAAAATGGTATTGTGGCGGTTTCATGATCCCACTAATGGTAAGTTGTATATATTATTCGAATAACTTGAATGTTTTCGTACTTTTTGCATTCTTATCATTTTGATTTAATGTTTCAGTTACTTCCATTTGAAACCATCCTTAGTTTGGGCGGAAATGGATGGTATGTTGAGGTTGTGGATGCGCATCGATCCTGCCCAAGAATGTGCAAGAAGATGGTTAAATCCAATTTTAACCCGAAGTATGTAGATGTGATAAGGCAGATTGGAGATTCTAAGGTAACAATTACACAGGGTTCACAAGGGAAACAAGGGTCACAGAGGGTAATAATGGTTATGTTTTGTTTTTCAGGATATTCTAAGTATTCTTCGTGCTGAACACGAAGAGGAAGCTTTACTTTCTGGTCTGGAGGATTACGAGGGATGCGACGATCCCGATGTTCAGATATGGATGAAACATCTTCGTAGAAATCCGAAGGGTATTTGTTGGGAGGATATCCGTGAGCAAGAACTGCTGACACGAAAAGCAGCTCTTGGTGATCAAAAAAGGAGAAGGAAAAAGGGACTAAGAGGAAGGAGTGCGTGAGTGATGCTGATGCTGATGCTGATTCTGATGCTGATGTTGATGTTGATGCTGCTCTGACACTGGAGAAGAAATTAATAGGGGAAATAAGGAAGTCGGAGAAGAGAATCATCAACGCCGTAAGAGACCTTCTAAGGGATGTCGGGATTCATGTGCCTAATCCAAAATCAAAGGCTGCCGAGAAAGTTGCGATCACCGAAACCCAATAGACTTCAGACGCTTTGCAGCATTTGTTTCAAATTCGGACTTTACTAGTCCGGTAATGGCGGGATTCCAATAAAATTTTTGCTGCAATAATAATAAGCTTATTATAATTAAATTGAATTTAAATTACTTGATAAAATTAAAAATTGTTTAAAACATACCACAAATGATTTCCACCATCGTTGCTTAATCTCTGGATCGGTATGTGTCCAATTGTAAGAGAACCGATCATAATCAGCTTTTATCGTAAGTGTTATTTGACGATTAAGTTGCTCATAGCCAAACCTACAAATCACAATGACAGATAAATTGACATTTAGTTAATTATTTATAGTTGAGATTTGAAATTGAGTATACGTAACATTGTCCGCCGCTTTTTCGATCAGGGTCTATAAGAG
>CM071872.1:33440575-33482075 GCA_036759665.1 Gynandropsis gynandra | reverse complement strand
TGTTCATTTAAGATTCCTCTCAGGCGTCCTTATGTCTCGTGAGGATAACACTTGGTGGTGATCTTTGGAATTCTGTCCATGTGCTTGAATTAATACACAAATTTCGGCTTTGGCGCCACCTGCAAAATGACCAATTACGAATACATTATACTTCTACCGACCTAAGCGACCCATGCGACTCAACCGACCCGTGCGACTCAACCGGCTCGTGCGATCCATGCGACTCAAACGACCCTCAGACACTTTGCAACACTCAACCGACCCACGCCCCTCAAACGACCATTGCGACCCATCCCACTCACTGAGACAACCGACTCACTGAATCGAATATGGTCATGCAACTCCTGCGACCCTTGCTACTCAACTGACTCACTGAGTCGAAGATGTTCATGCAACTCCTGCGACCCTTGCGACCTAACCGACTCACTGACACTAACACTCACCCATTTCAAATCAATAAACCAAGTCGAAGATGGTCATGAAACTACTGCGACCCTTGCTACTCAACCGACTCACGGAGTCGAAGATGTTAATGCAACTCCTGCGACCCTTGCGACCTAACCGACTCACTGACACTAACACTCACCCATTTCAAATCAATAAACCATTTTGTGACTCGAAAGCTTGCAAAACCCTAGAAATCGAACTACTTACACAAACATGACACCATGTGCGACCCTCAATTGGATTAAATTAGAATCAAATTTAATCGGCTTTCTCGTTTTCGGCAGTTTTTCACGTCGAAAAACTGTCGAACTTCCATTTTTCCACGTTCGAACATTAAGGGCAAGTTTGTCTTTTCTTCAGTTTTTTTTTTCGGATTTAATAATTATTTTGGGGAATGATATTTTTGAAGTGGTTTAGCCCTATAAAGGTATTTCTGATATTCCGCCATCATGATATCATATGCATAGCAAACAATGATTTATTGATTTTTTATTATATATCATTACGAAAATAGAAAAAATATATTAATAAAATCATTATATTTCTTTTGGAATAAATATAACATATATATTTTTTGACAAAAATCGATAAGATAATTTTATAAAAAAAACACTCTATAAATATAATATATTTGTTTTGTAAATAAAAATCAAACGATGTGTCATGAACCAGTTGGACTAGATTTCTAAAATTTTGGTTTAAATTTAGTTTACAAACCGAACCACAATTTTATATATGGTTTATGCATCAATCTATGGGTTTAAACATATAACTTCTTTAGTACATTGATATTGACACTTCTAAACATAAACTTATACACCTTTAGGATTACTAGTTTTAGTAAATATTCAAGTTCGATTTCATATGTTGGGGATGTAGCTCAGATGGTAGAGCGCTCGCTTAGCATGCGAGAGGTACGGGGATCGATACCCCGCATCTCCATCGAGTTTTATTTTAGTATTTTTTCTAATATTTTCATATGGCTTATGTTAGGTATATTCAAGGTTTTCAAAATGTAATATATATATAAAATACTATATCGATAAATGAAAGATACAAATACGTCTGTTATTCAAATTTAACCTCTCATCTTAATTTTTATTTTTATTTAGTTCTTTAATATATTATAAATTATAAATTTTATAAGTTTTTATTAATGTCGGTATGTGCGAAAAAAACCCAATATTACGTACCCTAAAATGGTAAAGAAAACTATTATTGCCCAAACGAAAAACACTAGGATTGGTTGTTTAAATGCCGGCCCAAATTATTTAAACAAAAAATAAAAGGCCTAACTTTGTCATGAGTCGAAAATATAAGGGTAAATTGGTACTTTTAGGGTATAGCTACTAGGGTTTTTCGTTTAAATACTCTTGAAAACATTGGTTCGTCTCTAGCATGAGGCTCGGCGTCTGAAGGGAGAAAGTAACCCTAAAGCTCTTCCGTCGCAGCGATGGGTAGATTTACCGAGATTCATCTTCCTTTCTTCATTCCTTCGACATCGTATCTTTCAATTCTTCTTTTGTTGTGGAAACTGAGTTACAATCTGGTGTTTGTTAGGTATCTCTCGTGATTCGATCCACAAGAGGCGTGCAACAGGTGGAAAGCAGAAGCAATGGAGAAAGAAGCGAAAGTGAGTGTTTTATTCTCTATCTATAGATTTCTTCTCGGTTCTAAAGTAGTTCATGTATCTTGAGCCCATTATTTAAACGTAATGTAATCCTTTAATGTTGCCGTTGATGTTTTGGAAGTGTCAGTTGCTTTCGAATTTGTTTTTCGTATTATTGTGTAGAGTTCCACTCTTCGGAGAATTTTCATTGTTTAAATTGTGACTTGCGCATAATTGGTTCTAGAAATTGATTTTTAACATGTATTTTGATGAAAGGTACGAGATGGGAAGGGTTGCCGCAAACACCAAGCTTTCGAGCAACAAAACTGTTCGGAGGGTTAGGGTTCGTGGAGGAAATGTCAAGTGGCGTGCTTTGAGGCTTGACACTGGAAACTACTCTTGGGGAAGCGAGGCCGTTACCCGCAAGACCAGGATACTTGATGTCGTGTACAATGCATCAAACAATGAGCTTGTCCGTACCAAGACTCTGGTGAAGAGTGCTATTGTTCAAGTCGATGCTGCGCCCTTCAAGCAATGGTATCTCCAGCACTATGGTGTTGAGGTCGGCCGCAAGAAGAAGACTGCGACTACATCTGGGAAGAAAGAAGGAGAGGTGAGTCCAGTTCTTTGGTCTGTTTCGATTTCTTTTTTATGTACTTGTTGCCGTAATGATATGAATGTGGGTAGTTGTATCGAATTACAATCCTAGTTCTCTATAGAAGGTGTAGGTTCTGTAACCAGTGGAATTGGAATATAGTTCTCCTGCATTGCTGTTTGTAGTTTCTGTGCACATATGTTTTGCCAAAATTTTGTCTGGCTTATGGTACACTTTTGATGATTTTGTGTTTGTGGCTTTGGGTTTGCTATAGGAAGGTGAAGACTCTGCTGCTGCTCCTGAGGAGGCAAAGAAGAGCAACCATGTCCTGAGAAAGCTTGAGAAGCGACAACAGAACCGCACTCTTGATGCACACATTGAGGACCAATTTGCAAGTGGTCGATTGCTTGCTTGTATCTCATCAAGGCCTGGCCAATGTGGTCGTGCTGACGGGTACTTTTATTTTCCTTTTGCCTCATTTTCTTCTCTGGTGGGGTTTGTTAGATTCTCTTAACATTGTCCTTGGACCACTACAGATACATTTTGGAGGGTAAAGAGCTGGAGTTCTACATGAAGAAGATCCAGAAAAAGAAGGGGAAGGGTACCGCTTAAGGATATGTTTGGATTCTTGGTCGCTACATCCTTAGTTTTGTTGGTGTCTCTATACTTTCTGGTTAGTACACGACAAGAGATATTTAATGTATCTTTTGGGATTAACCTATGTTGACCTTTTTCATGAACTAAATCAATGTTTTTGCCTGCGTTTTATGACATTTTCCTTTAATTTAATCTTCTATGATGATGAACTAAATCAATGATTTTGCATTCTTGTTTAATTAGTCTTCCAAGCATTATATCTCAGTAATATAAAACCCGAGTTCTATATGTCTACATCGAACTACTGTTGTTGAACGACTTTGTCTAGGCATCAAGGCACTTGCCGACCAGTCATAATATAATAAACTCGTGGCAAGAAATGAAAGAAAATGGAAGAAGTGATAATAATATTTATTACAGATTTTTAAAGAGAAAACGACTTTTAAACGGAAAAATATAAGATATTCTTAACGTTAAATAATTATTAAATAAAAAAAATTAAGGAAAGATAAATTTGTTTTTAATTTTTTAACGTGAAAAAATACACGTTTTACAGTTTGTCGACGTTAAAAATTATCAAATCGTGTCAAAAATAAGAAAGATTAACAGTTTTTCGACGTGAAAATATGTTTCAAAGTTTAGAGCAAGAAAGAATAAATGATTTCGAATTTGAGAGGGATTGATTTGAAGTTGGTAACAAGGAAATTGCTAGAATCAGCAGGAGCAATGAAGAAGTGAGCACGTGTAAGTAGATCGATTTCTAGGGTTTTGCAAACTGTCGAGTCACAAAACAGCTTATTGATTTGAAATGGGTGTGAGTGTCAGTGAGTCAGTTGAGTCGCAAGGGTCACAGGAGTTGTATGACCATTTTCGACTCAGTGAGTTGGCTGTCTCAGTGAGTCAGTAGGATCACAATGATCGTTTGAGTCGTAAGGGTTGTTTGCGTCGCATGGGTCGCTTATGTCATTGAGTCGTAAGGATCGTTTGAGTCGCATGGGTCGCTTGATATTATGCCCCGTGGGTCGCATGGGTCAATTAAGTCGCATGTGTCGCTTGAATCTCAGTGAGTCGGTTGAGTGTCGCAGAGGGTCTGAGGGTCGTTTGAGTCGCATGGGTCGGACGAGGCGGTTAAGTCGTATGGATCGTTTATGTCGGTAGAAGTATAATATATTCTTAATTGATCATTTTGCAGGTGGCGCCAAAGCCGAAATTTGTGTATGAATTCAAACAAATAGACAGAATGCCAAAGATCACCACCAAGTGTTAACCTCAAGAGACAATAACGACGTTGAGAGAAATCTTAGATGAATACGAGTTGCATTACTTCGAGAATGAGTCACAATTTATTCCATTTCCAATGTGACTCCACATTGATGAACGTTCAAATGTCTATCTTACTAAATCACTCTGTGATTATACGGGACAAGAAGGAGTTGTGGTTCGTCTTAAACAACATTCCATCTGGTACTTTATAGTGGAGCACACACTAATTTCCGGATTGAAATGCACACCATATCCCAAAGGATAGGAGTGCAAAAGGAGTGACACATTCAGGCTGAAGAATTTCGACCGTAGAAAGGTAACCCCCACACAAGTGAGTGAAAAGCTTGTGAAGGCGAAGAATTCCGACGACCGGAAGAGGTTGGCAACTTTGATGTTGTTGGCGCAAGTTATGGCTCACAAGCTTTCAGCAGAAAACTCTATCAGTCATGATCTCATTGACATGGTTGATGACTTGGAATTTTGTGAAGGCTTTCCATGGAGGCGTTACACATTCGAGAAGATTGTGGATACTTGCCGCAAGCACGTTAGCGGGGAATCACCGAAATCAAAATGGTATTGTGGTGGTTTCATGATCCCATTAATGGTAAATTGTATATATTATTCGAATAATTTGAATGTTTTCGTACTTTTTTCATTCTTATCATTTTGTTTTAATGTTTCAGTTACTTCCATTCTAACCATCCTTAGTTTGGATGGAAAGGGATGGTATGTTAATGTTCTGGATGTGTATCTATCATGCCCAAGAATGTGCAAGAATATGGTTAAATCCACTTTTAACCTGAAGTATGTAGATGTGATAAGACAAATCAGAGATTCTAAGGTAACAATTACACAAGGGTCACTAGGGAAACAAGGGTCACAGAGGGTAATAATGGTTGATAACACGTGGTGTGTATCAGTTTTAGGCTACACATCTGCATTATTTTCGCAAAGATTATATAGAACGAGTTACAATCCAACTCGAACGTTCTTTATATACTCCCCTTTTGTTGATTTTCAGGTTTTTAGGCGACAAGGCCTAACCGAGCTTTAGAATGCAAATTCTTAGATTCAACCGCACATATTGGAAGCTACAAATAACTCGGAGCAAATTCAGGCCATGGAACCAAAGGAAACACCGATCATAGGCCTCGACTGAAGTTTCAACCGGCTCGGGCTGAATGTTTACCCGCTCGTGATGTGTGAGAAACATGAACCTAGGCGCGCCCTAATATTAGCCCGCTCGGGCTGAAGTTACGCAGAGGTTCCAGAAAAATGCACACGACTCGGGCCGGAAGGGAACCCGATCGGGTAGGTTAATCACATCGACCCCGCTCGGGCAGATACCCTAACCCACTCTGGTTGACTGATACCCGATCGGCTAGCGCACCTAGCCCGCGAGGTCGCCATTCTCGCAACAACCTGTTTTAAGTGTTTGAACGGGCAAAAGAGAGAGGGGGATCGATTCCAGCAACAGAGGGCGACGAATAGGGCCGCGAGAAGACTAAAATTCATCAGGAAAAACTCAGAAGAAGCTGGAGAAGGAGAGAAACATCAATCCGGACTTTGGTAACAAGATAGGGAAGATCGAGGAATCATATTTCTTATTCTTTATCACTTCTAGGGGTAATTTCTCTTGTTTCACAGTAGAAACCATGAGTGAGTAGATTTCCAACTATGGGTTAGGGATATCGGATTTATAATGGATGTTTGAATTATGCGTTAATGATTAGATTTATTGAAATTTTCTTGATATTCAGTTTTACAATCAACATCATAAACGTTTTATACTAGTGTTGCCCGCTCAGTAACCTAGGAATATTTGTGTTTAGCTGGAAGGTTAAACTATGAATCCGGAACAGTTGATTGTAGATTAAGTTTGATTAATGAAAATCTGACCGAACGGTTAATCGACTTAGGAATTAGGATTGCGCGCTTAACGCTACTATAATCACGAGTTAATCGCTGCTGGAAGGTAGGATTGCACATAATTAGGATTGCACATCCTTGCTAATCCCGATAATCGAAACATATAGCGTTCTTAATTTTCAAGCCTTCCACGTTTCTTAGATCGTTGTCATCATTCCATTTAGTGTCTTAGAAATTCGTACCACATAACCATCAATTCACCCGTCTTAGTTTAGTCGTATTCTTAGCTTAGGTTGCATTAGTCCGTAGAGTTCGACCCTTGTATTACACCGATCCGTACTCTTGCGGTAAGTGGATATTAGGCATTTGTATAGCTTGATATTTCCCACATCAAGTTTTTGGCGCCGTTTCCGGGGACTAATTACGGCCTAGATTAGGAATTAGCTAGATTAAGATTCAGTTCTTTCCGGAGTCTTAGTCATTTTTTTCTGCATTTTCATTTTTCTTTTATCGAGTCTATTTTATCTACTTCAGATCTGCACTTTGGTTGTTCGTCTATTGTTGTGTAGGCACCATTATATGAGAAGCTCCACACAAAAGCTACTCATATACGATCCCGAGGTTGAGAGAACACTACGAAGCTTGCGCAAAAAGAGGAGAATTAGACTTCCAGATTCTGAATCCGAAGTAGATAAAGAGAGCAACCAAGAGACATACGCTTCCCGAGAGGAAGGAACCGACAGCGAAATCCCCAGCGCAAACAGCGGAAAAGGTCACACCAATAACCTCGAAATGGCTGCCGCTAAAGAAACTTACGGAGCCTACACCGCCCTAAAGCACACTCAGTTGCTTTCATGCATGGCTCGTTCGATAGAAAACCAAGTTGAGCTACAACCCACCTTCATCCAGATGCTCAACAACTCCGCTTTCAGAGGAATGGAGAATGAAGATCCAAATTCACATCTTTTTATAAATCAGTGCGAAATGTGGAGGATCGATGTATGACCTCCATTTCATTTAGTTGGAGAAATAGATCGAGAAAATGACCAACATGAGGAATGCTCTGAGTGATTATGTGAGAAGAGTTTCCCCGAGAGAATCGGCGAACAAGGTCTCAAAAACTAAATTCCATTAAATATTTTTTTTACATTTATAAATAAATGGTTGGATATAGTTACAACAAACATATCATCATCACGTTCAACATCATGCTCATAGACAATAGATGAAACAGTTCACCAAACATGTTTAATATGTCTAGAACATGTGTGGTGTATTGTTTGAAACAATCTAGCAGATGATATTTTTTATAAGCATATAAAGATTCTCAAATTACAAGGTTTATAGTAGTTGTTATCAATTAAATTTTATAAAAAGCTATATTATTAAATAACTCACACCATTTTCTTCAATAGGTCTCAACAATAGGTTTAGCATACCTTAGCCGAACACATCGAACTCTTGAAAATGGTTGATCTTTAAAAAAATTTCCATATATTACTTTCTCAATTATTCTAAAAACAATTTCACTTTGAATGTGCTCTTTTACAAAAAGTTCATATAAATTTCATGAACACAGTTAGAACAAGAAAAATTAAAATTTTAGTTAACAAATAAACAACATAATATTTTCAACATAACAGTGAATGGTGTTTATGAATCTACCAGAAATTTTCTATTACATACGGTTATGAAAGTACGTGAAAAAATATATGGAATATTGATCATACTATTTTCACTCTAAGATAATTACATGTTTCAGTTACATTTTGGGTTATTTTAGTCTATTTATTTCCTTTTATGTTTTTTGGATCATTTTGTGATCTTGTAGGCAGTAGGGACTAAGGATCACATTATGGAGAAAAACTATTAACTTTCACCACAAAGCGAGCATCAAGAGCTAAAATAGAGGAAATGCTCGATCTGAGCACAAAATCTCTCGATCGAGCCTGTTGAATTGAGATGCTTAGAAATTCCAAAGTAGAGTCTAACCCGACCAAGCGATACTGAATTCATTAAAAAAAATTCAAATTTTGAATTGTTTAAGTGTTGAGAGGCTTTCCTATAAGTTGGGGGATGACTTTAGACATAAACGAAGATTGGGAGGATAGTAAATAATCGAGAGAACAAATTTTGGTATTATGAAAATAGTGAAAAGGTAATGGAACTTCATCGAAGGATTGAACTATCCACAAAGACTAGTCAAATGCAAGGTCATTAGACGACTGATCGAGAGACCGAGTAAGACTCTTTTAAACTCTATTTTTACTTGCTTCTTTCCGTAGTTCATTTCCAAGATGTAGATCAATACATTTAATACATGTTTTAGGCAAGATTTTGAAAGTTATATGCCTGTTATGAAATATTAAACTAGTTTTGGGGTTAAAATGTAATTACTGAAAAGCTCAGTAATATAAATACGAAGAGATATAGTTTTTCTTATAACGTTACATTCTTTTACAAATCAAAACTCTAGCCACCAGAGAGAAACGAAGAACGCGAAAGGTCAGTTTTCGTTCCCGACCAAATCTACGCCAACCGTTGACAGCAGATCCTAATCTCGGCGTGAATACACGTAGAGGGCTTGTCAGTTCAAGTCTAACATCCGGTTGTTGTCAGATTCATCAAAACAGGTAACATCGGTATCGTTCTTCGTGTTTTTGTTCAAACCCTTCGAACCCAATCCTGAACATGACTAGATCTCGAATATGGGTTGTTAAAAGTCGCTTTCGCACCCTACGTAGCAACCCAACAGATTTTTGTGCATTTAAACTCATCATACTTCATGAATGAATTCCTTCTTCTTTGTTTTTGTGGTTTAATGCATTTTTATATTCTTTCAATTCTTGAATGGTCATTAGAATTGTATTTCACATTGTATAATTCAGATGAATATGTTAGATTATTTTAGATCATATCCATTAGATAAACATGAATGATCATATTGAGAGGTAGATTAATCGGTTAAGAAATAATGATGTTGAATAATGCATTCAATCCGTTAGTCATTTGATGGAGACGTAAAACAAGTGAAAGTTTTAAATAGGGGTTTATAATTTGAGAAAAGGTAAATCTATTGATAGTATGTTTAGTGTTTAGGTCATTAGATGGATACATCAATGGTTGAAACATTTGAATATGATCTAGACTACGTGAGTACGTAGATCCATATATGATTGATGTCTCAGATAAGAACAAAGTTACACTTTTCAAAATCTTTAAAAAATTGATGTACGTGAGAAAGATTCTTGAATCTAGAATTTTCATAAAAAATTTCACGGTTTATTGCTCACTTGTATAAAATTTTAATTGTCATTTATTTACTTGTTAATAGATATACCTAACACTTTTTAGTGTTCATGACTATAATTTTCATGAAATCAATGGTCTAAATTCCTTTTAATCCATATGTTAGATCCCATTACTATACAATATGTGTCCTTGCAGAATGTATAGTTCAGGTATAAATATTAAAACTTGATATGCAATATATTACACCTATGATATATCAAGTTTTTAGATCCGTGTTCAGGGACTAATGGCGATTTAACTATTTAATTTTTTGAATCTAGGTCATATTTTATATTTTGTTGTTCTTTAGTTTACTAGTGACATCTCCTTTTTTTTTTCATTTTGGCACTTTCATGTTCAAGTTCCAGACCCATAGCGCTCTATTCTTAAATTGAAAGAACCACAAGGAGAATAAAAAAGCAAACGAAAAAAGACCATTGGTAAACTTACGAAGGACCAATAGTAAACTTACCAATGATAGAGAGTGTCCAAAATGTAATCCCGGAGGAGTAAACTTACGGAGTATATACCGCTCTTAAGAAAATTTAACTCCTATAATGTATTCAATACCAAACATCGATCACAACCAGTTTAAGCTTTAGCAATCATTTATGTAGATGATGAACCAAATCGCATTTCGATGGACCCAAATGAAGACCCAAACCTCCGCTGTATGAGATTTAAGATTCTTTATGACTCACTCAAGTAGGTCCAATGGGTGACAGACGAAGTAGTAATGCTATTAGCCTTCTCGTTTCTCTTATAGATAGGGTGTAGGAATGGCGGTATACTCTGGCACTGGACTCCATCAATATGAGGTTCTTGATGAAGTTATTCCCACCTTATAAGATGCACATGTCAAAGAATTAAATAAATCCCATCACATAGTAGGATGGTGTGATGTTGTATGAGGCATGGGAGAGGTTCACAAGTTATCAGTGTGCGTGCCCACATTATGGAATGGATCAAAAGTACCATATTTCAGCCTTTATTAAGAGTCTTCGAGAAGATATCCACATATGGATCAGTGAAACATGGAGAGGATCGTTGCATGACCTCCATTTGACTCAGCTGGAGGAATGGATTGTGAACATGGCTAATGAGACGACTGCTCCAAGCAACTATGTGAGGAGATTTCCCCTGAGGGTTTTCAAAACAGACCGATGCAATACAATCTGGGCCTACCAACATAGGGGGTGCTCCATTTGCACCGCAACAATCTAAAGTGGATGATGAGATCAAGTCAATATGTTTGCAGATTGAAGGCTAATTATGAAAACTTCAAGTGAGTGATTAGACAACAAATTGAAATAATCGACACGCATCTCAAGGTGCTAGATATCCAAGTCGCCTAGCTTGCTACTACCTTATCAAGAGCGACAAGAACACTTCCGGGGAAGCCTAACCAAAATTCCTAAGAATAGAAATGGATATGGTTGAGTTATGGACTATAAATTAGTGCTTCTCGGGAATCAACCCGGAACCTTACGCATTATCTTTTAATTTATTTTAGATCTTGGATTTTTATTTTGGGAGGAGTATATTATTTTTGGAATCCATATTTGTGTATCTAATGTATGCAAAGAACCATAGAAATAGTAGGCAATAATATTTAAAGGAATGAAAAGAAAACAAAGAAATTGATCGGGTCGAGTAATAATGAGCTCTAAACGATCGATCTAGCGGTAGGGTTTCAACGCTGAAAGCTAAACCACATTGAGTGAGTGAGCATTTCTATCTAAAAAAGAAGACGCTAGTGAACGAGCACTTGGGTAGGATTAGGGTTCGGTCTAATCGTTTGGCCATGTTATCTCTAGTCAAGCGATTTCTTAAACTTTACCAAAATTTTGCATGTCAAAACAAACACGTGGACACTCCGGACCCCTTGACAATACACCAAGATGCCTCGAGCCATGTAGCATTGGCACTTCCGGCATTGGCATTTTCTCTATTTTTCTATTTTTAATTTTATTTTCATTTTACAATAAATTGTAGTAAGCTATTTGATGTTTATCTCACTATATGGTACTCAATACTCTTTTTTATTGTGATTTTAGATTTCTATACCGAGTTAGTGCAACATCGAGCCGTGAGCCAAAACGCTGGAATATGGAATGGAACAACGAGAAAACAAATCTAGCACAAACATGTGCACACACACATCATTATTTTTAGTGATATTGAGAATATGTATTTTGATCATTCTTTTTCCTTATCTATCATGGTCGTTTCTCTAATGATTAGTTCGACATTGAGGATGGTGTCAAGTCTAAGTCTGGGAGAGGGATACATTGAGATCTTAGCCACTACTTAGGTTGCATTTAGGGTGAATTTTAGGAGAATAATTTTTTTAGAATCTTATAGATAAAAGCACACATACACTTAGCTTATCCATGAGGCAATCCAATGATGTATAGGAGATTAGAGATTGGTTTTTTCTTCCATAGTTATCTATACTAAAATTAGTATCGACTAAGTATTTTGAACAAATTGCCGAACATAGTTGACTTAGAGAATTTGACCTTAGGTTGATTTTATTGTTTTTTGAGGTAGATTGACACTTATTCATCATAAGATCGTTCTTAAATCTTAGTTCCAAGCTTATATATTTCTCCAAGAGTCGTTATCCATATTTTGGAGTATCAACTTCTTTATCGTAATAAATATTTCACTCAAATAAGGGCTAGGCATCTGGTCTTGAGGTGGCAGGAATCATCACACGTGATTGTTAGTCATGGTTGTTCGTTCTCTTTGCCTTTTCTGCATGATGATAATTTCATACATTCAAAAAGAAAATAAAAGAGATGAAAAGACCAAAAAGTCCAAATTCATGAATATATATATATATATATATATATATATAAATAAAGGGAATGATAAGATCAAGTATAGTAAAGAAACAAAATCTAAAAAGTTGTTTTATCACTTTTACTGAGTGTTAACTTAACCATTTGGACCAAACTATTCCTTAGAATAATGATAAATAGAGTTGACAAGTTTGTTTGGTAGAATTTTTAGTTTGTTCTCTAAATATTTCTAGTGTTATTGTAAATATCGCGACTTATAATCTTTTCGTAACTAGTGAAATCAATATGAAACTAGTTCAATTCGTTCACGACCAACGTGGTTTAAGCGGACATAAATGTTTTTGAAATCCTTGTTGTACTATATTTGCCTTGGACTATCTTTCTAGTGCTATTCCTTGATTATGTTTTCTCTAGGATGAGAAAAGAACTAAATCTGGGGGCGTTTGATCACACTATTTTCATTTTATGATTAGTTTCATATTTCTATGACGTTTTGGATTATTTTATTCACTTTAGTTGTTTTTAACTACTTTTGCCCATTTTGTGATCTTGTAAACAATAGGGATTCAAGAGCACATTATGGAGAAACACGACCAACATTTAGCACAAAACGAGCATCAAGGATAGAAATAGAGAAAACGCTCGACCCCAGCACCAAATCGCTCAATCGAGCATGTTGAATTGAAATGCTCAAGATTTCCAGAGGATTTTCCCAGACAGAGCGATTACTCGATCGGTACAAAACCTTAAAATCATTCTAGAGGAGAGACCAACTCGATCGAGCGTTCAACCAAATGGGAAAGTTTTCACACCTGTAGATTCGCATGGCCTGAGTGTATTTCGACTTGGTCGAGCAATTTGTCTAACAATGTCAAAGTTGGATCCATTTTACATGGAAAAAGCGCAGAATAACCAAATGGTTAGTCCGAGCATAGGCCAACTCGTCGATAGTCTTATCATTCACTAATAATTAAATTTTGAATGTTGAAGTGTTGAGAAGCTTTACTATAAATTGAGAGACTATCTTAGACATTAACAAGGACGTGAAGGACAATAAATAATAGAGAGAAAAGGCTTTTGGGATCGATCAAAGAGTGAAAAAGTTGTCACTCTTCATTGAAAGATCGAATTACCGATAGAGACGAATCAAAAGTGAGGTCATGACGGCGAGTGATCGAGAGATCGAATAAGCTTCTCTTTACCTCTTTTTTTACTTATTTCTTGTTTTAGTTATTTCTCAAGATATAGATCCATAGATTTGATTTGTGCTTTTGGCTAGTGTTTTATGTATTTGAACTCATCATACTTCATGAATGGACTCATTGTTCTTTGGTATTATTGTTTAATACATGTTTATATTCTTTTCAATTCTTGAATGACCACTGGATTTGGTTATAACATTGTATAATTTAGATGGAGATGTCGGATTATATTAGATCGATCACATTAGACAAACATGAATGATCACATCGAGTAGGCTAGGAATAATGATATTGAATGATAATGCATTCCATACGTAGGTTATTAGATGGAGACGTCAATGAGTGGAATGTTTGAATAGGGGTTTTAGACATCGAGAGAAAGTAAATATATTGATAGTCTGGTAAGAGTGTTAGTCATAAGATGAATACATCCATGATAAAAATACTTGAATAAGATCTAGACTACAAGAGTAGATAGATCCATATAAAATTATTGAATTCTCTAATAAGAACAAAGTTACACTTTTTCAAATCTTTATTTAGTTCATATATGTGAGAACAATTATCATACCTATAAGTATTGTCTCGCTTGTATAAAATTGTAATTATAACTGATTTACTTGTTAAATAGATATATTCATAGATTTCTTATTATTCATGATTATGGAGTTCGTGAAATTGATAATCTAAATTATGTTTATTCCTTGTGTTTGACCTGGTACTACACGATTAATATCCTTGTAAAATATCTAGTCTATTTAAAAATATTAAAACTTAATATGCATTAGATCACACCTCTATAACACATCAATATATTATTAAATGCAATGAGATCATGAGCTGAAATTTTCTTAAATGTTGTGTCAAAAGAGATTTTCCCATTCTTGATTCAATGAGGATACACTGCACATTCAAGATTATTTATATTTATACATGTTAATGAATGTTCTATTTTATATATTTAGTTAGGCAGTAATAAAAAAGCAAAACTTACAATATGACATGAATCTCCGATGGTGCAAAAATATTTTCGGAAGCATTAAATAAAACAATGAAAGACATGATGGGCTTAACCAATGATTATTTAAGAGTTAAACCTTTTGACATGAAGATTGTAGTATTTGGACGATATTTCCAACAGATTTTACTTGTTATTGATAAAAAAGTAGACATGACAATGTATGTGTTTACTTAAAATCATTGTATATCTAAAATTATTGTCATGTTTTTCTTAAAGTCATTGTATATTTGAAATTATTGGCATTTTTTGAAACTAAGTACACATGATTATCTACAAATTCTAATATTTATAACATTCACGAAAATTGGATTTTGAAATTAAGAGATTGTTCCCTTAGAATCTAACGATAGAGAATGCATCATAGATATTGCATCATTATTTCGTGCGAAGCACAGATCTCATTCTATTCATTGTATGTAAGGGATTGTCTAACATAATATTATAAAAAAAATCATTCTTCGAAAAAATATTTATTTTTTATTCAATATCACAGCTAGCAAAGCTAGAGAATATCTAAACTCATATACTCTATTCCCTTTCTTATTCCAGTGTCAATGACAAAATGAATTGCACAAGACAAAATTTATCAAAGATATTAAATGATATGAAATTCTAAATTATTCGCTACAACTCAAATATGATTCCCATTATGATATTAAAAAAACATAGATCAAACATCTTGACAACGAGATTTTAAATTACAGAATTATAAAAAAAATAATCACTAGTAACAATGCAAATAAAAAATATATACACAGAATGCATTTAATACAAAAAACGCAACATTATCTTTTCGATTAAAAAAATATTTTCTATTTTAAAATGACAATAAAAAAATCAATGACAAAATTTAAATAAAATTAGATTAAGCTTATCAGTTCTATCTTCAACCACAAATAATTATACATAGTAGAAACTAATTTATTCTAAACTATAAAAATTAATATCATCTTCAAAAAATATTCTACAAATCTATATATTAAAAGTTCAATAATTTGGAGGTTTCTCATACATTCTCTTCTCTCAAGCTTCCACATTATCAAAGGTTTTTTTGTTTTTTTATTTTACATTAATTACTATTCATAAATTACTTTAAATAAATTATATATTAGTAATATTAATATTTTAAAGAAACACAAAATATTTATATTAATTTAGAGAATATTTTAGTTATTATATATGTAAATAAATAAAAAAATAAAAAACAAAAAAAATTGTTATATATTTATTTGAAATAAAAATTAGTATAAATAAATAAAATAGATTTATTTGAAATAAAATTTAGTAAATTATTAAATTTGAACAAAATAATAATTAACAAATATTGATTTTTTTATGCATTCTCTTTTCTCAAACTTCCACATTATCAAAGTATTTTTTGGTTTTTATTCTATATTAATTACCATTCATAAATTACTTAAAATGAATTATATATTAGTAAAATTAATATTTTAAATGAACACAAAATATTTATATTAAATTAGAAGATATTTTAGTTATTATATATGTAAATAAATAAAAAATTAGTAAATTAATAAATAATTTAAAATATAAATGTTTATATATTTATTTGAAATAAAATTTAATAAAATAATTATTATAAATATTGATTTTAGTTTTATATATTATTTAAAATTAGTTATCTTGAAAAAAATAAATGTAACTTATTTTAAGAAATTTAAATTTTAAAAAGCTACAACTTCAAATATTTAAAATTATATATATTATTGAAAAAAAACATTTAGAATAAAAAAATGGTCATGATATCATTTACCATGTCTAATTAATATCTATTTTAATTTAGATTCAATCTATCTCTTAATTAATATATATTTTCTTTATAATTAAAATAAATAAATAAATAAATAAATAATATCATATATTAATTTTTTACAAAAAAATGATCCATAAAAAATAAAATATATAAATAAACGAAGATAATATCATAACTTATTTTGAATTTATATATCTTTTTCAAATTCATCTTTATAAAATAAAATTCTATCCGTGTAATGCTCAATTAAGTAGATATCTGAAATTTCCATTTTTTTTGTTTATGGCCGTTTAAATATCAACCATCGATTACCAAATCACGCTAATATTCATGTTATATTGTCCAAAATGATTACATTCAATATAATTTAGCTATTATGATATGATAAATAATATGATCAACCGCGCATCGCGTGGGATTCTACCTAATAATCAAAATTATATATATAAATAGATAGAGCAAATCACAACAAAGAAACATAAATATCATGATATAATCATTAGTGCAATCCCAATGTACTTCATTAAAACTGTTTTCCACTGCAATAAATGTTTGTGCAACAAAAATCATGATTTGTAGAAAATTTATACTAGTATTTTTTTATGGTGAAAACTTGTAGACAGACAACTAAATCAAATAATATCTTAAAGAGACCAAAATGTACAAAATAATACTAGCTTTATTTACCAATCAATATTTTAAGTACAGTAGCTTGCTTTTACAATGTACTAAAGATTTCCGCAGATAACTCCCCTGAGTTAAATGTAAATAAACGCTAAACTGTCTCTTACACTTTTTCACGATATCCCAATACATACACTTAAAACTCTGTGAACTGCATTCACTCTGTTTTTGGTACTTCTTCGATACTTGCCCAGATAAGTTAATTACTTCTTTATCTCGAGTTAACTTATCTATACATCACATGTCCTCAGCTAACCCACCGGTTTTCCAACCGCACATCCTTTCCGTTTTTTCTTCATATCTTGACTTCTCTTGATCCTCTTTTGACTTCGTCTTCTTCTCTTCATTCTTCCCTTTGACTCCTTGAAGTTCTCCTCATTCCTCTCATGAACCTTTCTGCTCCTTATATATCTCAACAACCTGATTTTACATAATCATATTCTACGTTCCTAATTTATTGCATTAACAATCTCCCCCTTTGAATTTTTATCACATAAACACATATCAAACATCGCATAGAATTCAAACACAATGCAATAAACACTCAAGCATAATGAAATACCAATCATCATGAAGAAGTTCAAAGAAGAATGTAATTAAGTACACTTAAAATATAACTCGTCTATAAGTGCACTTAACAAATATGTCAGCGTTAAAGAAACACATTAGTTCCTTGATCTTTTTCCCTTTCATCTACTTGTTGTTAGTTCCATCCGTTCCGCATCCTCCCATGATTCTCCCCCTGTTTCCGTGATAAGAAATCCAAACAATGCATATTAAAAACAAACAAAGACCGAAAAACACAACGGGAAGTAAAAAACTTCACTAGTTTACTCTAATGATGCTTCAAGAGACCAGTTAGTGTCGTCTGAACATTCTCTAAATCAGACATGATCCTTACGACCTTCTACTTTAACTGAATGATGTTTTGGACCACATCATCCCCATCATTGTCAGTTTCATCAGAAGATGGTATCTTGGCCATGTACCGCTTCTCCAAAATAATCTAGGGAGGGATATTTTCGCGTAATTCTTCCTTCCCCACAATATCGGGTACTTGTTGAGTCAGAATATTCTGAATCAAGCAGGCGAACGATAGAATAAACTTCGTGGAATTTGACAGGCTAAGTCCAACGATGGAGTCCAATAACACTTTGCCAAAGTTGATTTGAACATTCTTTAAGCAATAGAGAAATGTGGCTATGTCCTGTCTGATCCCATCAGTCTTCTTATTCAGAACCCAATTCGTGCGACACATCTTGTTCAGCAGAGCATATTCCCAATGCAACTTTGCATTAGGAATCTATCCCGGCCACTTCAGCAGAGCTCCATCAGTGAGCTCCTTTGTGACTTCATCCATCGCCAAATCAATTTGGAGTTCCTTAGCTCTTGTAGTATCAACGTGCGATGTGCCAAGGAAATTATTGATGACCTCTGAATCAAACTGGCCGACCCCTAATATATGTCTTCCCAAATATCGGAGACCCAACATCCTCAATCTCAGGATTTAAATTGGCATAGAACTCAAAAATCAGCTCTTTGCACACGGGAACAACCGATGTTACCGTGTGAGTTAGTTTTCTATCAACTAACAACTTCCAAATAGACATATGCTTAAACTGATTTACGCTCAAACCTCTTTCCGAAAAGATCTCTCGTTCCTTGAGAGTCTTAAATTTGGTTGCATTGGTTTCCTTGTAAAATTTTTGTAAAAAAACTTTAGAAAGAGATATGGGGATACCTCATCTAGGTGATGAAACTCGCGGTGTTGGTGATATGGACGGATGTTGCACATCTGCTCTGACATTCTTGTGCGACGATGAACTTGAGGAACTGTGCTGAGAATCAGATTTGGAATGATTTTTGACTTCAACCACTGGAGGTGTGGTTGCACGCTTATTTTGTTTCCTCTTTGGAGCCGATCTCATCGTGGCCATGACCTTATATCGTTTGCCGTTGATTCTCGGAGGGTCATCTGTAAATGTAAGGTCACCAACTCGAAATGGAACATTGTTGAACAGTATGGTTGCATCAGTAGGAAGATCTCGGATGCTTGTGCTCTTGGAGTTCATATTTTCTCGATCTTGATTGCGTAATCTGCAGAGATATTGCACTTTTTCCTCTCTCAAGTTTTGGTTAGGGTTTCAAAACTTCAAGTGAAATATGAAAGGCAGTATTTCAGAGAAAAATGCACAGACAGTTTCAAAAAAATGAGTAGCAGTTCAAAGATGAGGATAACTGCACCAGTCACGTCAGCCACCAATGCATCAAATCACATAAACCTTTTTTCAGAAAACCGCCATGTTTAAGAAAATTACTCGAGTATGTAAATTTTGCTTCTTTATTTTTTAAAAAATGATAAGAGTGATGAATAATTAAAAATAATCAGACCGTTAAGATTAAGTCAAATAACGCACAAGACTGACCATTTAAGTACACTTACGCAAGACCCTTTTCCACTTAAGACAAGCTTCAACCAAAATTGCCTTTTTTATTATTATTATTATTTCAAAAATCACCAACTTCTAGGACGTTGTTTAAATATCATTTTGTTCATATAACAAGCTCATTGATTACCTTTTTATGTATACTTTTATGTAAATGAATTTAACATATAGGAGTATGTAAACTCAATTTAGCTTTGTATCATTGGACATTATAATTGAAACTGAATACCACTCAACTTAGACCCGAGCATATACGCATAACATGCTTTTCTTAAATCTGCACAGAGATAAGTGTAAAAATTGTTAGCGGAGTAAGTGATACAATTAAGTGCACATAAGTTACCGGAAAAGAAACTTATTAAAACAGAAGCATTTGAAAATTCAACAGACTGAGCATGGGTCATCTAAGTGTACTTAAATCATACAGACTTATAACTTATTTTCCTTTTTCTTGTAAGATCATCAAATAATTTGAAAATTCATCAACTTATCACTTATATCAACAAAATCATCAAAACTCACAGACACCAAGTGATTTTCTTAAAGAAACAAACTGATTCAAATCCAAAGATTTCGTGAAGATGTCCGCTAGCCGACGTTCCGTAGGTACGTATTCAACTTTCATTTGCTTTTGTTCAACCTTTTCTCTCAAAAAATGATGTCTGATCTCGATATGCTTTGTCCTGGAATGTTGAACTGGATTTTTCGAGATATCTATAGCACTTGTGTTATCACACCATGCAACAAAAGTTTTAGAACTCATACCATAATCCATTAGCATCTGGTTCATCCATATAAGTTGAGTTAGCAACTTCCTAGAGCGATGTATTCAGCTTCTGCTGTAGATAGTGATGTAGAGTTCTGCTTTTTGTTGTGCCAAGATACTAAATTGTTTCCAAGAAAGAAACAACCACCAGAAGTGCTTTTTCTGTCATCTGCATTTCCTCCCCAATCAGCATCACTGAAACAAGCAAGTTCAAAGTTAGTATCCCTGGTGTGCAAAATTCCATATTCTGATGTACCTTTGACGTATTTAATTATTCGTTTCACAACCAGCAAATGTGATTTTTTGGGTTTTGTTTGATATATGGCACAGATCCCTACACTTAAACACAAATCAAGTCTACTTGCAGTAAGATAAAGTAAACTTCGAATCACATTCCTGTAGAGTTTCACTTCGACATCTTCTCCATCTGAATCCTTCGTCAGTTTAGTTTTCGTCGACATGGTTGTACTTGTTGACTTGCTCTGGTCTAATTCAAATTTTTTTACCAGATTTTTAGCGTATTTTCTCTGAGATATGAATAATCCGTCGTCAAATTGTTTCACCTGCAATCCGAGAAAATAACTTAGTTCTCCAAATATACTCATCTCGAAGTCTCTCTTCATGGTTTGAGTAAACCAATTGACTTTATCCTGCGATTTTAAGCCAAAAACAATATCATCTACATAGATCTGCACAACTAGAAGAATATCATCGGAATTATGAATAAGCAGAGTTTTGTCTACTCCCCTTCTCTTGTAGTCGTTCTGGATCAGAAAACTTGTCAATCGTTCATACCAAGCACGTGGAGCTTGCTTCAAGCTGTATAGAGCTTTCTTCAGCTTGTAAACATGTCTGGATGATACGGATCTTCGAAACCTTTTGGTTGTTCGACGTACACCTCCTCTTGAAACAACTTAAAACCGAAGAAACATGCAACACCAAGTAACAGTCGAATTGATTCTAGTCTGGCAACAGGTGCAAAAGTTTCATCAAAATCAACTCCTTCGGCTTGTGTATAGCCCTGTGCAACTAACCTTGCCTTGTTTCTAACAATTTCACCATGTTCGTTAGTTTTATTTTTGAATATCCATTTTGTGTCGATAACATTTAAATCCACAGGACGAGGAACCAATGTCCAGACATCATTCCTAACGAATTGTTCTAGTTCTTCATGTATAGCCTTTATCCGGAATTCGTCATCTAAGGCGTTACGAACACACTTGGGTTCTATTTGAGATGTAAAACATGCAAATTTGACGATATCATGATAATTCACCCTTGGTTTGTTTCGTGTTTTTCAACCATCTTCGATGTTACCTATGATATCATCTATTGAATGATTTCTATGCACAGTCGTCTTTTCCAAGTTAGATTTGTGATTGTCGCACTCTGAATGGCTGTTTCTGACTGTTCTTGTATTGTATCCATGGAAAATGGAAATATAATACTATTAGTTAAATGATCTTTATCAAACACCACATTTACAGATTCAACAATTGTTCTGGTATGCAAGTTAAATATTCTGTACGCAGTTGTATTGGTACCATAACCAAGAAATATTCCTTCATCGCTCTTAGCATCAAACTTACCCATATATTCCCTGTCATTCAACACATAGCAAGTGCATCCAAAGACATGAAAATAGCTTACGTTCGGACTTTTATCTTTCAACAGTTCGTAAGGAGTTTTCGACATACCTGGTCAAATATACACACGATTGATGATGTCACATGCAGTATTTATAGCTTCAGCCCAGAACCTGATAGAAATAGATTTTCCATGCAGCATAGCCCGAGCCATCTCTTGCAAAGTTCTGTTCTTCCTCTCAAAAACACCATTTTTGTTGTAGTGTTTTGGGTGCAGAGAACTCATGAATGATACCATATTTTTGACAAAATTTCTGAAATACATCATTCTCAAATTCTTTCCCGTGATCACTCCTGATTCTTTCAATACATCCTTTTGTGTTTTTCAGTTAAAGAAACAAATAATGAAATAGTTCTAATGTGTCAGATTTTTCTTTTAAAATTTTTATCCAAGTGTACCTTAAAAAATCGTCAACAACTACAAAATGTATCTCCTTCCACCAAAGCTTTTTGTCCTCATTGGACCCATCAGATCCATATGTACCAGTTCTAAAATTTTATCAGTCTTCACGTCAGGCATTTTCTTGTGATGTACTTTGACCTGTTTTTCTAATTGACATGGTTTACAAACTTCTATTCTATCAAGATTTAATTTAGGAATACCTCTAACTACAGTTGAGCTTGATAGGTTCACAAGAGAGCGATAGTTCACATGTCCTAGTCTTTCATGCCACAAAGATAGAGTATCATTTGTTGCCTTGAGACAAATTTTCTCTTCACTCCATACATAGTAGTTGTTCGAAGAACGTGCACCTGTAAGTATACATTTGTTATCGGAATTCATCACTTGATATTTTTTATGATTAAATTGGACCCGATGGTTGTTGTCACACAGTTGACTGATACTAATCATAATGGTAGTTAGTCCTGCTACATATTGCACGTTTTTCAGAAGAGGTTGTCCAAGAGAATTTATATCGCCTCTTCCAAGGATTTTTCCTTTGTTTCCGTCTCCAAATATGACACTACCTACATTCTTGATTTTTGTGAAATTTGATAGAAGTTATTTTGAACATGTCATATGTCTGGAACATCCACTATCAAAATACCAGATATTAGATTTATCTTTTTTAGCAGATATATATGCAACATTGTAGTACAAATCAATTTTCATTATCCAAATTTGTTTCACCTTAGAAGATATATACTTACCTGTGTCATATCTGAGTTTTCTGTGGCATGTGGTCTGTTTATTTCCTCTGATTCCACAGAAATAGCATATCACCATATTCCTCTTTTGATTCACACCTTGATACCTCCTTCTAGTATTATGTCCATGAAATGGTACCTAATATTGCCTTCTAGTGTTGTACCTATGATGTGATGTCTGATACTATCTTCCTGTATTCATGAAAAGAAAATTTTTCATTTCTGTTTTTATTGAATACTTTGAAATCTTGTTCCCTTTTGAATGTGTTGCTCGATTATTGTTTTTTCTGCCTCACATCCTCTTGTAAACCTCCTCCAGAAAATAATTTATTCTTTGTGTCACCTGAATTTCCCGTATAACTAATTTTGTGGTTATCTCCTTTTCGTTTGCCAATCGAAAGCAGATGATCAAGTTTATCAGTGCCATAGAGAGCATTTTCAGTTGTTTGTTCGTTTCTTCAAGTTTACTCTTAACATAGCACACTTCTTCTTCTTTAAGTGTTATTTCCAATTTCATTTTTGCAATTTGAGCTTCCAACTTTTCATTTGTTTTGACTAGTTAAACGTTAAGATTGCTCATTTTTAACCACTCATTGTAGATACACCTACTTCATCTTCCTCTTCTTCATTTTATGCTTCATCTACTTTATTGCTTTCTTTATCAGTGTCATCAATTATTCCGATAAACGCAACAAAAGCTTGATAATTGTTCTTCATTGTCATCTTTAGATTCTGAACTTGATTCACTAAACATGATCAGTGATTTTCCTTTGACCAAGTTTCCATCAGCACACTCATTCTTTGTATGTCCAAATCCTTTACATTTGTAGCATTACGTTTCTCGTAATCCTTTCATAACGCTCTCTCTCTTTTTGAGATACTTAGACAATCGGATTTAAAGTGTCTGAACCCTTTACACTCATGGCATTGGACTCTGGATTTGATATCCTTCTTATTTCCTGATTCATCAGTAGATGATTTTCTCAATCCTGAGCGCTTTTTCATAAACTTTCCAAATCTTATGGTTAGTAGAACAATATTTTCTTCAAGATTATCAAGTATGGAATTTTCGTTGGTAGCCTGAAGAACCACCTCTTTATTTCCTTCTTTTGCTGATTCGCCTTGTTCGAGTTGAAGTTCTAATTCATAGGCCGCTAAAATATCAACAATTTCTTTAAAACTTGTAATGTATGTATTTAATGACATATTCATCGCAACTTTTTGAGCATGAAATTTCTTTGGTAGACATCTGAGCAGCCTTTTGACAAGCTTCTTATCATCAAGGTTTTGCCCAAGTATACTTACTTTATTAGCGATTGCATTCATTCGGCCACTGAATTCCTTGACACTTTCGTATTCACCCATTTCTAGTTTTTCAAACTGATGTTCCAGAATATCTAGACGCGTTCTTTTGACACTTGTAGTTCCTTCATATATGGTCTCTAGAGTGTCTCATGCGTCATTTGCATATTCGCATCCTTGAATTTGTTTGAATTCATTAATGTCTACAGAAGAGAAAATAGATGTTAAAGCTTTAGCATTTAACGTTGAGTTTCTTTTCTCACTGGACGTCCATTGATCTAAAGGTTTTTCTTTGACATTTCCATTTTCATCGATCACTGTTGGTGGATTCCAATTTTTTACGGCACTCCAAGCACATCGATTCCTCTTATGTTTGCTCTCATTTTAACTTTCTAATAACCATAATTTGATGCATCAAGCATGATTGGTTTTCCGAAAGCATACAGATCTCTTGGTACTTCCATATTATTGTCTTCTAGGATCTCAAACCTGATCTTATAATTGCTTTAAATTTAGGCTACCAGCTCTGATACCAATTGAAAACTTGTAAACAGACAACTAAATCAAATAATATCTTGAAGAGACCAAAATGCACAAAACAATACTAGCTTTATTTACCAATCAATCTTTTAAGTACACTTGCTTGCTTTTACAACGTACGAAAGATTTCCGCAGATAACTCCCCCTGAGTTAGATGTAAATAAACGCTAAACTGTCTCTCACACTTTTTCACGATATCCTACTACGTACATTTAAAACTCTGTGAACTACATTCACTCTGTTTTTGCCCAGATAAGTTAACTACTTCTTTATCTCGAGTTAACTCATCTATACTTCACATGTGTTCAGCTAATCTACCAGTTTTCCAACCGCACATCCTTGCCGTTTTTTCTTCATATATTGATTTATCACTAGATTATCAGAAGAATGATCATTCTTCTCTTTGACTCCTTGAAGTTCTCTTCGTTCTTCTCATGAACATTTCTGCTCCTTATACATCTCAATAACCTGATTTTACATAATTATATATACGGTACAGCTCTCTACCCCTTAGAGCGAACACTATTTTATATAATCTAGAAAATCTTTATAGTGAATTAAATACGAAATAGTTTTCTTCATCTAGTTTTAGATATTCGTCTTAGAAAATGATTCCCCTGAGTTATAATTGAAATAGAAAGGAGTAATTAATGATTATATTTATACGCGTATTTAAAATTATATAAAAATGTTTAGGACAAAAGAAAAAGATTTGTAGTGTACAAAAAGCGACATTAACCTTATCCGAAAAAAATATATATAGTGAGAGGAGAGCACTGATGTCTTGCTGTTTCCTCGTTTAGTGGCACATGCCTATTCTCACGAGGACAAGTGGCACCCTCACAAACCACGTAAAGTGTTATGCTACGTCCTTACGCCATGTGGACTTTCAAATATTATTCCTAAAGCTTATCCACAAATCAAGGATCTATTGGTCAAAAAGGTGTTTCTGCCACGTCATCAGGATCTCTTGGATGACAAAAGGTGGCGCAGCTCTAACTGGATAAACCAAATAATCCATAGATACTTGAAAAAATATATATTCCAAACTAATAGTGTATATATATATCTTATAATGTATTATCCACGTCGCATATTTATGTTATTATTGTTTTGGAGATACAGCACCCAACATATTAAAAATAGACTTAGACAGCTAAAAGACAATCCAACGACCAGAAATAAAATAAATCAAATCACAAAGAGAAACATGATTGGGCAGTTACCAATGCAACGGTCAAAATGTATCCAACAAGAAAACACTCTCTTTCAAGAACTTTCATCTTAACATACTATGAATGCATGTTCATTCATCCTTTTGTTTTGTTTTAATGATGAATTAAACAATTCATTTTCTTTATTAAAGAAGACTATACTTTTTTCATCTCACTTCAAATATTCAATCCCAAACTTATACATAGTTTCCCATTATCAATAGAGTTATATTGGCAGGATGTAATATAACCTTGATTTTCATGTTTATATAAATACAAATATCTCGAATATTTTTTATTTGTGTAAATTGAATCTAAAATCTATTGAATCAACAAAGTAATCTAGAAGATTATTTCATTAGAAAGATAAATGGTAAATTTTAATTTATTTTGGTTGTCTTTTCTTCGTACAAACTAAATTTTAATCGGAATTCGAGTTCAATTTATTTATATAAAATTTATATTAGATTTATTATATTTTTGGTAAATCTCATTTTGAAAAAATTATCAAACTCAACCAAATTAGAACCAAGTGAAAAAAACTCCATTATCCCAAAATCAATATATAGATTAATGCGATATTGCATAAAAATGTTAAAAAGAATGTATATCTAATTCGACTAAAATGGAAATGTTCTTGTTAAAATTAAAGCTTAAAAACATTTTCATGTTTAAAAAAATCAATCCAAAGATTTTGTAGAGAAACAATAGTTTTTTTAATGATTCTTTCAAAATCTAATTCAATTACATAAGTCTTAATTTCATAACAATAAATTATTACATCAAAAGTTTTGAAACTTTCTTTTAACACATAAGACATATAAATAAAAAATACCAATAAAAAACTTTCTTCGTACAAACTAAATTATCAAACTCAACCAAATTAGAACCAAGTGAAAAAAACTCCATTATCCCAAAATCAATATATAGATTAATGCGATATTGCATAAAAATGTTAAAAAGAATGTATATCTAATTCGACTAAAATGGAAATGTTCTTGTTAAAATTAAAGCTTAAAAACATTTTCATGTTTAAAAAAGATCAATCCAAAGATTTTGTAGAGAAACAATAGTTTTTTTTAATGATTCTTTCAAAATCTAATTCAATTACATAAGTCTTAATTTCATAACAATAAATTATTACATCAAAAGTTTTGAAACTTTCTTTTAACACATAAGACATATAAATAAAAAATACCAATAAAATAATTGACAAGATGTCTATATAATATTTTTTCTAATATTATATAAGAGATAAGTCAGAAATAATATATATATATAATGGTGAGTAAAAAATGCATATAGCATCTTTTGATCTTCTCTCTATACAAAATTCTCATTCTCATGTCTTTTTTATTTATATTTTGATATTATAAAATATATTTTTCATCTTATCTATTGGAGTATTATGAATATACCAATTTTTTTTTGTCTTGACTCATTACAACTTGCAATTAGTATAAAATGTTTTTCACATTCATCCAATATTATGGTATATAGTCAAATTTGTTGTACTATTAAATATACTAATAAATTATAATCGCAATATAGATTACAATTAAAATTAAAAGAGATAAAAGAGTATTTAAAATGTTTGGAGATAAAAGAGTGATTAAAAAAATCAACAATATAAAATTTATTGTAGAGTTTAAACTAAATTTTCTTGTCATAATTTACCATGAAATTTTGTAATTTAAATTGTTTTATAATCATAATTTTTTTTTGTAATTTATGGAAAAAAATAATTTCAAAAAAAATTTACTTCGTAATTTTTTTTGTAAAATTAATATTTGAACTATGCTATTTAAATAAATATTTATAAAGATATCAAATAATAAAAATTAATACCCTATCTCACACAAAAATATGTGGCATATATATTCATTAAATATGCATATAAATGGAGCATAGTTGTACTATAGGATTATTTTATATAAAAATTAATATAAATTTTTTATTTTGTAAAGTTACAATTTCATTGTAAAAAAATAATATTAAAATTATAGACATTTTATTATAATTCAAATAAGTTTAGTATTATATTTTTCTAAATTTATATTTTGTGATTGAAAAATATTAGTTAATCCAAAAATTCATTTATTATTCAAAAAAAGTAAAAAATTAACTTTTTACAAGGTGCTAACATATTTTAGTTTTGTAAAATAAATAGATTAATATTTGATTTTCAAAATTTTTATTTTATAATTTAAAAAGTTAAATAAAATCATAATCCAATGAACATATTGTTATAATATTTATATTAAAATATTTTATAATCGCTTTCAAAAAATAATTTAAATCATATTTTTTATACGTTTAGAAACAATGTTTTATAATTTTTTATAAAATAAATTAAATTAAAATTATGAATGAAACTCAATACTATTTATATTTGTTTCAAATTAAATGATTTAAATAAATAAAATTAAAAAGTAAAACACAAAACTCTTAAAAATCACTTCACAACAAAACAAAATGAAAAAAATACAAAATATTAATGTTTTATAATTTTTATCTAAAAACTAAATAAAATATGTTGAAACCACTTTACAATTATTTTATAAAATTTAACAAGTTAAAAAAAATTATGAATAATTTAAAAACAATTCAAAAGAAAAAAAAAAGAAATAATTAAAGAATAATTGTTTTTGGATCCCATGATTCTTGGGATCTTATTTTAGTATGTACTATTTAGTGAAAATTTCTGAATAGATACTTTTTTATCTGCGTTAATCTCGATTATAATTTATTATTCAATAATATGTTTTTCCAATTGTGTGATTTTAAGTCGGCTGTCATTTCATAACCTAAATGAATAGTCAATGTTTCATAGCCACACCTAAATATACATACTTTAAGTTTTAATCACTAGTTTGGAATTCTTATGCATTTAAAAATTAAATATTGTATGTTTCATTTGCATCATTTTCATTGCAGTTTGCAGAGCAATAAGTTTCTGAATTTAGATACTTGTTAACATTATCTTGCATCATTTTTAGTACATTGTTTTTTTATCTGATCACCAATATCATTCGTAAGGCAAAATATCTCTCTTTCTTAGAAGAAATGTCACGGTATTGCTTTTAAAATATGTTGTAAACGTGTTTTGCAACCAATTTTTTATTAATAAATCTTTTGCAATATTTATTAAACATTAACCATTGTTTGGCTCTAAAAGTTTACTATACCATAATTTCCATATCCACTCTGAAAATTCTTTTGTCGTAACAAAGTGTTAATTATTAACACATGTTTTGTATTAACTTTAATACTCGAAAAAATAGTTCCATATATATGAAGAGTTAATAGTAGCCCTAATTGTATCGTGCAGACTTTAATACTTGACCAAATGGTTTGGACCAAAGAAGTGAATCTGTTAAGCTCATTATGCTTAAGTGTTTCATTAGTGTTTCAAAGCAGTATTATGTACCATAGGTGTCACATCCCGTATTATGAGTTTTATATTTGATTATTGGTCCTTAGATCTTAAAATGATTGTGGGCCTTTTATTTTGGTTAGTAGCATTCTCATGTATTATATTACTAACATTAAGTGTTATATGATGCGATCAACATATACAATTCCTCGATGTCTTGGTGTTCATATTTTTTTACGCACATTTCAAATAAATTTAGTTAGAAAATCAATATACGTGTAAGATGGCGTACCTTAGAGTAGAATTAATTTCATTTGAATCATTAAGTAAACAATGTACAATTAGCATTTTGTTTTGAAGCAATATCAATTAAAAGTTTGACTTCTTTTAAAATTACCGTGTGATTTCCTGTCAAGTGAAAACTTACACGTTCAACTTGTATACTTCTAAAATGAATATTGAACTTGAATATTTGCCAACAAACTTCACAATCAAAAACATATATGCAGTTGAAATACTTTTTTAATTTCATTGATAGGTTGTTATGTTTCTATAGTCGAAGACGTTGTTAGGGTTGTGGTTATTTTGTCTGCTCTTTTGTTGATATATTTAAACAAGTATTTTATTGATTTTGTTTAGTTACACCATTCGAGGTTTATATAAACTCTATATCTAAGTAGTAGTTGTGGATTGAAGGATACAATATAACAATTGTCCAATTTGATGTCATCTTTGATATACCTATCATTGTAAGGTCTTTTATAAAAAATGTATCCTTCATTATTTTGATTTGTTATAAGGTTGTGGAAATATTTTTCTGCATCTTCCTTTTTTCATGTATGGCGATGATGTATTTGCTAAACCACATGGCCCATTACTAGGTAAAGAATTGGGTCTACATATTTATCTGGTATTTCCGTATAAACGATATCAATATCAATAGTTGTTGGGATTTTTTATGATCTATTTAAGAAGAGTAATATATGAGCATGCGAAAAAAAAATTCTCTTTTGGAATTCATAGTGTAGACAACTATGATGTGAAATTAAGTAAACATCAAATAAGTCATTTGTATTGCCAAAAGAATTGGAAAACAATGTAGAAAAAATGTTTGCGTATCTGTTGCGATTGTGCCAAACATTTGGGTTTTTATAAAGTCTAGTATTAAATTATCAAGTTTTAATTTAAAAATCTTTAACAATATATTTGGTCTATCTTCTTCTGGAGCTAAACTTTGCTTGCTTAAAGTTCTTTGAATTTAGGCCTTTTTGGATTGGATGCAAAGGTGATGAATAAATCTAGATAGCCTAATTAGTGGTAAAATGTTATGGCATCTAAATAGTTTTGTTTTTTGTACCTTGAAGCGTCTGTAAAAAAGATGAAAGTATGATTATGTTTCCAATTGTACATGCATCATTGGTTTGAGCTCTAATAGTTGATTGTATTGTATAACAATCATATGAACGAGTGTATTTTGAATGATTATGATGTACACAATTCTTTTCAATTGATCATGGAAAAACTATTAAGTACAAAATTGCAAAAACATTTAGCTTGAACATAATAAACTTTATGACTCAGTCTATCTTTGTACTAAATGGTAAGTCATAAATTCTCTTAAGTTGATTTGTGTTGTGATTTTTTAGTTGACATAGATGACATTAATTCCAAATATGTATGACATACATCATCTCCATGTGAGAACAGTAAAAGATACTGAAGAGGTATATATGCAGGGTGAAGTTCACTTATGTGTATGAAAAACATTGTCATATTTTTCCAAAATAATATTGTGTTGTTGCAATGATTTGTCAAATCTCCCACTAATAAAGAAGCTACTTCTGAACTTTCTAGAATGTTATAATATCTTTTGTTTGAGTTTCAACTTGCTATTAAGCGTAGGTTAATATCAATTGAATTATCCGAGAGAAGGCAATCTCTTGCCATTCGAAATATTTTATTGTATTTGTCAAACATACGTTGAAGACCACTAACTAACTCTGTTTTCAATGTTTGTTGATGGTATATATTCGAATTGGAACAACTGTTGCCCAAAATACTATATGTCAGTAATATTATTAGGACTATTTTTAGTTAATATTATTGGTAGTAGTTAAATGTACCTGATTGAAGTAAGGCGGTTGCCTATTTCGTGTTTTGTATCATATATATTAAACTATAAAATTTTTTCTGTCTCCATCCACAGGATAAAGATTCGTGATTATGTGGTAATTTTGACCATGTGTTTTGGATATATATGGTCCTTGATTGTTATTTATTGAAGTGTCTAATATCTCACCTATAGGGTAGAAATTATATAGTTAGGAGAAAATAAATTAGAAGTCATATAGTTCGGGAGAATAGATTAAAGATTATATAATTAGGGGGAGGGAGAATAAATTAAAAATCATATAGTTCGAGGGGAAATAGAATATTTTAAAATATGTAACAAAAAAATTAATAGATATTTAAAAAATGAAAATATAATGAATATTTAAATTTGAGAAGAAATAAAATTAGCAATGATAATTTAGAAGGACTAAGATGAAAAAAAAATTAAAAAAAGAATAAAATTAAAAGGCTGATGGTTTAGATATCATATATTTTTACCTTGAAAAAATATTTTTGAAATGTTTCTTTTTAATTTTTGCACAAAAATATTCATTTAGGAGAGGAAAAAATGCCATCGAGTCTCCTCCACGTCAAATGTCACAAAAATTCCCTCTACTGTTGATTATTATAAAATCTAACATGTTTCTAATTAAAACAATAATCAGACTAATTAAATGAAATCAAATGATAATTAATTAACTTTCATTTGGTAGCATATAATCTCCATTTGGTTTCCTCTTCTTCTGGATTCAACGAGCATTTCCACTTCTCTCTCTCTCTCTCTCCCTCTCTCTCTCTCTCGATTGATTTCTCTGCAAATTGCTTCTCTAGGGTTTCCCCATTTTCTCCTTCTTTATACTCGGTTCCATGACGTCGTCTCTCTGAGCAATGGCGGCGAGCTCCACCGTGACTCTCGTCGATTTCCGGCTCCGGAGTATCGCCGGCGGTAGTCATGGATTGCGGCCGAGAAAGTGGAGGAAACTGCTGTTGTTCGATGGGGATCCGTCCACCCCCGCACCCAGGCGGATGAGCTGCCGATGCGCCGATTCGATGGCGCCGATCCGCCGCGGCGGCGGTCGTGGGACCGGTGGCGAGAAGGCGGAGCAGTGGAGGTTCGATCAGAAGACGAGCCCTCACGGGGCCGGAATCAAAACTTCCTCCCCTGCCATGCCATTTGCGACCCCGAAGTAAGTGATTTGGTTTGTGCGATTCCGTGCACTCGCTGGTGGAACGGTGAAGTTTTATTTAACGGACTAATTAAATGTCATTATTAGGCCGATTAGATTTTTCTGATAAAGTTCTTCTGAGGACGTTTATTCCCAATTATGATGCTTGTTTCTTTATTTTCCCGTTTATGTTTGTATCAAGTGCTGACTGTCTGATGTGACTGAAAACCGGACTTGTGAGATTCCTTGTTAAGTCGAATAGAGCTGCAGATCTCGTTGGTTCAAGTTCGTGGCCTGTTTTGTGTGTAGGAAATGTTTGGGGGCTTCTACATTTCCACTTATGTTAAGAATTTGTTGAGAATTTGTTGTAATCAATATGTTTTAGGGAAGAATTATATCTTTTAAACCTTGTTAATGTCAATTTAAGGGCTTGATTCTCATTCCATGAGTATGATTCGCCCTCCTGTTTTGTACGGATTTGGAAATTTTTATGATATCCCTTTAAAGATAACACAATCCTGACAAATTTGTGGTTTTCTCGTAGATCTCGATTTTTATCCAAGCAAGAAAAGTTTTATCCACGTTGTACTCCAAGAAATACCGGCCCTCAATCCCGCGATACTCCACCAAAAAGAGGTGATTTACGTTACTTGGACTTGCTAGTTTCTTCTGGGTGCCTAGTCATGTCTCTCTTTACGGGCTTGTAGCAGATGATGATTGATGATAGCACATCTTACAAGAAATATTTATTTTTATCTTGTGGTTTTGTAACGGTAGACACCGGGATTGCAAATGAAAAGGATTGGGGCATTGATTTGCTAAATGAAAATGTAAACGAGACTGGCACTAATGAAGACGGCAGCACCTGGTATAGAGAAAGTGGGCAGGACTTGGGAGAAAACGGGTTCAGATGTAGGTGGACAAGAATGGGAGGTCGATCGCATGATGGCTCCTCGGAGTGGACCGAAACGGTACACTATTTTTCTACTTAGATGGATAGTTCACCTTCGAGTGAGCAATATGAGAGTTGAAAAAAAGCCCCGCTTTTCTTTTCTCTTCTTTTCATGATGACCAGTGATAGCACGTTAGCTGAATTGAAAATATCAAGTGCGTAAATGAAGACTAAACATAGAGGTCTTAAACAAACTTAATTTCAATATTTTCATTCTCATAATTCAGTTTTTTCTGAGTTTATTCTTTGTAACCCCATGAAGTATCATCCCAGGTGGATGCATTTAATTGGATTTATTGATATCCTTGACAGTGGTGGGAGAAAAGTGACTGGAGCGGATACAAAGAGCTCGGTATAATGCTCTCATTATCCTTACATCTGTTCATTTAGGTTTTTGTAACCTTTTGTCTGTATCAATGGTGGCGAAACATGGAAAGAGTATTGGAAAAAGGGGTTGAAATAAATACTAAAACATTTTGGAACTTCAACTTGATTAATCTCTGATATGGATATCTTCTGAGCTGGCTGCTTGTTGTAAGATGATTTTTTTATTGTTCCTGTTCCTTTCCTCCTTTTCCCGAGTTATCCTTGTTGCTTGTGGCAAACATTTATCAAATTCTCGCATGTCAAGTCTATTTCAAATGCTCACCCCCATAGAGCAAATTGTTCATAGGTGTGGAGAAATCTGGAAGAAATGCTGAGGGTGATTCTTGGTGGGAGACATGGCAAGAAGTCCTTCATCAAGACGAATGGAGGTCTATGTTTTAATATTCCATATCACCAGTGTTAAAGTTTTCTCATAGTTAAATGAGTTTCTGTTAGCACCTTACAGTCCTCTGATTGCCAAAATTATCGAATTTCAGTAATTTGGCAAGGATAGAGAGAAGTGCTCAGAAGCAGGCAAAATCAGGAACTGAAAATGCTGGCTGGTATGAGAAATGGTAGGTTAATAAAATACTCTGATTTTTTAATGACATTTATTTTATTTATGATAGATCATATACAGCTTATATTGTTGCATATAACTGTCCTTTTGCTGAAACCAGGTGGGAGAAGTACGATGCCAAAGGCTGGACAGAGAAAGGAGCACATAAATACGGTAGATTGAATGAGCAATCATGGTGGGAAAAATGGGGAGAACATTACGATGGAAGAGGATCTGTTCTGAAATGGTTTTTCTCTAACTGCTGCTTCCTAGTGTCAAACATTTCACGTTACAGTATTACACATAACACCCACAACCATCTTAGTTCCTGTAGCCTAAGTACTTCAGACATTTAAGATCCAATGTGTTGTAATTTTCCGTTAATATTCTGTATTCGGACATTGGATCTTAAATGTCCGAAGTACTTAGGCTACAGGACCTAGGATGGTTGTAATATGCGTAAACACGAAATCCCTGAGATTCGGTGAATTCCATCATAGTCAGGTGCTATAATGTTCCGTATTCGTGAACCATTTAGGACAGACAAGTGGGCGGAGACCGAGTTGGGAACCAAATGGGGGGACAAGTGGGAAGAGAAGTTCTTTGCCGGCATAGGTTCACGCCAGGGTGAGACCTGGCACGTATCACCCAGTGGCGAACGTAAGTTCCACTTATTTTTTTTACTTTTCCTCGTACAATTGGATCCCGTCTCTCTTATCTTACCATTTACATTTCTAGGCTGGTCGAGGACCTGGGGTGAGGAACACTTCGGAAACGGGTAACGATAATGTATTTTATATCCACCCCTTGATGTCAAACCGTATGCAATTTTTGACTTGGAAGACAATTTTATCTTGGTTTGATAACAGAAAAGTTCACAAATACGGGAAGAGCACGACGGGAGAAAGCTGGGACATAGTCGTGGACGAAGAAACATGCTATGAGTAAGAAACATACCTCTTTTCTGGTAGAAACGTACAACGAGCCGAGGCATTTTAAGCGTGCATAATGTAATGCATCTTACCCCGGATTTTCTTTTGGTGAAGAGCTGAACCTCACTACGGATGGGCAGATGTTGTGGGTGATTCGACACAGTTGCTATCGATCCAACCCCGAGAGAGGCCACCTGGTGTATTCTTGAACCTCGAGTTTGGTCCATCTCCGCCTCCCGAACCTGACCAACCGCAGCAGGACCCACCCCAGCAATGACACAAGCGGCTTCCTTTTCTGGGTATTGTTAGTTTTAGCTACATAGCTTTTGCTTTGGGCTCTGTTTTCGACTTTTTAAACGAGGAGAATGATGTGAATGCATTAGTTTTTATTGGCCTGTGTTTATCATTGACCTATGGACAAATTGAATTCCATTCAATTCATTTTCGGTTTGATTACAAAAACTATGTTAATTTGGTTAATACTGAGTTTTTTAGAGATTTTAATTCGGATCGTTTTATTTTGATTTATTTTCATTCTCTTTCAATTTATATATATCTTATGTGATACCAAAAAAAATATCTGCCAATTTATAAGCATTTTTATTCCAACCTGCCAAACTTCGCCCATATAACGCGGTAGAAAACATTAAATTTTTTTATACGATTATATAAATATATACTTGACTGAAAATCAACTTTTATATATACTCTTATATTTTGTCATTCTCATACATAGTTTTGATCATCTACATCTAGTAAAACAAAGGCTTCCATGAACAGTATCCGTTACACGTGTTCAATAACTGACCATTCGATGCATTTACTTATTCTGCTGGGGTGAGTTAGTAACCATTGGATAATTATTTTACTTCAATGTAAAATGATATATATCAAATATCACGTTGATAAAGTTTCGATTTAAAAATTAATTTAAAACATTTTTTAATTTTTAAAAATAGATTATTAATTTCAATATCTCTATTGTACACAAATATTAGAAAAATGATATTCGTCTTGCATGACAAGTTTTAAACTTACTTACCAAATATATCTCTTTCATTTCAATCAAAAAATTTTCGAGATTTCTCCAAATTCGTCAAAAATATCTCAAAATCTTGAAATCTCATAATCTTCATCACCTTCTTCGGATGAGTATCACGTGTTGCCGTCGGAAAATGTATGTATACATGATCAAATTCATCGTTAGGTTTCCATTCTACAAAAAGTTTTCAATCTTTCATCGTCTTTCTGAATTTTTTCAAAGTTTACACACTTTATAGTATGTTGTGGGACAATTTCGTGCCATCCGCATTGTACCACATACACACGTTGTACAAGCACGTTGTACCACATGCACACGTTGTACCACACACATTGTACCATAGACACACGTTGTACCACTCACATTTTACCACACACGTTGTACCACAAATACAAGTTGTACCACAAACACACGTTATACTACACATGTTGTACCACACGCACACGTTGTACCGGTACCAAACTTTTCTTTTTTATAGACCTCAACAAGCGGGCCAATAGATCCAAGAGGATTCTATTTCCATCATACAAGTAGTTGCAATCTTGTAAAAAATTGCGACGAAATGCTCTGTGTTCAAGATGATCACAGAATAACAACCTTGCACCTGAAGTATTGGAATGATTCATGCAACACCCTCAATTCAAGCATTTATTCCATATGGAGAGGATGCAGTAAAATAAAACTCTTGGGTTGTGGACACTGTTTTTCCGTTCTACAACTACAATAAAGAGAAATGAATTTTGGTTCGTGTTCAATGGTGTCCATATCCAATATTCGCTAATAGAGCACGACGTGATATCTAGACTCAAATATTACGTATGTCCACCACAATGGTTAAGACTTGTTGGTGATGGGATCAAGAATAGGTATTGGCCAAAGCAAAGGTCAATCATCACTAACGACGTGAAGACCAAAATATTTTCACTTTTAAGATCCGAAGGTCGATTGAAGATGGACATATTGCACTTTTTATACACACTCATTGAAGGAAAGAATAAATTCAGTGCCCACATCGATAATTTCTTAGTGAAAATTGTCGATGACCTGGAAGCTTGCACCAATTTTCCATGGGGAAAGTTCACGTTTGCTAAAGTTCTGTGTGAATTCGTTTAGTTGTACTCCTTTGAGGTAAGGTTCACGTTTGCTAAGGTTCTTTGTGAATTCGTTTAATTTAATTAGTTGCTAAGGTTCACATTTTCCAATTTTCTATGGAGAAGGTTCACAGTTGCCCTTGAAGGTATATGAATTCGTTTAATTTAATTAGTTGTACTCCTTTGATTAGTTTAATAATTTGTCTAAATTTGTAAAAAAAAAAAAATATATACGAGAGAAGTCTCATACTAACGCGGACATTTCGAAAATCTAGGGAGAATACTCAATTCTCTAAATCCCTAAGGATGTGCAAATCAAAATAAAAATCTAAAAATATGCACGGATACGGTTTGCACGGATACGGTTTGCACTGATGAATTATTCTCTCAATACCTTCTTGTCGACTATACAGAGTTGTTCGAATGGTATCCAGTGTCTTTGAAAAAAACATGGGTCGACATAGATGTGGCTTACTTGGTCATAAACATCTGAAACCTTAAAATTGATAAACCAATTCATTAGATTGGTGTGAAGGCAATGTTGGATGCCAAGGAGCTCGTTCTGTTTGACACATCCAAAGCGTTATAGGACCGGTGATGCTTGGAGTGATTGGTGTAATCATACCAGTACCAATGCATTGGATCTAATTAAAACTCTGTAGTAAAGCATGCTTAGGCGAAAGTAGTACTAGGATGGGTGACCTCTTGGGAAGTCCTCGTGTTGCTCCCTTTTTTTGTTTTTTTCCAGCTTATTGTCGTAATTAGACGATTAGACATGATGTTAAATGTTAGGATTTGAAATACCATAAGTTTGTATAGGAAGCATCGAATTAGACCATTTTTCGGCAACCCGTGTATTGTTTTGAGACCTATGACGTCCCTGGATGATGGAGGTAGCCCAACCGTGTTTTCGACCTCAACATCTTATCTTTAGATCGATACTAATGATTTTTAGGAGTTCTGAGCCGCCCTATTTGATTTTCTTAGGATACACATGTCTCGTCTTGGCAATATGTCACATGTGTTACTTTCGCCTCTCGGATATTCCTTATTTTGTAAATGGGGCCCACATGCATAGGTTCGTGAATGGAGGGAAACTTCTAATCTGAAGCCTTATAGGAGCGACAAGTGCTTGGGGTGATGGGTGCGATCATACCAGCATTAATGCACCGGTTCCCATTAGAACTCTGCAGTTAAGCGTGCTGGGGCGAGAGTAGTATTAGGATATGTGACCTCTTCTGTAGTCCTCGTGTTCACCCCATTTTAGCTTTCTGCTCTAGGTTTTTTCCGTAATTGGACGAATAGACATGGTGCTATACATAAGGCTTTGAAATACCATAATTTTGTGTAAGAAGCATCAAATTAGATAATGTTTCAGGCATCACATGTATCTTTTAGAGATCTACGATGTCCCTAGATGATGAAGGTAGCCCTATCATGTTTTTTAACTCAAAATATTTTCTTTAGGTCGATACATTGATTTTTAAGAGTTGCGAGATGCCCTATTTGAATTTCTTAGAATACGCATGTCTCGTCTTGTCAATATGTTGCTTGCGTTACTTTTGCATCTTAAATATTCTTTATTTGGTAAATGGGGTCCACACTCATAGGTTCGTGAATGGAGGGAATGTGCCAACCTGCTTTCGACCTCAAAATCTTATCTTTAGGAGGATACTAATAATTTTTAAGAGCTACGAGATGCCTTAATCGAGTTCATTAGAATACGCATGTATGGTCTGTCAATATGTCGCTAGTGTTATTTTTCCTTTCAGATATTTTTATTTTGTAAATGGGGACCATGTGCTTAGGTTCGTGAATGGAGACAATGTGTCGATCTGGAGCCTTATAAGACCGACGAGTGCTTGGGGTGATCGGTGCTATCATACAAGCTGAAATGCATCAAAATCCATTAGAACTCCGCAATTAAATGTGCTTGGGTGGGAGTAGTACTAGGATGGGTGATCTCTTGGGAAGTCCTAGTGTTGCACTTGTTTCTTTTTTATTCTAGCTTTTTTTTCCATAATAAGACGATTAGATATAAATTTATACATTATGCTTTGAAATATCATAAGTTTGCGTAAGAAACATTGAGTTAGACGTTTTTGACCTCAAAAGCTTCTATTTAAGCCGATACTAATTATTTTTAGGAGTTGCGAGATACCATATTCGAGTTTCTAAGGATATGCATGTCTCGTCTTGTCAGTATATCGCTTATGTTACTTTCGCCTCTCGCATATTCCTTATTTGATAAATGGGGCCCACACACATAGGTTCTTAAATGTAGGGAACGTGCCGATCCAAAGCCTTACAGGACTGGTGAGTGCTTCGGTTGATGGGTACGATCATACCAATACTAATGCACCTGATCCCAGTAGAAATCTGTAGTTAAGCGTTTTTGGGTGAGAGTTTTACTAGGATGGGTGATATGTTGGGAAATCCTCGTGTTGCAGCCTTTTTTTTTTGCTTTTTGTTCTAAGTTTTCACCGTAATTCAACAAATAGACGTGGAATTATATGTTAGGCTTTGAAATACCATATTTTTGCATAGAAAGCATCTAATTAGATGATGTTTCTCATCCCATGTATTTTTTCGAGTCCTACGACGTCCGAGATGCTGGAGGCCGCCCAACTCTTTTTTTTACCTTAAAAATCTTCTGTTTAGGTCGATACTAATGATTTTTAGGAGCTGTGAGATGTCCTATTCGAGTTTTTTGGAATACAAATGTCTCGTCTTGTCAATATATCGCTTGCATTACTTTTTCCTCTCAGATATTCCTTATTTGGTAAATGGGGCCCACATACATAGGTTCGTGAATAAAGAGAACGTGTTGATCCGAAACCTTATAGAAGCGGCGAGTGCTTGGGGTGATGGGTGGGATCATACCAACACCAATATATCGGATCCCATTAAAACTCCGTAGTAAAGCGTGTTTGGATGAGAGGAGTACTAGGATGTGTGACCTCTTGGGAAGTCCTCGCGTTGCACCCCTTTTCACTTTTTGTTTAGGTTATCGCCGTAATTGGACAATTAGACATAATGTTATATGTTAGGCTTTGAAATACCTTAACTTTGCATAGGAAGCGTCAAATTAGACTACTTTTCGATATCCCAAGTATTTTCTAAAACCTACGATGTCCCAGGATGCTAGAGGCACCTCGAACCCGTTTTTGACTTCAACATATTCTCTTTAAGTCGATACCAATTATTTTTAGGAGCTACGAGATGCCCTATTTGAGTTTCTTTGAATAAGCATGTCTCGTCCTATCAATATGTCGCTTGCATTACTTTCACCTCTCGAATATTCCTTATTATTTAAATTGGGCCCACACGCATAGGTTCGTGAATGGAGGCGACGTGTCGATCTAAAGCCTTATAGGATCGATGAGTGCTTGGGGTGATGTGTACAAACATACTAGCACTAACACTACTAGAAAATTTAATTTTAGGGACCGAAAAATCGGTTCCTAATCCGTCCCTAAACCTGTTTAAAGACGGATTAGGAACGACCAGGAGTAGTATCCAATAGCGCGACTCCAAATTCTTTCCGTTCTCAATCCGTTCCTAATTAGGGACGGAAATTTCAGTCCCCAATCCGTCCCCAATTAGGGATGGAAAATGTAGTCCCCAAACAATCCCCTGGATTGGGGACGGTTGTTTTCGGTCTCTAAAGTTTGGAGACGG
>CM071872.1:33412219-33426851 GCA_036759665.1 Gynandropsis gynandra | reverse complement strand
GGTGAAATTGGATGAAATCGAGTTAAAATTGGGTGAAATCGAGTCAAAATTGGATGAAATTAGGTTGAAATTCAGTAAAATGTGAAGAAATCGAGTAGAAATCGGGTTAAAATTGGGTGAAATAAAGTTAAAACTGTGTGAAATATGGTTGAAAGTAGGTGAAATCGAGTAATTAGGTGAAATCGGGAGAAATTGAGTTAAATCGAGTTAAATGTGTTTAAAGTTGAATCTGATAATAATGTAAATGGGCTCATGGGTTAAATGGGTTTAACCCATTAAAATGAGTATAAATGGGTCTAAAACCCATTAAACCCATTTAACTTTTAGCCCATTTAACCAAAACCCATTTTCATTTTAGATGGGTTGGGTTGGGTTAACCCATTAAACCCAACCCACTTTCACATCTCTAACTTTCTACATGCAACCATAGTAATAATTCATGTATTCTGAAAATAATACAGTAACCAATTAAGACTTTAATCATCCGGTACTTCGCGTCATACACGCGAAATGATACGCTCGTCCCTGACATCCACTTCTCTCTCTCACACTCTCTCTCACCACCACACACGTAACCCAGAAATATCCGAAAACGATAAAGCTTCTTCATCTTCATGAACAATCGCCATTGAAGAAGAAGAATATGCTTCTCTTGCAGCCTCCGCCAGTTTCATCTCGCTTCCACATCCTCTACCTATCATCTCTGATCCCTCGCCGCCACGCCTTCCTCCATCTGCCTCTCTCCGCCGCGGCCGCCGGGTTCTCCGCCACCGCGTTCGCTGACGAAGCTTCTGACTCTGGTTCATCAGCGTCTCATTGGTCCTCTTTGAATAGTGTGAGTGCCAGCGAAGATGACGAGGATGACGAAAATTTCTCACTGGAGAATCGCCGGCGATATGACTTCTCTCCGCTTCTCGACTTTCTTTCCAAGTCAAGATCCACCGAGTTGGTATTTGATCCGGAATCCGACTCAAACGCTGTTTTGCCCGATACGCTTGACCCGGACGAGTTCCGGCTCGCCGAGTCGTACCGCGCCGTGCCGGCGCCGTACTGGCACTCGTTACTGAAATCATTGTGCTCATCTTCTTCGTCGCTAGGTCTTGCATACGCCGTCGTGTCGTGGTTGCAGAAGCACAACCTCTGCTTCTCTTACGAGCTTCTCTACTCGATTCTCATCCACGCGCTTGGTCGATCAGAGAAGCTCTACGAGGCGTTTCTGCTTTCACAGAAACAAACCCTAACCCCACTGACTTACAATGCTTTGATTGGAGCTTGTGCTCGGAACAACGATATCGAAAAAGCACTCAATCTGATTTCCAGGATGCGCCAAGATGGTTATCAATCCGATTTCGTTAACTACAGCTTTGTTATACAATCATTGGTGCGGACAAACAAGATTGATTCAGCTCTTTTGCAGAAATTGTATAAGGAGATCGTGTGTGATAAGATTGAGGTTGATGCGCAGCTCATGAATGATTTGATTATGGGGTTTGCGAAATCCGGTGACCCATCTCGTGCTCTGCAGCTTCTAGGGACAGCCCAAGCGATGGGTTTGAGCGCAAAAACTGCTACCCTCGTTGCGATTATGTCAGCTTTGGGGAGTTCCGGGAGGACTGTGGAGGCTGAAGCTTTGTTCGAGGAGCTGAAACAAAGCGGTTTGAAACCGAGGACAAAAGCTTACAATGCGTTGCTTAAAGGATATGTAAAGACGGGTCCACTGAGAGATGCAGAGTTGATTGTTTCGGAAATGGAGAGGAACGGTGTTTCCCCAGATGAACATACATATAGTCTTCTCATTGATGCATATGTGAACACTGGGCGATGGGAGAGTGCGAGAATCGTGTTGAAAGAGATGGAAGCCAGCAATGTACAGCCTAACTCCTTTGTATTTAGCAGGATCTTGACCGGTTATCGTGACAGAGGTGAATGGCAAAAGACGTTTCAGGTCATGAAGGAGATGAAAAACGTCGGAGTTAAACCCGACAGGCAGTTCTACAATGTGATGATCGATACATTTGGGAAGTTCAACTGTCTCGATCATGCCATGGCTACGTTCGATAAAATGTTAACTGAGGGGATTGAACCTGACACGGTTACTTGGAATACGCTTATAGATTGTCATTGTAAGCAAGGCCGTCACGATATAGCGGAAGAGTTGTTCGAGGTGATGCAAGAGAGAGGGAACCCAGCTTGTTCTACAACGTATAACATCATGATCAATAGTTACGGAGAGCAAGAGAGATGGAGCGATATGAAGGCATTGTTGGGGAAGATGAAGAGCCAGGGAGTACTGCCTAATGTCGTGACATACACAACTCTTGTTCATGTTTATGGTAAATCAGGTAGGTTCACCGACGCTATTGACTGCTTGGAGGATATGAAATCGGTCGGGCTTAAGCCTTCATCAACAATGTACAATGCTTTGATCAATGCCTATGCACAAAGGGTATTCCCATCTTACTATTCTTATTTTGGTTTTACTATTCATTGGTTTCAAAGATTGAATACGATCCATAAGCGTGGTGATGATAGCAACTTTTAGCCTTTGGTAAGGCAATAGCGCCCAGCAGGATTGCTGATCGATTATTGAGCGTTCTGAGATCATTGCGAAAAAAAACGATGTCACTCGATTGTCATCTATGTAGGGTTTATCCGAGAATGCTATCAATGCATTTAGAGTGATGACATCAGATGGACTAAAACCCAGTTTGCTTGCTCTCAATTCCCTCATCAACGCCTTTGGAGAGGACAGAAGAGATGCTGAGGCCTTCGCTGTGTTGCAGTACATGAAAGACAATGTAAAAAAAAGAACCCTTCTTGCCCAAGGCTTCGTTAATATAGACGTCCTTATCAGGATGAAGTACTAATTCCCATGTGATGTTCGCAGGGCATAAAGCCTGATGTGGTTACGTACACTACGCTGATGAAAGCCCTGATTCGCGTCGATAAGTTTCAGAAGGTACGTAATGATCATCTTTCAGTGAATAAAGATCCCCACAAGAGCCTGTCACTGCATTGACCACTTCGATATCTCGTGGTTTCAGGTGCCGGCAGTGTACGAGGAGATGGTCATGTCAGGATGCAGTCCCGACAGAAAAGCAAGGGCAATGTTGCGGTCAGCTCTGAGATATATGAAACAGACATTAAGATCATAGGAGACAACGTAATCTTCTCTGTTAGGAATCCAGCCAAAGGATAAAGCAAAAGGTTAGTTGTTTTCCCAGCTTTAAACGATAAACCAATGAACCATTAGAGTTAAATCTCTCAATCTCATGTCCCTAACTAATTCACGTTCAGGGTAACAGACTAGAGCTTCAGAATATTCGGAGATAGCAATACAGGACACACAATAGGGAGGAGGAACAAAGAAACCTCTCCTCTTATGCTCTATACAACTGCAGCTTTGTAAAAGAAATGAGAACAATTCATTCATTCTTGTATCATACTGTATAAATACACTTCCTTGTAAAATTACTTGGTTTTACCAGATGATTCAAAAACTGGTTTTCGACTAGCAGAAATTAATTCTTTTGAAAAATGGGGTTCTAAAAAGAAAACTGTTTGTATAACAGAGATCCTGTGGAATACAATCGCCATCTACGGGAACTTGTACAGCGAAAATAAGGGGTTTATAAGAAACCTAACCCATGCTCCTTAAGAATCGTCTATTTCCAAAGAATACTACAGTTTCACACGAAACTGAAGAATCCTATACTCTTGCAAATAATTTGGAGCACAAACAATATGAACTTACAGATTTTGCGGGAGCGTCTCATCCACAGTTTTGGGAGGGTTGTGGGGGCTATGAAGGCATGATAGGAATTGGAGTTCTACCATACTTACTTTTTGCTATCCTTGAACAGAACATGAACATTAGAAGTACCGAGGATAACAAGAAGAGTCTGAAGTAAGTTTTTATTTCCTGCATCCCGACGTCAATCACTTCCATGTTCTTCCCGTATCTGTTCTTCCTTTCCATCAAATAGCCATCTAGGTATTCATCTATTGAAACCCATTTATCCACATGTGATAATGCAGCTTTTGAACTGTTCTCATCCAACTGAAGCGGTCCCAATTTGAAAATAGTGAAGAACGCAGCAGACCAGTCGTTCAGAACTCTCTGAAGAACAGCAAATAAAATGTTAAAGTTTCCTGAGGATTTTTGGTAGATGCTTATCACAATGACAGAGATTCTGGAAATAAATAAATCAAGGAGCAATCACTATACACATACATTGAAAGTGGGCAGATCAACAGGATTGAACATTTTGAAGCAATCTCTTGCAGAAGTTGTGTTGTCTCCAAAGATCTGCAGAGATAATGACAATTTATAAACACAGACAATAGAGCATTTAAAGAACCCATCAGACACTTGCACATACCTCAAAGGTGAATGCCATCGGCGTCCTCACAACATCGTAGATGTAATCTGTGGCCGTTCCATGTGCCAGATACCTAAAGCAGAGCAAATCCGTCAGTTTGACAGGGAAGTTTCAGGAATGAGTATAAAACATGAATAATGAGGGTCATCGACATTTCCTACAACCCACGTATAATGGTACAATCATGAATCACAAGTGTTCTGTGAAATATATTCATAGGATCACTAGAATGGAGACAGACCCAACGGAGCCTCCGCCTGAGCCAATGATGCAGCGATTGTGGCAATGGAATTTATTCAGTTGCTCAAGCAAAGCCCTCATCTTCTTTGAAGGTAATCCTTCCGGGGTTGTGTTTTTGTGATCATAAGGCATAAATAGCGCCTGAACACGTAAAAAAACAAATCACATCCCAACTGTATAAGAGATATAAACCACATGAATACAGAAGGGACGTATAGCAAAGACCAGACGAAATTCTGTGCATGAGAGCTGTGCAAACATTTATGCAAGCTTCTGCATGCCAGAGACAGAGGGAGAGTGGTTACCTCCATTCCAGAGTGGACATTTATCCATATGTGAGGATCAAATGATATTGCAAGCTTCCGCATTATTTGAGCTTCAGGCTCACTAAAAGGAGCAGTTCCAGGATTCTCTTCATATGGATCATAGTCCTGTAAGTAAATAGGACAATATGACTAAATTGTGAGATGCAATGGTGCAAAGCAGTACGGGAAGGGCATTGCACAGGAGGAAGGGGAATAAAGGCAACAGAAATAAGGGTGTATAAAATAAGATGCAACCATTTTTCAAGGAAAGGCAAGAAAAACCTTTTCTTTCTTGCCCCAATCAACTCCCCAATTTCGATTTAGGTCAACTCCTCTTCCTGCCATTAACAAAGATGAAAAATGATGAAACACTAAGCAACTGAGCATTTACTAATCATCAAATATTACAGAGACAGAAGATGCTACCATTTCTGCGTTCACAAAGATCTCCGGCTTCAACACGTTTGCGACCATTCAAGTTTTCCATAGGCACCAGCTAACAGCATTAAAGTAATGCCCCGTGAATCAAATCCTAGTACAATAAATTGGGATTTCATTGATTGAGCAAACTTACCTTTATGATGAGCTTGCTAAGGGTATTGTTCAAGGCTACTCGATCCGTCTTTGGTAGGAACTGTTCCTCACTCAAAATGGACAAAATTCGGAAGGCCAGTTCCGAGGTGATTAGTTCTCTCCCATGCTGTCCAAAAGTCTGGAAGAAAAGGAACTCATCTGTCAAAAAAACAGAAATTACCAAATTATGAAGAAACTTCATATATTTTAAGTAGTTCAAGTATTTTAAACTAGTACACTTAAACTAATTAGATACTAGATGTTACAGGAGAAGGCGTTCCTAGTTGAATAGCTCACACTGCTTGAAATACATGTCTTGAAATGCACAAACATAGAGAAGGAACTTACAAGAAGGATCCTAAACTTTGACCGGTCATCGATCTCCTTGCCACCTCGACAATAAGTAACCACCGTGACCTCGGATTGGTAAGCCTTGTTTCCAGATCTGATCATCTCAAGCTGCGTAACAAAGCCCGAGTAAGTTACTTATAATGCAAAAAAATCTAAGAGTAAAACCATAAAGCCAATGGCACTTACAGAGAGCTTATCCGGATGACGATGTACCAAAGACTTTATCAGCTCCATTAAGTCACCACTAGGAAGACAAAAACCATGAAGACAGGCTAGCACATCAGTTCATGTGAGCAACCAGAAAACCCAACATCCAACAACAAAAGAAATAACTTTCGCTTGGCTGATGTAAATAACCAACTGACCAGTGCAATGAAGACTAATTTCAGATCAAAATTTGATTAGATGATAGCAACAAATAATCTTTCACCGAACCTACCAGCTGGCAACAATTCTGGCAAGATTCATTGAATCAAGAACACAGAAACATCTATGCTTGTGTAAACTTTAGTGCAATGACAATGTGAGAACTGATTCCGATCCTACAAATCGGAATTGATTAACGAACGCAAAGGGATGAATTATCAACAAAAATCAAACTCTTTTTCTGCTTGATTTCCTCTGGATTACTTACAAAGAAAAATACGAATCAAAACTGAAGCTAAAGACAATTTGCTCTTATCAGAGGAAAACTTTTATGTCAAAAACTTCAAAATTACATAGCTACGAAAACACAGAATCTGCAAAACTGCCCATTCGGATAAAACTGTAATTCCAGTAACCAAGAATCACAAACGAACCACAGAACCAAATCTCGAGTTCCTTGTTCAAATCGGAGAGAAAAAATCCTAAACAAACCTGGAGTGGTAGAGATCTCGGTTGATGGGAGTAACCGTAGACGAATCGGAGGGGTTACTGTCGCCATGGACGAACAACAACAAGCTCGGGAGGAAGATCGCGTAACACATAAAACGAAAATGACGCCGCCGACGCATCGCCGTCGCTGGAAAGTGAGAGACGGGAGAGAGAGAAAGTGGAGATGGCGCTACGGTCGATGAAGAAGAGAGAGACGAGTAGGAGAAGAATCTCTTCGAGTTTGCTTTGCTTAGTTCATCTCATTCTCTAATTTTTTTCGCAGGGGAAATTTTTATTTTTTCCCGAGAAAAGAGAAATATAACAGAGTGGATCGATCGATCGAGAGAGAGAGATGGATTTATGTCAGATTTGTTCCTCGTGGAGTTTTCTACTCTTCGTCTAGCTGCATCGGATTTATTATTCATGCTATAGGTTTCGTTTTTGTCCTTTATTTTATCTTCTAAAAAAATGATATATAAATCATACATTTTACTTAGGACCGTAATAGTACTTTACTAGGCTACTACACGTGCCGGGTAAGCCGTGTAGTGTGTAATTGATAAAAGCTTTTCACATAATAGTACTTTACAAATTATGGAATATTTAAAAAAAAACAACATTATTGGTTGTTTAATTAGTTCTTTAAACACATAATAATTTAATCTAATATTATTTAGATATTATTATGTAAACAAAAAAATCATTATTCTAGTATTATTTATTTTTCTTCTTGTGTCTCTAATAGCGTCCGGAGATTTACTGGAGGAAAGCCTTTACACCAAATCTCCTTGATTCAATTTGCAATCTAATAAACACAAAAATGGTTTGAAACAGAGATAAAAGAATTTGTTTGGTGTTCGAGATCACCACTATCCAAATGAATTTCTAAAAATTTTTTTATTGAATTTTGAACAATGAACCGTTAGAATTCGAAATTCAAGAATATAATGTTATTCAAGATTCAAGAACTTGAAAACCAGTTAATAAATTTTTCCGTCTTTTTTCGTTGCTCTGTTTCTTAATTATGTTTAAACTTGTTTCTCGTTCTTGTCCTCCTTACATCTTCTTCTCCTTTGTTGTTACTTGGTTTTAAGTCGAGCTATTAGGACGAGAAATCTATCAATTCCTTTCCCTTCAGTATTCACCTTGTCCTCAAGGTAGAAGTCCAGATATCTTCTTTATCAGATCCTCCATTGGCTCCCATGTAGAGTCATTTTCCGAAATTCCTTTCCAACAAATCGATAACTCATTCTCCTTTTAGCCTTTTTTTTATTTTTAACTTCTAAAATAGTTTCTTGCTCCAAAAACGAGTCCAAAATTTATGCAGTTTCAGTCAGTAATTAATGCATAGGTTGATTGCCTATAGCTTCTTTTAATTGTGATACATGGAAAACTAGATGTAATGAACGATATTTGATAACTCCAACTTGTACGCAACATTTTCCACCCTTTTAGTGACCTGATAAGGGCCATGATATCGCCCTCCAAGCTTGACATTAGGTCTAGTGACCAGAGACCTTTGTCTATAACGTTTAATCATAAGACATACCTCACACTGTTTTAATGTGATTGTTCACATCCTTCTTCATTCTCTTACAGTTGACTTAAGATAACAAAATTTTTAAGGTTTTCAATTGTCCAGCATGCCCCGCTAGACTATTATGGAATTCTTCTAAGAGGATGTGAATGTAGCAGGAATTTCTAGTCACACCAATCTTTCTTTCTTGTATAACAACCACTCTTTTACTGATTGTTCATTGGATTTCAACTCTCCTTCCTAAATTTTCTGCACAGTGTAGAGCACTCTTCATTCTTTTTTAGCTCATTCTTGATGGTTGATAAGTCTACTTCCCAATAAGATATTTCTTTCACATCTAGTTCTTCCTTAGATCTTTTTTTCTTGATAGGGCGCCTGCAACCTTATTATTATTTCTAGGGTTGTTTCTAACTTCAAAATCCAGTTCTAGTAGCTTGATTGCCCATCTTTGTTGGTCTTTAGTAATGCATTTTGCTCATAAAGTGCTTAAGAATTTTCTTATTCGTCTTGATCACAAACTTGTCTAATCAGATAATGCCTCCAACATTCCACTGCCAAAATGATAGCCAAAAACTCCTTCTCATATGCATATTTCATTTCCCTATGTTTGAGAAATCTTGGTTCATGAATGCCACTGGTTCCTTTTTGAGATAACACTACTCCAAGTCCTTGTCTTGAAGCATCTGTATTATGCACATATCAGGTGGTAAATTGTACGGTTTAATAGTAACTGGCCACAATGAATAAATCCTCCTAGATATCCCAAATGGATTAAAACCATCACTGCAAAGGTCTAAATAAATATTTCGTTTCTTAGCTGCAAAATCAGGATATATACATTGTTAAAGTGTTTCCACACCTCACCATATGAGAGATGACACATTTCTCCTTTACGACTTGAATGCTCAACATGTCATCTCATGTCGCTACGGTCTTCTCAGATTGATACGGTCTTTTTATTCTGTCTGTAATAGGTAAATACCACATATGACGATACATAATCGATTTTATATTCCTTGTCAAATAAAATCGATCTTTTACACAAAATCGACAATTACTCAAATCTGATGTCTCTTTCCAAAAAAATATGCAATTTTCTTGACAAACATTAATCTTTTGATATGCCAATAAATTCAATGATCTCATTATCTTCTTTGTCTCATAATATGACTCTACTGCATTATTATCTTCAGACAAATAATCTCTTACTAATTGCAATATAACATCCAATCAATTCTCAGAAAAATTACTTTCAGTCTTCAAATTCATCAAACGTACAGATAGAGACAACTGTGAAAGATTCATTCTAACCCCATCATAAAATGGATGCGTAGCACGTTCTAACATTTCGAAAAACTTGTTCGCTTCTTCATTTAGATCTTTTTCAATATTTTATTTGTTTCTTTCTCTGAATACATTTTGCATCATTTCCATATAAGGGTTTATTTCTACATCTTGAGAAGTCTCAAACCCTTCATGATGTACAATACTCCTACTAAAATCTTCCACAACATTACTAGGTCATGGTACAAAATGCTCTCCATGACATAACCACATGAAATAATTTGGAGTAAAAACTCTTAAATAAAGATGATTCCAAACGGTTCTCTCATTAAAAATTTTTCATTTTTGTATTTGGCGTATGGACAAACCAACTTACTGGTTTCTTTATTAATTTGTTGATTTGTCGCCATCGTCATAAATTGCGTAACGCCTTCTATAAACTCCTTCGATACACCTTGAGTTTCTGGATCAATTCTTTTGTACATCTATTGTCTAGAAATGAAAATATTTGATCTAGAAGATGATGCCATTATAATCAGAAACAATAAGAATGTATTTAGTGAAATATATGAGAATTGTGTGTGAGAAATGAATGAAAGTAAGAGGGGGTTAAATAGATAATTTTCTAGACCGATTAAAGACAAATTACGGACTAGGACAAATATTTTCCGACGAGCTGTCTCGAAAACGTTCCTAAATCCAAATAGTACACATGTAACCGTCTGTAAATTTACAGACGACAACAACCTTTGTTTTCGTCCCTAATCCGCAATAACCAACGATTTCGTCTCCAATCCGTCCGCAAATACGGACGACTTCTGCATTGTTTTTCCGTTCGGAAATTTATGGACGAATTTATCTTGTCGTCCCTATTCCGTTTGGAATCCATCCGTAAATTTTTAGACGGATTACTCTGTTCGCAAATTCCGTTTGGAATATTCAAATTTTCTAGTAGTGAGCCTTTGGAACTCTTACATTGTGATATGTGGGGACTTTCTCCTATTATTTCCAATCAAGGGTTTAAGTATTATGTTTTCTTCATTGATCATTATTCTAGATTTTGCTGGATTTTTCCATTTAAAACTCAAAACATAAATTCTCTGTAGTTTCTACTAAATTTGAAAAGAATATTGAACTTCATTTCAATAAGAAAATCAAGCAATTTTATTGTGACGATGGAGATGAGTTTGAGTAATTTGTTTTTCAGAAATCAAATTTGTCAACTGTGGAATACAACTGAGAATGTCATGCCTCACACCCCTAATTAGAATGGGGTATTTGGTAAAAGGCATGGACACTTAGTTGAGTTTGGTCTCTCCATGGTTTTTTAGTCCAAGGTACCAATGCTTTACTGGGTAAAAGCTTTCCATACTACCATTCTTTAAACAATATATTGCCTACATTTGTTATACACAATATCAATCCTTATAACATCTTATATGATAAAGATTCTAATTATATACTTCGTTGAGAGTTTTTCTGGATGTTCTTGTTACCCCTATCTTAGAATTTACAGTCAACATAGCTTGATCTTCATTCTTTTATTTGTATATTTATTTGTTTACAGTGACATTTACAAGGTTAGAGATGTTTATATCCACCCATAATTCGAGTATATATTTGTTGCCATGTTATTTTCAAAGAACAAATGTTTCTCTTTATATCTCTTTATTATTTCTTGTTAAGTATCCTTTCATCTACACCTTTTGGTCATCATATTCCCAATAATTTTCAAACATCTATCTATGTTTGGAAGAAGTTCAACTTGTTTCAAGGACACCCATTGATGTTTAATGTGTCGCAACATTAATATCGATATCTCCATCACTCATTCATGCTAATCACATCCCTTCACTTCAAGAATAATCTACTACAACCTCTCATCCAATGAGAACAAGGGCTCGACATATATCACAAAATCAAATCTAAAATATGCAATACATATTATTTTCAGGTAGTTTTTACATCCAAGTTTGTAGCATATGCCTTAAAACATCTTGGTTGGACTGCTTCTATGAAAAATAAGGTCATTGCCCTTGACAACAATCACATTTGGAACTTTGTACTTGTATCTAAAAATTTGAATGTATCAAGTTTTAAATGAGTGTTTAAAACCCAACTAAACTCTTATGGTAGCTTAGACAAACTACATGAAGGTTGATAGGTAAGGGATATCATCAAGAAACTGGTTAGATTTCATTGACACCTATACCTCTGTGGTCAAAACATCAACCATTCGTGTTGTATTAACACTTGCCATCAGAAAAAACTGGAAAAATAAAACAACTTAATCTTTGTCATACCTTTTTACATGGAAATTTAGCATAAACAGTTTATATGACTCCACTCCTGGTTTTGTCAATAAACCATTCCCCAATCATGTGTGTAAGTTAAAGAAAGCTTTATATGGTCTTAAGCATACTCCTCGAGTCTAGTTTAATAAATTTAGTTCATACCTTTTTAGTTTGATTTCGTTGTAGCAAATTAGATCCCTTTCTTTTCATCTACAAGCGTAACAAGGTAACATTGATTTCACTTTTATATGTTGATTATATTTTGTTGACTGATAATTTGGATTTCCTTATGTCTTAGTTCATATCACCTTATTTCTAGGTCCCTTACAATGTATTTAGGGTTGTCAAATTACTTTGTAGGCATTTAAGTAGATTATCTTCTGATTGGTCTGTTTTTTTACATCAAACACATTATGCACTAGACTTTCTATCTAGGGCTGATATGCTACATTGCAAACGTTTACCTACACATTTACATATCAAACACAACATCTCCACTGTTGCTTCTTCTTCATATACTGATCTTATAGCCTTTAGAAGTTTCTTAGGGACATTACAATATCTTACATTAACTAGATCAAACCTCGACTATGCGATTAATTACTTCTGCTATAAAATGCATGTTGCATCAATTGGAGATTTCAAGCTCCTCAAACATGTCTTAAGATATATTAATGATTCTTTTTAATTATGTTTGCATTTACACTCATTGAACTCTTTGTCTATACATTCCTTTAGTGATAGTGATTAGGGAAGATTTCGAGATACTCGACGTTCCACCACAATGTTTTCTATCTTCCTTGGGAGTAACTTAGCTTAATGGTCAAACTCAACCTATCACTCTTCACTGTGAAAATCTAAGTGTTGTAAATCTTTCAAATAATACTACTATTTATAGACACTCAAAACACATAGAATTGTATTTTCATTCCATTGAAGAAAAAATTGAACTTGGCATTATTGTCACTAAACAATTTTCTTCTAAATTTCAGGTTACGGATATATCATTATAAGTCACTATCAAGAGATAAATTCTACAATCTTCACTTCAAACTTGGTCTTGACTTTAAACCAAACACAAGTTTGAGAAGAAATGTAAACACAAAAATCCCAATAAGCCTTAATATTAATTATTTTTCCTCTGGTGTCTCAAAAAGCACCGAGAGACATACTGGAGCAAATTCATAACAACAAACCTCCTCTGGTCCAAGCTGCATTCCCTTAGAATTCGTCTGGAAGGGCATTGAAGCAGAGTTACCATAACAAAGATTCTCATTAATCGAATTTAACCTACAACTCAACAGTTCCGGATTCACACTCTAACCTTTCAACAAAGTATGAATTCCTATGTTACTGAGCGGGCAACACTAGTATAAGACGTTTACGGTGTTGATTGTAGAACCGAATATCAAGATAAATGCAATTGATCTAAGCATTAACGCATAAAATTGTACATCCGTTACAATCCGATATCCCTAACCTATAGTTGGGAACCTACTCACTCATGGAAATTACAAATAAAGAAAATAACACAACCCTAAACATGATAAACTCTAGGAAACTCGATGCCTCGATCTTCCCTATTGTGTTACCGATGTGTGGATTGGTGCTTCTCTCCTTTTCCAGCATCTCCTGAGCCTTTCCTGATGTTTTCCAAGCCTCTCCTTGCCCTAGGCGTCGCTCCCTTGCATCTAGATCCGTTCTGGTCTATTAATTAGCTCGTTTGAATGCAAGATCTAGTTTGTTGCGAGAAAGGCGGCCCGCTCGGGTACACCTTTTACCCGGTTGTGTGCGCCTCGCCCGGTCGTGTACTCCGTCTTCCCCGATCGGGCATCAGCACCCGATCGTGTGATTGAATAGCCCGAGTCGTGTAAACTCTCGGGGATTTTTAGGATGAATTAACGCTCGAGCGGGTACCTTGATTGCGCCCGATCAGGTATCACTACCCGATCATGTTGCCTTCGTGCCCGGGTCGTGCAAGGTGTCCTAAATAAACCCCGTAGGTTTTTCCCGAGCGGGTAGACCTCAGTGCTCGAGCGGGCACTTTTGATTCCTTGATTTTGCTCTTTTCCGCTCGTTGCTCGGGTGTTCTGTTGAGTTTAGAGGCTTGATTTTGGCTCCGAGTGAATTTATCTTCAAAATGCGTGGTTTTACTCTGGAATTCGCCTTTTTACGCTCGTTTAGGCCTTGTTGTCTTAAAATCTGAAAACCAACAAAACGGACGTATGTAAAGAAGAATCATATCGGAAATGTAAATCTAACCAAGAATTGTATGCGAAAATGATACTAATTCCTAGCCTAAAATCGATCGTGTTATCAGGGTCCTTTCCTCATCCTGCCTCTTAGCTCACATGCATGGCTCACTCGTCCATATGAAGAAACCGCTGAATTGAAACATGTCAGCACCAAATTCAAAAAAAACGGCTAAAAAAATCACAATTCTTCTTTACAATCCCTTTGCCATTTTGGTTGTTAGAAATCAACTTAGGTTATTTTAACAAAAAAAAATTCTTTTTCTTTTATTTATTGTTATAGCTCGATTCTATGTGTATATGAAGAGTGTAGGGTTGATTTGATTATGCGGAAACGTGTTTTAATCAACCCGAATAACGATCTAGTCATGTTTACGATTAATTGTTCGGTTCAACGATAAAATACTCAAGAACAGTTTCTGAGATACCTGTAGCGTTGAATTGAGGATCGGATGTGAGACTTGATGATGCAAGTCCTCTACGATTATCCACGCCGAGATCGGGATCGCTTTGATGTGGAAATCAGAAGAACGAAAAACTATTTTTCGTTCTTCGTTCT
>CM071872.1:33390965-33406108 GCA_036759665.1 Gynandropsis gynandra | reverse complement strand
CCGACGAGGGCTCGTGCGAAGGAGCTGCGAATCGCTCGAGCGACGAAATCGCGAGCGTCGCCTCCAGCCCGCGCGTCTCGCCGGTCGTTCGCCCGACGCTCGCCCGACGCTCGACCGCCGCTCGCCCGACGCTCGCCCGACGCTCGCCCGCCGCTCGCCCGCGAAGGAGGTCGAAGCCAGCGTTCGAAAAACAGGGTTTCAGAAACCCGATTCGAAACGCCTCTCCTCCTCTCGTCGGTGCTCCGCCGGACGTCTCACGTCCGTCGAGCCGACGGTGCGCCGCCCTCGGTCCCACCGGCCATCTGCTGTCGACCGACGGTGATCGTGCGGCCGGCTAGGGCACGGCTGCCGTGTCGTTCGATTTCACGTGTTCGTGAAGTCTGGTGCGCGCGATTTTCACATTTTTTTCGATCCAATTTTCATAAAATTTCGAGAAAAATTAATCCTAAACATGCAGCCAGACGCTCTGATACCACTGTGGGGTTGATTTGATTATGCGGAAACGTGTTTTAATCAACCCGAATAACGATCTAGTCATGTTTACGATTAATTGTTCGGTTCAACGATAAAATACTCAAGAACAGTTTCTGAGATACCTGTAGCGTTGAATTGAGGATCGGATGTGAGACTTGATGATGCAAGTCCTCTACGATTATCCACGCCGAGATCGGGATCGCTTTGATGTGGAAATCAGAAGAACGAAAAACTATTTTTCGTTCTTCGTTCTATTTCTTTTCTGACGGCTAGGTTTTAGGTTTTTAGAATAGTGTGTTTACGAAACCTCGTAAAGCGCTTATTTATAATTATTAACTCTTTAATAATTACAAATTAAACCCAAAACTATTTAAATATTACATAATTGGCATAGGACTTTCAAAGAGATCTTCATTGACTTTGTAATTCATCGAATTCTATCAATGGAAACTTGAACTTCTTCTTCATTCTTTTTTGGTTTTATATCCTTTCTTTAATTGTTTGTCATTGAAAAACATGGACCAACTAAATAGTGTATACTTTTGAAATGAAATGACGACAATGTTGTATATTTGTTGGTATTATATCCACTCTTTGTAAAAAAAAACTTTGCCACGTACATTATTTTTAGTTATAATTTTTGTGTCTCTGATGTTGTTTCCTAAATGTGATAATGATATGTAGTCTTGTAGTATTGCATATTTGATCATGACTAAATACTGGACACGATAGATATAATGCAACCTCATTTAGAATTTGTTTGTCTTTTATTGATTTTCATCACAACACATGAAATAATTGGGTATTGTATGCATGCGAAATGAAACGAAACGATACGATAAAATTGTATTTCTTAGTATCAGTGGGAATTATGGAATAAAAGCTTTGTCGCTTTCATTATTTTCAGTTATAATTTTGGCTTCTATGATGTTGTTCCTTAATTGTGTAGTCTTGTACCATTGCATAATCCAAGTGACTAGTCAATTTTCTTATTAGCATCATTGGCATTCCCAGTAGTGAAAGGTTTGTTAATCCAAAATATTTGATAGCATTAAGAAAATCATTGTTCTATATTTTATTATTACCTTTATTTATAGTTTTAAAATTGTATAATATGCCAAAACTTAAATAGTCTTTTCCAGACATAATTTGTAGAATGATACCGTTAATCTCGTCAATTATCTTTTTTGTTGGATGCAGTCTTGCTATTTCAAGAAAGAACGATATGTCAGAGTAGTTTTCCAGTAATGTTTCGTATACATGATGTACCAGAGTTCGGATAGAGTTTTTCGTTTATGCCATAAGCAACTCCAGTGGAATATCTATTAATCATTCACCATCTTCTAATTCTAATAGTTTTTCGTCTCTTATTTTATATTTCATTTGAAGAATTCTTTGATATTGCTAGTGTTGTTATTCTTGTTGGTTGCTAGACACATATTTTTTTTGTGAATTTTATAACTTTCTAGATATAAATTTTTTGTGAGTTTTAGAACTTGACAATAACACCAAATGTACGACGAATTTATGCATACTTGAACAATATTGTTGTTGTTGTTGTTGTTGTTATTATTATTATTATTATTATTATTATTATTATTATTATTATTATTATTATTATTATTATTATTATTATTATTATTATTATTATTATGGGTTGCACACACATTATACACAACGTTCATGCTAAGTGCTACCATGAACGTTGTACACACACGTTGTGTACAACGTTCTTGCTAAGTGCTAGGACAAATGTTGTACACCCATTGTTTCTGATAGCACTTAACATGAACGTTGTACAGAACGGATGAACAACGTCCATTCAACGTGTGTATACAACGTGCACGTGCACATACAACGTGTACTACGTGCATTTTTAAACCACTTGAAATCGTATTTATGGGATTCAAAAACGTTTGTTAAATGTTCAAAACAATAAATGTGGCCATAAGGATGTTCATTAAACATTCAATTTCTAAAAATATTGAATCAAATTTTATTAAATCGGATTGTACCCTCATTGTACCTTTTGATTTTTGGGTTGAACCTTAGTTATTACTTAACCTAATGTGTTATTCACATTTGTATCAAATTAGAATTAATACTTCGATTGTTATAATTCTAATCAACAACCATAAGCTAAGAAGACAATACATAGAATGAGGTTTATACCCAACTTACATGTTTCATCATACAATATATGGTTTGTTCCTATAAACAATTACAATGTATCATTTTTTTGTAAATTAAACGTGTATTATGATGAAACATATCATGATAAACACGAATTTAACAAGTTCAACTTATAATCTTGAGGTTCAACCAAGGTATAACCCGGTTTTATCAACATTTAATTCATTTTATTTAAAAAATTGAATATTGAGATAAAAAATAATGCTGATAACTTTTGGGATCTATGTTGTATACATTTGTCTTTTTTTCGTCTTTTGTACACAACATGTATTATTATTGTTGTTAATATTTCTTTTGTTATTTATTGTTTATTATTATTGTTGGTTGTACACACGTACTCAAATGTGCACAACGTGTATACAAAGTTAATATAGTACTAATAATTATTGTTTTTAATTTTATTTAGTAATATTTAATGGTAATGATATTAAAATATAATAATGTTAATAATTACTAGGTTATTTTGAAATTATAAAAACAATCTCAGACTCCGGTAAGAGATTAAATTGTAATAAATACTCACATTTGCAATTCAAATTGAGAGAGTGCAGGTCACCTCCATGAATGGAGTGTCAGTAAGAATTAATTTGCAAACTAATAGCAAATGGACACAATATTTGTGATAAACTACTAATTAATTTATTCAATTAAGACTATATTGATGAAAATATATGTTCATTCACTAATACGTGCAGATGGGGCATGCGCTCTATGTTTAAGAGCAGTTTGAAGGTGATGAGCGTCTTGATATGTTGTTTCTTATCCTTTTTGGTGATAACATTGTATTTCTTGTGGTCGGATGTGGCAATGGTAAAGTGATAATAGGTGTTAAATGAGACCACCCTTGTCCTACCACTCAACAAATAAACCAACTTCAGGTTGGTTTTAGCCTTCTTGTTGTGTTCAGTGACCGTGAATTTCGCGATCTCTACCACATGTGGATCTCATAAGTTCTTGATTGGTTTAATCCCTCATAGAACCACCTTCCACGATCGCTAGGGGAAAGATAATCAAAGACAATATCATCAACGTCTTTATAAACTCCATCACATTTTTTTAATATTATATATTTCTTTTTCAAATCTTGTTATATTTTTCAAAGATTTTATTTTGTATATTTGTTCTCTATAAAATTGTATTTATAACCCTAAAGGTTCGATTTTGAATGTGGTTTCAAAAGAAGGCACAAATATGAATTCGTAATATATAAAATTCAAAAATAGAATTAACATTCATTAAGAAAAAAATATTAAATGATTATCATCATATTCAGTAAAAATATTATTTTTTAGTATTTTAACTCAAATTTAGAAAATTATCTTCATATTACAAATCACTACTAGATATAGTTTATTTTTTTACAAATATGGAAATAATTAGAAAATGATAAAAGAAATATTTTAGAATAGAGAAAAAAAGGGTAAAATTGAAAAAAATGAGTAACTAGTTATTTTTTAAAATATTCGTACACAAATATCTTGACTTTCACATGTTACCTGACAGGCTGTGATCGTATCGTTCCCTTACATTTTACTCTCGATTAATATCAGCCGTCCGATTAAACAAATACGACCGTTAGAGAATCCGCTCCTCCCAGAATATAAAACCACCATTACAGAAGGGGAAAGAAAAAACCCCAAAAAAGCTAAATTCAAACTCTTCTCTCTCTCGCGTTTCTGCCAATTGAATCTGCGACAGCTGCTAGGCAACAATGTCGAGGATGAGATCTAGTCTTAAACCACCGCTTCCGAAATCTCCGATTCGTCTCCGATCCCGTCAGATTCACCGTTCGAATTCGTCTTCTCTGCAGACTCCGACAGGTATTGTAGGCGGTATTGTAACTCCTCCGATTCTCGATTCCGTGGATCTGATATCTCTTTCGTTTCTTCTTAATAAACCGGTATTTTCTCGCTGTTTTATGGAAGGTTCGTTGACGAATTCGCAGAAGCCGACCAGGTTGTTGAACGCGGTTCAGGAGCCTGAGCTAAGGCCAGAGTTCTATTCGATTTCGTGCGAGCTACGCGCGTTGGCGAAGATGATGAAGGGTGAGACCGCGGATGAGCTAAAAACCAAAACTGCAGCAGCTTCCAGTTTCAGCGGTTCGGTGACGAATTCGGTTACTGTATTCGAGCGAGGGAGGTTTTATGAGGAGTATTCGGCAAGGAGAAATGAGCGATTGAAGAGGAAGAAAGGGGAGGTGGTGGAAGATGTCAAAGGGACTCCGTACAATCTTGGAGTGACGCACGAGCCAGCAACCACAAAGAGAAGAGGAACAGCGAAGAAGCAGCAGCTAGAGTGCTTGAAAAATTCTGTATCCGCTGCATACACAGACACGCCGAGGTATATGCTGAGGAGCATGAGCAAGGTGAACAAAAAGCCGTCATTGCAGATGAATATGGAGAGGTCTGTGACAGTAAGTGCGATGAAAACTGTTACTACAAGAAAGGTTCGAAGAATCTGAGAACCTCAGAGAGCGGAAATAGGCAATTGCTGTGTTGCCTTTTGGTCTCTGGTTGATTTAGCTGTTTATTAGGAGAAAGGATGAACTTTGAAGAATATGATTTTGAATTCACCGCATAATTTATGTCTGATGGATTTGGTTTGGACTTGCTTATACATGAAACATTTCATATCATTTCATACAATGATCAATATCCATATTTTTTCGTACATGCTGTATATGCATCTCTACATAATTTGTTTTTATAGATACTGAAAGGGGTTTTAGTCATCAAACGAGTCGTCCCAAACATCAACCTCTTCAGCATCTTCATCATCATCATCTTCTTTTCCTTCCTCCGCTTCTGCTTCAAAGTCATGTGATGCTTCTGCTTCAAAGTCATAAGAATTGACTCGAAGGTTGATTAGCTCCTTCTGTTTGAATTGGGCCACAGTGGCCTTCTCAGCGTCCACTTCTGCTTCTTCTTCTTCTTCTTCTTCTACTTGAAGGCTCTGAATCTCGGTTACAATGCTGGCCGTTGACTTATCATCAGTGCTGACTGAGATGTCTTCAATGGTATCTGTCTCATTGTTCTCATCCTCTTCTTCTGTAGCTTCACTTAGATCTTCATCCACTCGGTAGTATACCTGTCGCCCATATATATATGACCAAGGTTAAGCGGACTGAAACATCAGCATGACTGGAACTCATGGTCTTGCATGTAAACTATTGCAACAAGCCGAAACTCGCTAACTTCGGAACAAGAGGTGGATGAATGAGACGGGGAACGATGATAAGGCATACCACACATGTTCTTGGAGGTGACAGCACTTTGAAGGAGTTTGGACGGTTATTGAAGTTCGTTTCCGGCACCCCTGGAATCCCCTCGGGGGAGGTGAAATGTTCTACATCATGGCCTACCTGCCGCAGAGAATTCAAACCGGATATTTTTTCACTCGGGGAACCAGCAGAATCTCAAGATGATGTATTGGGTAAACAAAGATTAATGAGTAGATAAGGTCTTACCCTTCCTCCACCTCCGAATTCCCAAGCATCACTATCCAGTGCCACTTTGTACTTTCCTGGTAAGTCGCATCCAACTTTGTACCTGAAAGTTTCATGGTCTTCTTTTAGCCGTGCTGAAGCAAAATCCATCCAATTTGAACTTTACGTACCACCAAATTCTGGTTAAAATATGTACCCTTGGTATGTATTTTCGGGGTGGAAATTAAACACAAACACTAAGTCCCCACGTTCAAAGACAATAACCTGCAAATCATTACTCAAATTTCTCAGGATAGTGAAACTAGGACCAAAAAGTACAAGCGAACACTCAAGATATCCGACTGAAGTGTTTATGAGTTTCGGGTCTATATGTACCTTGTCCTCTTCGTTGGCGCAGCTAACAATTTGTTTTGTTGATGAAAGAAACGAATATTTCTCTTCAAGCGCGTTCATAGCTCTGTCAAATGCATTCATGAACTGTAGAAGCGGCAATCACAGGATAAAAAGTGAAGATCATTTTACATAATAGGAGGAAAAGTTGAGTATCACAAGTTCATCACAGGACACGTGTATGTCACATGATGCAGGCACCCATCAAGTTGTTGTGCCCAGCAGAATACTAGGGGGTTAGTAAGAGACGATAAGAATCTAACCTTGTACCTCAAGTGATCAGTGTCCACGAGGTTCCACTGGCGTCTGCATTTCTCATAACTCCAACCATTTCCTTCCCTTGGGAAATCGATCCATTCAGGATGACCAAACTTGTACAATAAATGCCACAAATGCCATTCGTGAGAAAAAATGCAGAAAGAACTTCCTCGGAACACAAAAATATATGCATTTCAAGGACATTTACAACATTGATTAACGTCATTATGTCTTTCACTCTCAGTTAAATTTCGCTGGTGAGACAAAGTAAAAACAATACTGTAATTGATGATAAAACATAATGCTTACCTCGTTTCCCATAAAATTGAGGTACCCTTCACCCCCTAAAGCCATTGTTATAAAATGTATCATCTGCAAAATTTCTGAGGCCATGAAAAGCTAAGCTAAAAAGGAAAAGGAAGAGCAGATACACACTCCCATTCGTTGTTGACAATAACAGCAACAACAGCTGAACCACATGACAGGGAGAGAACCACGTAAAACCAAACCTTATGAAGTGCAATCCCTCGCTCTACAGTTGGGGTAGGATCCTCTAAGCAGGACATGCCACTATACATCTCCTTGTCCATTAAGAAAAATGCTATAGTCTTATCACCCACAATCGACTGCACAAACAAAAATTACACTTTATAAAGTGTAGAAAAAGCGGGACTAGAAATCAATAAATGGTCGAACTCGAATATATCTGAAAATATATGATTACTGTAGCAGCAGGTGCAGTAAATACATCGTATCATCAGACCTGATCATGACTCTCAGCATATGAAATACATTTCTCCGTGTATCTCCTATTTGTCAAGCTCCATGAAATATCCGTCATAGACCACTCTGCATCACTCTTGTTCTTTACATAATCAATCCACTTATCAGGGATAGCCATAGCTAGGCGGTAGTCGAAACCAATACCCCCTTCAAGAACAGGTCGACCAAGTCCTGGCATACCGGATACATCTTCAGCAATAACAGTTGCATCAGGCAAAATGCTATGGATAAGACAATTAGCCAGCATCAAGTAGACCACTGCATCTGCATCTGTTTCCTCACTGAAATACTCTACATAGTTTCCAGTAAACGCCATGTTAGTTCCATGGTGATGATACAACATTGAAGTTACCCCATCAAATCGAAACCCATCAAACCTGAACTCCTCAATCCACCATCTTAAATTCGAAAGGAGGAACCGAAGTACTTCCCAGTTAGCATAGTTGAAAAGCTTACTATCCCAGAGCTTGTGGTATCCTCTTTCTCCAGTATGGAAATAAGAATCATGTGAGCTTTGGCCTACATCATAGCCATTTAGCCCATCGGTGACATTGTTACTTGCGTGACTATGAACAACATCCATCAAAACCCTTAATCCTAAGCTGTGTGCTTTGTCAATCAAATACTTGAGGTCATCGGGTGTGCCAGACCTACTGCTCACAGCAAAAAAGTTTGTCACATGATATCCAAATGATGCATAATACGAATGCTCCATGACAGCCATCAACTGAACTGTATTGTAGTTATTCGCCTTAATGCGGGGTAGAACTTCATCAGCAAATTCTCTGTATGAATTAATGCGCGGCTCCGAGCTACTCATACCTACATGGGCCTCATATATGCGTGGTGCTTTTGGTTTTGGAGGACGTGGGTTTTTGAACTCGTACCTACAAGAAGCAATTGCAAGGATCAACGAAGATAGATTAGACAAGAAAATGTCAAAATGACATCTCCAGTTACCCCTAACTACATGTGATTAGTACTTCAATGTGCCTTTCACCTTTCTGAAGGTGGGGGCTCCCAGTAAACACCATCATAAGGTGCCGCAAACTTTGTAGAGTCAACAGTTGCATATTTAATCCAAGCAGGAATTCGATCAACCCATACTCCATTTCCATGCTTGAAGCGAAATTTGACCCGTGAATTGTGGGGAATTGCCGGACTTCCATCAACATCAGGAATCTTTACACTCCAAACCCCAAATTGATTCTTTTCCATCTTATGGTTGGAGCCATTCCACCCATTAAAATCCCCAATAAGTTCAGCTTCCCTAAGAAACAAAGTACTTGGCTTCTAGTTAGCAGAAAGAATAATTACAAGTCATCTACCAATTAACGGCTGAGAATCTTACTGGGCAGCAGGTGCCCATTCGCGGTACACAATTCCATCATCTTCTCTGTTGAACCCAAATTTCAGGTAACCTGTCAAAACATGGAAATGAGGGACTTCGGCTTCATATTCATGGGCACAGAGATGGCTGCAATAGCCTCACAAAAAATTACCTCGTGCAAATTCCTCTAGACCTCCTTCATGCTTCTCAAAAAGCATCTTCCATTCCAAATATCTCATCATTCTATATCTGAAGTGATCTGTGTATTTTTCCAGAGCTGGATCAACGGTCAAAATACCAATGTTTTCCACATCTTCTGCCTCGGATGATATCATCACAGGACCTTCACCGCTCAAAATAGCAGAGATGTTGGAACCAGAAACAACCTAATGGGTAGACACAAACCGATTAGCATCATGTACAGAAGCAATTACTGTTTCCAGAATTCAACGCTATACTTACCTTCAATGGAGACGACATTTTGGACCAGAAGGAAAATGCATGATCATAATGCAACTTAGCAAAGTTGCTGGATAACTGTTTGCAAGGATTCGGTCTAATGCTTGCAGCCTGTCAACATAATTCATCTAATCAACACCATATCCGACACAATAGTAAATCCACCAAACCAAAAGATTCAAAGAATCGCAACCAAAACAACACCATGTTTGCAGCAAACACTCGTCTCTATAACATCACCCGATCTTTATTACCAACGTGATTAAACAATATCAATATCAAGAAGCGTGAGTCATTTTCCACCAAATTCGGTGGATCATTGTAGTTCAACAATTCAAATGGATAGAATCAATGCATTACTTGTTAACATAAAACCTGCCATATATGCAAGAATCACACTACAGTCAACCACATTTTTGGGAAAATCCACTAAATCACCAATTCAGAACCAGAGACTACACAACTCAATAGAACAGATAAACACAAAAAACCCAACAAAACCTAAATCACTTTACCTTAGTCCGATATTTGCAAAAGGAAGAACTCCAGAACAGGCCAGAGAACGACGGAGAAGAAGCAAAGGAAGGTGAAAGAGGAAGTCCCAGCGAATTTGGCATCTCTTTCTAGCAGCAGAGCAGAGAGACCTCTCTGTTGGCTGTTTCGTTTTCCAGAATCATGGCGGTCTTAGCGTACAGCAAATGGAATCACATCCGTCGATCCGATTTTGTACAGCGATTATCAGCCGTTGATTGAACCGGCCCTACAAACATATGTTTTTTTTAATGATTGTACTATTGTACATTTGTACTCAACGAATTCCTTTTCAAAAAGAAATATAAAGTATTTATCCTAACGATGTGATCTTTCACGAATTGAAGCAAAGTGTTATGCTCCACGTGAGATTTTCCAAGCCGTTGAATATTTTAATTAACCTTTTTTTATTAAATCATAAAGTAAATTTATATGATTTAATTATGTTTTATATTTTATTGCTTGATTCGAGATGATTATCAGTTGTCTTGAATAAGAAAACGTAGGTGAATGTATAGGGGATCAATTATATTTTGCTAATAGATTATATCAGACTGAGATTTAGGCAATGCAACTTAAAAATTTATGGAATAAGAACGTTTTCTTTAGGAAGCTTCATGTATTAATAAGGCGGAATATCAAAAATATCTTTATAGGATTAAACCACTTCAAAAATATTTTTTTCTAAAATAATTATTAAATTCGAAAAAAAAAATTGAAGAAAAGACAAATTTGTTTTTAATGTTTGAACGTAAAAAAATCCACGTTCGGCAGTTTTTCGACGTGAAAAACTGTCAAACGAGAAAGCCGAACAGTTTTTCATAGCAAGAAAGAAATAAGCGATGTTGAACTTGAGAGGGATCGATTTGAAGTTGGCGAGAAGGAAAATGGCTAGAATCAGCAGCAACATTGACAAAGAGAGCACAAGTCAATCTTTAATGGCGTCAATAAGTGTAAGTAGATCGATTTCTAGGGTTTTGCAAGCATTCGAGTCACAAAATGGTTTATTGATTTGAAATGGGTGAGTGTCAGTGAGTGGGTTAGGTCGCAATGATCGCAGGAGTTGCATGAACACCTTCGACTCAATGAGTCGGTTGAGTAGAAAGGGTCGCAGGAGTTGCATGACCATCTTCGACTCAGTGAGTCGGTTGTCTCATTGAGTGGGATGAGTCGCAATGGTCGTTTAAGGGGCGTGGGTCGGTTGAGTCTTAGTGAGTCGGTTGAGTGTCGCAGAGTGTCTGAGGGTCGTTTGAGTCACATGGGTCGAACGGGTTGGCTGAGTCGCATGGGTCACACAAGTCGGTTGAGTCGGTTGAGTCGCATGGGTCGAACGAGTCGCATGGGTCGCTTAAGTCGGTAGAAGTATAATGTATTCGTAATTGGTCATTTTGCAGGTGGCACCAAAGCCGAAGTTTCTGTATGAATTCAAACACATGGACAGAATGCCAAAGATCACCACCAAGTGTTATCCTCACGAGACAATAAAGACGCTGAGAGGAATCTTAGATGAACATGAGTTGCATTACTTCGAGAAGGAGTCACAATTTAGACATTTATTCCATTTACAATGTGACTCCACATTGACGAAGGTTCAAATGTCTGTCTTACTAAATCACTCCGTGATTATACATGACAAGACGGAGTTGCGGTTCGTCATAAACGAAATTCTTATCCGGTACTCTATAGTGGAGCCACGCACTAATTTCCGGATTGAAAGGCGGACCATATCCCATAGGATGGGAGTCCATGATGGGTGTCACATTCAGGCTGAAGAATTTCGACCGTGGAAAGGTGACCCCCGAACAAGTCAATGAAAAGCTTGTGAAGGCGAAGAATTCCGACGACCGGAAGAGGTTGACAACTTTGATGTTGTTGGCGCAAGTTATGGCTCACAAGCCTTTAGCAGAAAACTCTATCATCCATGATCTCATTGACATGGTTGATGACTTTGAATTTTGTGATGGCTTTCCATGGGGTCATTACACATTCGAGAAGATTGTGGATACTTGCCACAAGCACGTTAGCGGGGAATCACCGAAACCAAAATGGTATTGTGGCGGTTTCATGATCCCACTAATGGTAAGTTGTATATATTATTCGAATAACTTGAATGTTTTCGTACTTTTTGCATTCTTATCATTTTGTTTTAATGTTTCAGTTACTTCCATTCGAAACCATCCTTAGTTTAGGCGGAAAAGGATGGTATGTTGAGGTTGTGGATGCGCATTGATCATGCCCAAGAATGTGCAAGAAGATGGTTAAATCAAATTTTAACCCGAAGTATGTAGATGTGATAAGGCAGCTTGGAGATTCTAAGGTAACAATGACACAAGGATCACAAGGGAAACAAGGGTCACAGAGGGTAATAATGGTTATTTTTTGTTTTTCAGGATATTCTAAGTATTCTTCGTGTTGAACACGAAGAGAAAGCTTTACTTTATGATCTGGAGGATTACAAGGGATGTGACGATCTCGATGTTCAGATATGGATGAAACATCTTCGTAGAAATCCGAAGGGTATTTGTTGGGAGGATATCCGTAAGCAAGAACTGCTGACACGAAAAGCAACTTTTGGTGATAAAAAAGGAGAAGGAAAAAGGGACTAAGAGGAACGAGAGCGTGAGTGATGCTGATACTGCAGTCCCTCTGATACTGGAGCAGAAATTAATATGGGAAATAAGGAAGTCAGAGAAGAGAATCATCAACGCTGTAAGAGACCTTCTAAAGGATGCCATTCATAATCCAAAATCAAAGGCTGCCGAGAAAGTTGCGATCACCGAAAACCAATCTTCTGAGCAGAGATGGCTCAGAAGAGGATTTGGCAAACACTGCTTCTGATGGAATTCGACCAAGTAAGTAATATTTAGTGAAAAGGTAATTTGAGTGTCAATTTCCATCGAGATATATAAGTCGTAGGGTCGTTAGAGTCGTAGGGTCGTTAGAGTCGTAGGGTCGTTAGAGTCGTAGGGTCGCATAAGTCGTAGGGTCGTTAGAGTCGTAGGGTCGTTAGAGTCATAGGGTCATATAAGCCACAGGGTTGTTAGAGTCGCATGGGTCGTATGGTTTCATATGTCGCATGGGTCACTGGGTCGCTAAAGTCGAATGGGTCGCATGGGTCGCATGTGTTACATAATAAATGTAATGAACGACGAGTCTAATGAATGAAATAATTTTATGCAGATGCTCCAGTGGATCCTGTCGAAGAGGTGCACACTAAAGATACTTTAGTGGGAGTGGGTCCTGTTGATGACGTCGCCGACGATGTTCCTACCAAGGATACTCCAGCACCACCAAGTAAGTATGGTCATTTGAGGTCGCATAGGTCGCATGGGGCGCATGGGTCGCATAGATCGCATTGGTCGGAATATGTTTAATGAAGTAAATTTTATGCAGGTGTTGGACCTTTATCAAATGAGTCTGCACCATATGTTGAACCTCCGCCGACGAAAAGAGCAAGAACAATGGTTCAAGAACCTGAAGGGGAAGAGGAGTTTGTGTGGAATCTCAAGGGATTATCAAAGGGCTTGATAAATCGATTTCCTTCCTTCATTGATGCTAGCGGTGAAAAGTTGACTAATGTTTTGTTTTGGTTCCTGAAGACACCTCGACATGACCAGTGGTGGAAATGTGAGCTAGATATTCCCCCGGGGCCAAAGTTTTGGGAGATTATATTAAAGGCCAATGTATGGCTTGAAGATGATGTAAGTTTTTTTAAACCTTTAATCTCACAGAGTTTTGTTTCATATGTATTCATGTGTGTTATTTTTTGCAGCAATTGGATGAGGCGTTGATGGTGCTATCTTCTCGCTCGGTATTGAATCCCGACGCGAATCAGAATTATTACGTTTGTCTTGTTGCTTTCATGCAGATGATCTCGATGTGGATGTACGAGGATATGGAAACTTTGCCGGAAATTCTTAGTGATTTTTTGAATGCCAAGTATCCATTCAGAAGTAGGAAGACACCAATTAGTAATTATGAAGGTTTTGCCTCGGTTCTAAACATTCCAACGGACAAAAATCGATGGGTAGGATGTCATTGGGTAGCCATCAAAGCGGATTTCAAAATCCAATGCATCACGGTATACGAATGCCAGATGAAGATTAAGGAAACGCATATCGATCCAGTGATTGAGAAGATAAGAAAAGTTGTCCCCAAGATGCTAATTCTCGGAGGGTTTCCTTCTTTGGCTTCTGGAGAAGATGAATGGAAGTATGAGTATTATGAAGGTCTGTCACAGAATCAAAGCGGGAATGACTGTGGTGTTTTCTCCTACAAATTCGTAGAAGCCTCGTTATTGAAAAATAGGAATATGTTTCACTTAATTTGCAACAACAAGGTTACTTCCATGCGTAAGAAGATGGCGGCTGATATATTTAGTAATGGAGAACGTATCTATGAACCCGAAGAAGACTAACTTGATATTTGGTACATTTTTTAATGGTAGATGTAAACATTTGGTACATTGTTTTTTTTTAATATTTGGTACATTGTCGTAGGGGTCAAACGGTCGAAGAGGTATAAGGGTCGCAGAGGTACAAGGGTCGCACGGGTCCAAGGGTCACAGAGCCTCATACGACCCTTGCGACCCATGTGGACATTGCGACCCTTCCGGCCTTTGTGACCATTGCGACCCTTGCGATCCATTTGTCCATTTCGACCATTGCGACCCTTCCAGCCATTGCGACCCATTTGTCCATTTTGACCCTTTCGAAGAGGTAAAAGGGTCACAGAGGGACCTCTTCGACCCTAGGACCCCTGTGACCCTTATACCTCTTCGAACCATGGACCCCTACTGATATGATCCCGGAGGATGCTGAAGACGCGACCCGAGACGCCAATCCCGCGGCCCGAGACACGACCATCTCCAGCACGACCCGAGACGCCATTAGGTCAAAATACGTCGGTCCCGTGACCCGAGCCCGAGCTCTAGAAGAGGATGCCTTGATCATACCCGCTGGTCCCATGACCCGAGCCAAGACCGCGAAGCTCAAGGAAGCTATTATCGGGATTCTCACGACCGTCCACGCTCACGAGGAGTATGCTAGTTCACGCGATGTCACAAGTCTTAAGAACGTCATCCAAGTCGAAGCTCGACCCGCTACGGTCATTGATTATGTTAAGTGACCCGCGTGTACTCTTTTCCCCTCGTCGGTTTTGTCCCACCGGGTTTTCCGACGACGGGTTTTTAACGAGGCCGCGAGTCACTTATTTTCCCGCGACCTAATTAATGATCAGACGCGAGACACGAGACGGACGCAATACAAGGTGCACGGCCAA
>CM071872.1:33334571-33367741 GCA_036759665.1 Gynandropsis gynandra | reverse complement strand
TCTAATTTTTTCCAGTCTCCAATCCGTGCCTAATTAGGGACGGAAATTGTAGTACCCAATCCGTCCCTAATTAGGGACTGGAAAAGTAGTCCCAAATCGGTCTCCAAAAATTGGAAACGGAAACTAGTGCCGTCTCCAAATTGAAAACGGCACTAGTTTCCGTTTCCAATTTTTGGAGACCGATTTGGGACTACTTTTCCAGTCCCTAATTAGGGACGGATTGGGTACTACAATTTCCGTCCCTAATTAGGCACGGATTGGAGACTGGAAAAAATTAGAGACGCGCGATTGGATACTACCACTAGTCGTCTCTAATCCGTTCCTAAACTGGTTTAGGAACGGATTGGGAACCGATTTTTCGGTTCCTAAAACCGATTTTTCTTGTAGTGTATATGTTAGATTTGATATCACAAAACTCAATGTTTTATTCTTTTCAAATTAAGGGGTAATTTAATAAATATTTTCGTAGGGCTAAAACATTTCAAAAATATTTTTCCCGAAAAAATAAAAATTTAACTTCAAAAATACCCTTATAAATGTTGATATTCCCAAAATACCCTTGTAACCCTGCGACCTAGTTCGACCCAGTGACTCGTTCGACCCTGCGACCCAACGACCCAGTGCGACCCTACGACCCTGTGACCCTACGACCCAGTTCGACCCTGTGACCCTGCGACCCAGCGACCTAGTCCGACTCTGCGACAGTCCGACTCTGCGACCCTATGACCCTGCGACCCAGTTCGACTCTGCGACCTAGTTCGATCCTGTGACCCTGCGACCTAGTTCGACCCTGTGACCCAGTTCGATCCTGTGACCCAGTGCGACAGGAAATCACCGGAAACTGCCAGAAATCGCCAAAAATCGTTGGAAAGCGTCAGAAATCGCCGGAAATCGGTTGAAATCGCTAGAAATCACCTACAAATCGTCGAAAATTGCTAAAAATCATCGGAAATTGCTAAAAAAATCGCTGGAAATTGCTCGAAATAAGTGGAAACGCTGGAAACCACTGAAAATGGCTAAAACATTGTTGGAAATCGCTCGAAAATTATTGCAAAACGCTCAAAATGGAAGGAAATCGCTCGAAAATGGAAAGAAATTGCTCGAAAATGGAAGAAATCGCTCGAAAATGGAAGGAAATCACTCGAAAATGGAAGGAAAAAACTCTCAACTTTGTTTCTCTCCTCTCAAATTTGTCTTTCCCTCCTCTCAAATTTGCCTTTCCCTCCTTCGTATGTGTTTTTCATTAACAAAACATAAGGGCACATATATCTTAGCTCCATTTTTTTTCCATCAGATTTAGGAGGGTACTTTTGAAGTGTTTTAGCCCTATGAAGGCATTTCTAATATTCCTCCCAAACTAAGTGTGTGAGAAAAATTTAGGAATATATGTTCTGTTCTAGCACTAGTAATGTATTATCCATTCGACATTATCAAATAATCTACGTATTTTTTTTTGTAAAACCTATTTATTTTTTATAAAAAGGAAAGGTTAAATATCTTATCAATGGAATGGTTTAATTTTGTCTTGTGAGGAATGTTAGCCAATTAATAAGAGATCATATGTAGAGATGTTTGTTCGGTAGTTCATCATTGATGTGAGAGCTGCGCCCACTTTAAACCACGACCGTAAATATATTTATTACGATACAAAGTAAAAATACAAAAAGAGAAAAAAGTATAACTCTCATCGGGATACAATGACATGTATTGACCCACAAAGAATTTTTTTTCTTTCTCACTCTTTTTCTTTCTTTCTCTTCTTCTTGGTGGTGTGTTTTTCATCCTCGCACAATGCCTCCTTATATAGGCATGAGAAGGAAAAGATGTCAATAATGGAGGTCACTAACTTGCATCATTGTTAACAATGGAGGTGACTAACTTTCACCATTTGTCAATAATAGTTGTGCCTAATTTGCACCATTTTTCTTCCCTCCATTTTTAACAATTTCTTTTCACATCAACAATCTCCCTCTTGAAAAGAAATAAAATCATCGTAAAAATTCTTGTAGTCTTGATAACTTCTTACTTTCAGTGAAGAAGTCCAACTGAAGTTGAACACAACTTCAGTTTCTCGGTTGTCACCGTCTTCGTAAGCATGTCTGCAGGATTATAACTCCCTTTGATCTTTTCCAAATACAATATTCCATCCTCCAACACAAAACGAATGAAATGATACCGAACTTGTATATGCTTCGTCCGAGCATGATAAATAGGGTTCTTTGCAAGATGAATGGCGTTTTGGCTATCACTGTACAATGTACTTCCACCACATTCGTGTTTTAACTCCTTGAAAAATGATTGTAACCATATCATCTCCTTGTTAGCTTCTATCGCTGCAACGTATTCTGCCTCAATAGTTGACAAAGTAACTATTTTCTGCAATTTAGATGTCCAGCTAATAGTCGTACTACCAAATGTAAACACAACCGGGTACTTTTTCTTTCATCCAAATCATCCGCCATATTAGCATCCACATAACCACGTAAACTCAACTATGACATTTTGAAACAAAAAGAGACTCCAACAGTTCCTTTAAATAATTGAGAATCCATTTACAGCTTCCCAATGTTGTTTACCCGGATTGCTCAAATACTGACTTACAACTCCCACTACTTGGGCAATGTCATGGCATACATCAAACTTCCGACTGTAGAGGCGTAAGACACCTTTGACATTTATGCCTTTTCTTGATTAGTTGAAGGTGACTGATCCCTTGATAACATGAAGTGATGCCCCAGAAGAGTGTTCACTGGTTTCACATTATCTATATTAAACCTAGATAATACCCCTTTGATGTTATCTTCTCGATACAATTTCGGAACTTGATCATGTCTCGTAATTTTCATTCCGAGGATTCGTTTTGCATCACCCAAATCCTTCATATCAAACTTATATGATAATTTTTCCTTTAACTTCATAATCTCTTTCGCATTTGCTCCAACAATCAACATATCATCCACATATAGCAGTAGGATGATATACATGCTTCCATATTTCTTGAATTAGCAGCAATGGTCTACTTCACACCTCAGAAATCCGGTATTTTCCATGAAGTTATCAAACTTTTTATACCATTGTCTTGGAGCTTGCTTCAATCCGTATAAGCTTTTCTTAAGCCTACACATTATATCCTCATTTCCTTTAACCTCAAATCCCTGAGGTTATTTCATATAGATCTCCTCGTCTATATCACCATGAAAAAACGTTGTTTTCATATCCATTTGCTGTAGATGTAGACTTTCTTGTGCTACCAACCCTAGCACCAACCTAATAGTTGTCATCTTCACGACTGGAGAGAATATTTTGCTGTAATTTACACCTTCTTTTTCTAGAAACCTTTCACCACTAGCCTTGCCTTGTACCACAAGCTACCGTTGTGTTCTTATTTGATCCGATACACCTATTTGTTTTGCAGGGCTTTCTTTCCTTCTGGTAAATTTGTCAGATGCCATATTTGATTATTCATCAACGATTTCATCTCATCTTTCATCGCAAACTCCCACTTGGTTGAATCTTCCAATTATTTAGCTTCTTCAAAGCTTTTTAATTCTCCATTATCCGTCAAAAGAACATAATCTGTTAACCTTTATGATGGTTGGATAGTTCTTGATGATCTCCTCAATTGGATATGTGGAGTTTGTTGAACCTCATCAGAGCTTTCATTTTCTTGATCAATAGAAGGTACATATATCTGATCTTGTCTATAATCTTCTGTTGGAAGGTCGTATAAGTCAACCGCATCATGCCTTGATGTATTCTCCGATGCTTTATCTTTGTATACTACCTTCTCATTGAAAATCACATCTTTGTTTCTAACAATCTTGCGATTTTTCTCATCCCAAAACTTGTAGCCAAACTCATCATCTCCATATCCAATGAAATAACTTATATTTGATTTTGCATTGAGCTTACTTTTCGTAGTGTTGTCAATAAGAATGTAAGCAAGATAACCAAAGACTTTTAGAAAACTCAGATTGATTTGTTTTCCTCTCCATTCTTCCTCGGATAATTTGCAATCAAGTGGCACAGAAGGACTCCGATTGATTAAATAAGCATAAATATTTATCGTCTCCGTCCAAAATCTTATGGGCAAACCAGCATGAAGCCTCATGCCCCTTGCGCGCTCGTTTAAGGTACGATTCATCCTTTCCGCTGTGCCATTTTGTTGAGGTGTTCCCGGAATCGTTTTTGTCATTTTAATTCCATTATCCTCACAATAGTGCTTGACTTGTGATCTGTATACTCGCCACCATTGTCTGATCTTATACATTTCACTTTGAGATTTGTTTCATTCTCAATCATCGATTTCCACCTCTTGAATTTGTCAAAGACATCAGATTTATTTGCTAGGAAATAAACCTATACCTTTCTTGTGGAATCATCGATGAATGTGATTTAGTATATCTTAATCCACCAAGAGAATTTACTGGTGTTGGACCCCACATGTTCGTGTGAACTAATTCAAGCTTTTTCTTTTTCAACTCTCTTCCAGTTTTTGAAAAGTTGGTCTTCGTCTGTTTTCCAAGAACACAACTTTCACAAAACTGGTGTTCAACAGTTTTCAGGTTAGGGATTACGTCTTTTGAGACTAACACCTTCATTCATTCTCATTCATGTACCCGACACGATGATGCCACATAATTGACTCTTCACCGACATTAACTGCAGCAACTGTATTCGTGCAGTTTAAAGTCAAGTACAAACTTCCCGTCTTGGTTCCTTGAGCAATAACCATGGCTCCTTTTGATATTTTCCATGATCCACTATTGAAGTTTACATTTTAACCTTCATCATCAAGCTGCCCCACCGAGATCAAGTTGTGCTTCAACTTCGGAACATATCTCACCTTCTTAATCTTTCATACCTCCCCGACAGATGTTGTTAGGTGTATATCACCTAAGCCAATAATCTCCAAGGGTTTTCCATTTGCGAGATACACATTTTCGTAATTGCCAGAAATATAATTTTCTAACAAATCACAATTTGTTGTGGTATGGAATAACGCTCCAAAATCTAAAATCCAAGATTCAACAGAAGAATTAACTGAGAGGATAAGTGCATATTTGCCTTCATCCGAGATTATATTTGTCACATTCTCCTTATCTCCATTTTTCTTCTTCCAATTCCAACACTCCTTCTTTGAGTGGCCTACTTTTCTACAATGCCAACATGTGACAAATTTTTTTATTATGATTGGCACTTTCCACCTTTTGACTTGGAGTTGCCCCCACTTTGATTAGAACCCTTTGCGAAGTTCCTACCTTTACTTTCCACGTTTAAGGCCGCATTGAAGAATTTTTTTATTTTCTAAGAATCTCTTCTTCAAGGATTTGGTCCTTAACGTATTTCAAGGTAAGTTTTTCATTTTTAATAGAGTTACTAACCGCCGCCCTCATGGGCTCCCAACTGCTTGGTAGAGATGCCAAAAGGATTAAGGCATAGATCTCATCATCGAAGTTGACTTCCACTGCCATCAAATGATTGACGATTGTGTTGAGCTCATTGAGATATTCAGTGACAAGCACACCTTCTCCCATTTTCAAGTTGAAAAACCTTTTTATTAGATGAACTTTGTTGTTCGCCGAGGCTTTTCATATGTTTCTAATAGAGTCTTCATCAGCCCTGCGGTCGTTGACTCTTTAGCAATATGATGAGCTACATTCCGAGATAATGTAAACCGTATGACTCCTAACACCTTCCGATCAAGGCTTTGTCAATCTTCATCATTCATATCCTTGGATTTCTCACCCAAAAGAGGTTTTTGAAGATTCTTGCAGTACAGATAATCCTCAATCTGTAATTTCCAAAATGATTAATCTATACCGTCAAAAGTAATAAGATCTTAACCCAAATTTTCCTCGTTCGCCGTAACTTGTTACTTTATCAAATCAAGCTCTGATACCAGTTGTTGGGGAAACAATGAGAAATAGCGAACAAATAAAATTCTGGAGACACAAAACATTCATAGTGGTTCACCCTCGATGTGAGAGCTATGTCCATTTTAAACTACGACCCCAAATATTTATTATGACACAAATAAAAGAATACAAGAGGAGACAAGAGTGTAACTCTCACCGGGATACAATGACATGTATTAACCCACAAAGAAAAATGTTCTTTCTTTCTCACTCTTTTTCTCTTCTTCTTGGTGGTGTGTTTTTCATCCTCTCCTAATGCCTCCGTATATAGGCATGAGAAGGAAAAATATCAACAATAGAAGTGCCTAACTTGCACTATTATCAACAATGGAGGTGTTAAACTTTGACCATTTGTCAACAATGGTGCTGCCTAATTTGCACCATTTTTCTTCCCTCCATTTTTTGACAATTTCTTTCACATTAATGATGCTAAGGGTTATCTGAATCAAATATAAAAAGGCATAAAAAAATTGATGATGAAACCGAAGGAGAAAGAGAGTGGGACTAGAGGGTAGGTCGTAATCATCATTTGAACTTCAGTGGAGGATCTCCATCATCACTGGTCGCTAAAAACAAGATGACAAACTTCACCATTGTTTCGTTTATAGTGACATGTTATTCCACTTTCTATGTTCAAAATAGATGCACGAGAACTCTATAAAATTTAAAGAATGAAAACTGAGTATTTGTAACATTAGAATTGTAAGTTTTACAAAGATCTAAAAATTTGTGTGATATGCAATGAATTTTGTATAGTAGTTTTCGGTGTGATTTGAGAGTATATTTAGGGTGTAGAAGTGAAAAGGGGACGAAGCCAAAATTTTGTCAAGTATCGTCTAAAAGCGAAGCTTTTTGGCGTTTTGGACTTTTCTTGTTGTGTTGCTGAACCAAACACTTTACTAGCTCGGCCAAGCATTCCCACAAAAAAGATGGAAAATATAGTTCGAGTAGAACATTTTGCTTCCATCATCTTCCGAAGTAGCTCCATGAACATGAAATTGATCGGCCTTTGATATGTGGATCCCTTATTCTTTAGTCAAAGGGCATCACTTTGTAGAAGCAGTATATGTATCGGGAGGTGATGAATCATTCTTTTATTGGTCCTTTATATGCATTGTTTTCTAAATATATCCAGGAAAATGTGTCAATGAAGTTCAACATTTTGTGACTTGCCAGAGCATTCACCATTTTATCCATGTGTAGAAGTTGAAACATATATTTTAGATATACTCGATTTCGATCAATAAAATTGATGCATTTTCTATTTTTTTGTTGTTATTTAAAAACCTTATATAAAAGAGATAAAATTGAAGGGTTTGTGAGTTTTTCTTTCCGAAGTTGGAACATGACTTCCTGTACTTCTCCCAAGTAACTAAAATCTTTCAAGAACCACCTATAGAAACTTGTAAGGTCGTGAAAGCTTTGCATGTCATTCACGGAGTTCGAGCTCGACCACTTTTTAGTCGCTGCAATCTTCTCCTAAACAACATGGATTCTTTATTTACTAATCACAAAAACCTAAAAACTTCTAGTGCAATTCTTTATTTACTAACCACAAAAATCTCTTTATCATTGAAATACCACAAACTTCGTTGTCGAGCCTTTGTCATGTCGTCATGTTCGCCGGAGAGATCAAACACGGATTACCTATTTTGTTTTATCTTTTGAATATTTTTATTTAGATTTAAATTTTGTGTTTTATATTTTAATTTATTTAGAGTACCGTAAACAAAATGGAAGAATATGAAAGATGCTTTTGTATTTTCTATGTTTAAAAGGTATTTTCTAAACTCACTAATCTTTAAAATTTCAAGATATTTATTTGAAGTCTTTCATATGTTTAGTGTTTGAAATTTTAGGATGATTTATGGTGACATTTCATTTGACATTTTATGGAGTAGAAAATAATGTTTAATTTATTTAGATATCGATGGAAGAGACCAGAAATGTTTGATATGGACACTAAAATTATTTTTTTAAAATGGATGTCTTGCTTCAACTTCATCAAATCATACATTAGCTTTATATACAAACTCATACATCATTCTTGGAATTTCATGAATCAATAAAGAATTAAAAGGTAAAATGAACGAAAGATGAAGTAACAAAGAATTAAAAGGTGAAATGAACAAAAGACGTAACTATAAAATTAATGTAATCAAACTGACATCTCTTTACTAAAACAAATATAACTTTTTGCATAAATTTTCAAATGCCTAAACTCTAAAGGTATCTAAATTCATAGGTCATATGTATAATTTTATTTTGATATTAACCATTGAAAATACTCATAACATATGAAAAAATATCGTATTGTTTGAGTTTAATTTTCAACAGATATTTCATTGAGTTTTATTTAAAATTTCATTATAAACTTTCCGAAGTGAAGAATGTTTCGAAAAACCGAATAACACAAGTGAATTTGCATTTAGCCCAAAGACGATTAACCTAATAACACAAGTGAATTTGCATGTATAATTTGATTTTGATATTAACCATTGAAAATACTCGTAACATATGAAAAAATATCGTATTGTTTGAGTTTAATTTTCAACAGATATTTCATTGAGTTTTATTTAAAATTTCATTATAAACTTTCCGAAGTGAAGAATGTTTCGAAAAACCGAATAACACAAGTGAATTTTCATTTAGCCCAAAGACGATTAACCTAAATTCTATAGGATTGATTTAGGTGCGGAAACATGTTCTTATCAACCTAATTATAGATCTAGTCATTTTCAACGATTAGTTTTTCGGGGTTTCAACATCGAACAAAATTAGAAACGATTTCGTAGTACCTTTCGTGTTGAACGTGTGATAGTCGGATGCAAGGCTTGATAATGCAAGCCCTCTACGCGTATCCACGTCGAGATCGGATCTGCTTTGATGCGGAATTCGGGAAGAACGAAAAACTATTTTTAGTTCTTCGTTCTTTTTCTTTCTGACGGCTACCTAGGGTTTAGATTGTCTGAATTCTAATTCTGATAACGAAAACTCGTTTTTCGTTTATTTATAATTATTAACTTTTTAATAATTACGACTTAAACCCAAACTATTGAAAATATTACATAATGGCATAATACTTTCAATCTCCCACTTGCCTTTACGTAATATCTCAAATAGTCGAAGTACATGTATCTCCATACACATACGTGCTCGTACATCTTATGTTCTAACAAAAAAAAAATACAATTATATTCTTCGGTGCTAGCGGATGAATATAACTGCATTCAACACTGATTGTCTAACAATCATAAGCAGATACCGAGACACTCGTATGTGTGTGACCTCGTAGGTTCATCACTAAACAGGTAGTCAATTGGTCTTACTAATTAACTAATCGAGGTTAGCGTCTAGCAATAGTCCTCAACGAACGGATAGTGTGAAGTAACATCCTTACTCTGTAGAACCATGATAAAAGGATAATATTATTATTTCCCTTTGTCTTTACAGCTCCGGATAATCCTAGAACATGGTCTAACTGTCAAGTCCTAATAGATTATTAACTATGTTTCATGCCTAACATAACTGACTGGTGAATCATCGCAAGAAATTCTTTTCTTCTCTCATTCAAATGCCCTGGCCAAGGTCTTTTCAGTCACTATGTTGCTGACAACATAGAGCTCCAACTCTTTACCTAGAGTTGACGGATTCCATCTTGATCAATCACTAACTGCACAAGCATCTAATCATTCCCAATATCCTTTCAACTTACATCCCAAGACATAAGGTGTCCAGAATCAAAAAATGGTAGATAACTTGTCAGTTACCATGTTGATCTCAGGTCTAAGGAAATCATAATATTCTAATCCTTTCAGAGAAATTCCTATTGACAGTTCAATTGTAATGCAACCATTAGGAATTCTCCCTTTGGGTCTGTTCAATGATCACATCTCTATGTGCATCATCCATACATGTGATTTAGTAAAAGAGATCTACTAATTTCTATCAAATAGAAACCATCACATCCATGTTGATCTATCCGGATTACTAACGTCCAATTAGTTATCCTATGATCAAGAACGATTTAGATTAAGTTTTTACCAAAACTTGACTCTCTTTATCATGATCTCGATCTCTATCACAAGTTTCTCAACTTAGTCATGGACTCTATCATACTAGCTATCAAAATATATACACATATATATTATGCAAATATCATCAAAATGATAAAATAATGCCATTTTATTTATTCATAAGTGTTCAAAATATATGACATAAAAAATAGCTCTTAAATAGCTACAACAATTGTACTATTCCTAGAACTAATTCCAGCATGTCATGTGCCTTTGTGAGTGGATCTGTTGCATTCTCTTTTCCTTCTACTTTCTGGATTTGAACGTCCCCACGCTCAATGATTTCCCTTATCAGATGGTATTTCCGCAGAACATGTTTTGATCTTTTATGAGATCTTGGTTCCTTCGCCTGGGCTATTGCCCCGGTATTATCACATTATAAAGGAACTAGTTCCTTTATCGAAGGTATCACACCAAGTTCAGTTATGTACTTTCTCATCCATACCGCTTCCTTAGCAGCTTCACAAGGCGCTATGTATTCTGCTTCAGTAACCGAATCAACTACAATAGCTTGTTTGGAACTTTTCCAACACATTGCACCCCTATTGAGGCAATAGACATACCCTGAAGTCGATCTGCTATCATCCTTATCAGACATAAAGCTGGCATCCGTGAACCCTTCTAACTCTAAGTTAGAATCTCCATAAACGAGGAATTGGTCTCTAGTCCTTCTCAAGTACTTGAGAATGGTTTTCACCAATTTCCAATGTTCCTCACCGGGATCTGCCTGATACCGACTCGCTACACTTAGCGCGAAGGCTACATCAGGCCTCGTACATGTCATGGAAAACATGATGGCTCCCATTGCGCTAGCGTATGGGATCCTACTCATGCGTTCTATCTCTTCTTGAGTCTGAGGACAATCCTTTTTGGAGAGAGTAATTCCAGTGCCTATCGGTAGATAGCCTCTCTTGGAATGTTCCATGTGATACCTCTTCATGATGGTATCAATGTACTTCTTGGAATTTTCCATGTTATACCTCTTCATGATGGTATCAATGTACTGAGACTGTGATAGTCAAAGCAACCTCCTTGATCTATCTCTATAGATCTTTATTCCCAGAATATAGGTTGCTTCTCCCAGATCTTTCATGGAGAACTGTTCGGATAACTAAAACTTTGTCTCTTGCATCGCCGGAATGTCATTCCCCATGAGCAATATGTCATCCACATAAAGCACAAGGAAGACAACCGCACTCCCACTAAACTTCTTGTACACACAAGGCTCTTATTCGCATCTAACAAAGTTGAACTCTTCAACTGCCTTGTTAAAGCGAATGTTCTAGGTTCGAGAAGCTTGCTTGAGTCCATAAATGGACCTCTGAAGCTTGCATACCATATGACTTTGAGTTGGCGACGTGAAACCCTCAGGTTGAGTCATGAAGACTTCTTCCTAGAGCTCTCTGTTAAGGAAAGCTGTTTTCACATCCATTTTCCATACTTTGTAATCATAGTGCGCAGCTATAGCAAGCAGAACCCGAATAGACTTGAGCATTGCCACAGGGGAGAACGTTTCTTCATAGTCAATCCTTTCCCGTTGACTATACCCCTTGGCAACTAGACGAGCTTTATAGGTCTCTACCTACCCGTCTGCTCCAATCTTCCTCTTGTAAACCCATTTACAACCTACCGGTCTGGAAGCCTGTGAAGATTCAACCAAAGTCCAAACTTTGTTGATCCTCATAGATTCCATTTCGGATTCCATGGCTTTCCACCATTTCTCAGAATCTGGGCCTTGCATAGCCTCTTGGAAAGTCAACCGGTCATCATCTCTATGGCCAACCACGTCCTCTTGCACCATCAGATTGAATCTGTCAGGTGCACGTCGAGAACGTGTTGACCTTCTCAAGAAATCCTGTGTAGCAGGTTCAACCTGCTGGGATATCTTGTTGGGCTTGTTCCTGAACAGGTTCATGAACTTGTTCCTGAATGGGCATTGTCACTTCAACATTTGAAGATGAGGCGCCGGAGCCTAACAACATATCTCCCAGCCAAGATTGATCATTTGATATCTCATGTCTATGAGCTTGCGTTGGTTCGTCGGGTTCTTGAGTCTCGTCAAGAACTACTTCCCCACCATGAATTCCTTCATCAAAGAATTCCCTTTCAAGAAAGGTTACCGTTCTGACCACAAACACTTTGTGCTCAGACGGGTGGTAGAAATAATATCCCATAGTTTCCTTGGGATAACCTATGAACCTACACCTGTCAGACCTAGCATCAAGCTTGTCTGGCTGAAGTCTCTTAATGAAGGCCGGACACCCCCAAACCTTGATGTGTCTCAGGTTTGGCTTAGGTCCCTTTCCATATTCATATGGTGTCTTCGAGACTGCTTTGGTGGGAACTTTGTTTAGCAGATAGGTAGTTGTTTCTAAAGCATAGCCCCATAAGTTCATTGGAAGATCAATGAACCCCATCATGGATCTCATCATATATAATAAGGTGCGATTTCTCCGTTCGGACACACCATTATGCTGCGGTATTCCAGGAGAAGTCCACTGAGACAAAATCCCATTTTGCCTTAGATCATCTAGAAAATCATGACTCAGATATTCTCCACCTCGGTCAGACCTCATTATCTTGATGGTCTTTCCAGTTTGTTTCTAAACTTCACTACAAAATCTCTTGAACATTTCAAAAGATTCAGACTTGTGTTTTATAAGATACACATATCCATATCTAGACATATCGTCAGTGAACGTTTTGAAATAAGAATATCCTCCTCTGGCTTGAACTTTCATAGGTCCACATACATCTGTATGTATGAGTCCTAGAAGTTCAGTAGCTCTATCTCCTTTTCCAGTAAACGGAGATTTGGTCATTTTTCCAGTGAGACAAGACTCACAAGTTGCATATGATTCATAATCATATTGACCAAGAAGACCTTCTTGATGCAACTTGTGTATCCTTTTCTCACCTATATGACCAAGTCTACAATGCCAAAGGAAAGTCTGGTTCATTGAATCATCTTTCTTTCTCATCACACCAGAAACATGCATGTTAATCATATTAACTTTTGCATTGGGTAAGATATAGATACCTTGCTATAAATAACCATTTGCACATAATTCATCATTATGAAAAAATTTTACTATTGAAGATTTTTTTATAACCACATCTATCTAACATAGAAATAGAAATTATGTTCGATACAAATTTCGGAACATAGTAACAATGTTCTAAAAACAAGGTCTTGCCCGAAGGCATACAAAGAGAAATCGTTCCTACAGCTAATGCCGCAACGCTTGCACCATTCGCAACTTGTAGGTTGACTTCTCCTTTCTTCAACCTTTACTGATTCTCAGCCCCTGCAACATATTGCAGATGTTAAAACTACTGCTGATATCCAATACGTAAGTAGAAGAATCAATAGTAGTTAAAGAAATCATGAAAACATTTTCATGTATGTCTTACCCTCTTTCTTTTTAAGAGATGCAAGGTATTCCTTGCAATTTCTCTTCCAATGCTCTTTCTTCTTACAGAAGAAGCACTCAACATCAATTTGGTCAGAACTGCCCCTTTTTCCCTTGGGTTTGGTCACACCACCCTTGGGCCCATGGGGCTTCTTTCATAGTCAATCAGTTGGTTCAACATCTCATGCAGATCCATATCCATCTTGTTCATGTTAAAGTTAACAATGAACGGTGAGAACGTCTCAGGCAAGGACTGCAAGATCAGATCTTGAGACAACTCTTTGCCTAGTGTTGCACCCTAACTTCGCAAGTTGTTCGATAAGACCAATCATATTTCGAACATGGGGTCCCACTGGAGAGTTCACAGTAAGTCTAGATTTGAACAGAGCCTTCGACAATTGATATCTTGTCGTTCTGCTCTGTGCACCGTACATCTTCTTAAGATGCGCAATGATAGCAACAAGATCCATATCCTCATGCTGGCACTGGAGTTCTAAACTCATTGAGGCCAGGATGATACATTTCGCAGTGTCAAGGTCATCCCTTTGCTTTACCCAAGCGAGCAAGCCATCCTCATCGTCAGAAGCAGGAGCTTCCTTGATAGGGTTTTCGATCGCATCGAGTAGCTTCTCGTGCTTAAGGATGAGCTTGAGGTTGCGGTACCAATCATCGAAATTTTCCCCAACAAGTTTGTGGACATCGAGAATTACACGTAGGAAAATTGAAGACATTCTTCGGGAAATCTGGAAGAAAAAATTGCAGCATTTATTAGAACACTTATTTTAATCAAATAGATATGAACTTTCATCTAAATGATTATTTTACTGACTAATACTACAATAGTATTCAGAAATCGTATTTCTTTCAGTAATGCTTCCTGAACTAATCATGGATAAGCCCCCTAGTAGTCAGGTCGTTTCTTAAGCATATTAAATAGGTTGATTTTAATATGGCTCTATATCACATAGTCATTTGGTAGTCAGGTCTTTCCTATTGATATAGTTGAGTTCATCCTTCAGCTCATTGTCTGATATCAATTAAGTTTATGTCTCCCAAGTAATCTAGGCGTTTACAAAAACTAATTGATTCCTCCCACTAGACATTTGATGTCATAGACGTACGAATCAATTTCTTGAACTACATGCCTCCTGATAGTCAGGCCGTACCATGTAAACGAGAAAACTATTCAAAATGTCTATGATGAAGGAAAAGCCTAACGATAAACAATTTATCGTCTACGAACTCAATTATTGATATTTTAAAATTAAAATTCTTTTAATTTTAATCTTAAATATATATTTTTTTATTTTTTTATTTTTTTAAAGGGTTAGGGTTAGGGTTATGGGAGGGTTAGGGTTAGGGTAACCCTAGCCACCGCCCCCTTTGCGATCGCCCTCTTTTCCGATCGCCCTCTCCGGCGTGAAGGGCCGCCGGTTCAAGGCGCATGTGCACCATCGACACGATCGGCAGCGAGATCTTGAAATTTTGAAATATTAATTTAAGTTTAAAATACTAAATTAATTTTTTTTTCAAATTTTGAAATATTAATTTAAGTTTAAAATTTACTAATACTTTTTTAAACTCTTCATAAAATTATAACATTAATGGACATCCGTCAATATATTTAAGTTTTCAACTCAAAAGTACCAATAAACATTCGTTGGTAATTTCCAATTTCTCCGCGAAAATTCAGCCATGGATGAGAGGCTGTGCCGCGCCACCCCAGCGCCTCGCCGCCCCTGTGCCTAAGACCGGCATCGAACGCGCGGCCGGCTAAGATCGTGGTCGTGTGCGGTTCTAGCGATTCGTTTTTTAGCGCGCGTACATTTTTCGATCTAATTTTTCACAAAAAATTCGAAAAAACTAATCCTAAACATACATTCAGACGCTTTAATACCACTGTAGGGTTGATTTAGGTGCGGAAACGTGTTCTTATCAACCCAATTATAGATCTAGTCATGTTTAACGATTAGTTTTTCGGGGTTTCAACATCGAACAAAACTAGAAACGATTTCGTAGTACATTTCGTGTTGAACGTGTTATAGTCGGATGCAAAGCTTGATAATGCAAGTCCTTTACGTGTTCCACGCTGAGATCGGATCTGCTTTGATGCGGAATTCGGGAATGAGATCGGATCTGCTTTGATGCGAAATTCGGGAAGAACGAAAAACTATTTTTAGTTCTTTTTTTTTCTTTCTGACGACTACCTAGGGTTTAGATTGTCTGAATTTTAATTCTGATAACGAAAACTCGTTTTTCGTTTATTCATAATTATTAACTTTTAATAATTACAACTTAAACCCAAACTATTGAAAATATTACATAATGACATAATACTTTCAAATTCAACCCAAAATCTAATTATCTGAAACAAATTCTAATCCAAATTTTCAAAATCAGAACCTAAAAACCTAAAACAAGAACTACAAATGCCCAACCTACGTTAGGCTCTGTCGATCATGACCACCCCATGCCTGGACAATGCCGGCAAAAGGAAGGGAAACAATATAGGAAAAATGCCAATGGAATAAAGAAACGATATAAGAAAAATGCCAGTAGATTAACCATCAATAAATATTGCGATCGTTTCTTGTACTACATATCTAGAGGCGAGATGTTACTACTAATAACAAATCGATCCATTTACAGTCTCGGCCTTGTCCGAATCCTAAATTGGGAATTCCTGGTTTGCGACTTCGGAGAAACTGTATGCCAATTGTTCTGCTCACAATATCTTTTAAGAAGCACTTGAATGCATTGCAATATTCTGAAGAAGGTTCCATAATTATAGGCCCATAGCAACCCATTTCTTCTGTTTCTACGGCCATACAGAATAACCAGAGAGCATAGACAAGACTCGACGACAAAACAAAACCCTCCTATTCATCTGTCCTAAAAGTTGTTTGATTTATATCTACAAAGCCATAAAAACAATCTTGTGAGATTGCTGACATAAAGTTTGAAGAAGTTAAATCCCTGCGAGTTCGACTGTTCAACGGAAATAGCCATAGAATTCCAAGAAACATATGCTGAGGTTCCACGGGTTAGAAGTGTCAGCCGTTGGACCCGTGAGGGTAACCCTGAAGTACCTGAATGGGAGCAATGAGTTTGCTCCTGTGATTGGCCACGATGCGAACTGACCCGGCTTGCACATGGTTTGATCATTCTCGTGGACTCTCAAATCTGCCCAACTATTTCCATCCATTGATCCCTTCATGAAGATCAGAAAGACCGAGGTCCCTTAGCGGTCCGTCAAGTGGTCGAGGTTAAACAATAAAAACGAGAACCATACTCTATTTACGCTACCTGAAACTTCCAAGATCTCGGGTATGCCCTCGACCCGTCTTGTCTCAAGGTGTAATAGTTGCACATAAGCTGCATTAAGCAGACATGTATGTATTACAAATTGGAGATAACGGAAGGTAAGCACAGCTACTAAAGGATATATTGCATTTTATCTTCCAAATCCTAAAAGTGGTTCTTTCCGTGGTAAATACTTATTAACGAAAACAGAATGGTGAGAAAATGTGAAGACCTGATGTTCTTTGCCTAAGTCCACCATCCACCACGAAGATAATTGGCCGTTTTCCATCCTAGGCCCTGTAAAGGACGTTCCCTAATACAATAATAACAACAGAGCTCCCTCAGCTTTTTAAGCTTTTCGCTTGAAAACATTTGATAATACCAAGTAATGAAAATGTTCGCAGAAATTATATATTATGTAAGTTAGAGTAGGATGGTTTTAGCAAATACATAACAGAAACATGAAATCCGAGTGCACATACCACATAAGTTCTAGATGCTAAAGCTTTTGGATCAGTGAATCTGGAGGTGGGACTGCTGGCGGTAATGGTGATTTTCTGGAAACATAGAACTCCACGGATTAGGATCTATCAACAGAATCCCATCCTTGTTCCAGTGCCGTACAATGACTTGTCTAACAAGAAGAAACAAAATGAGGAACGGAAGAATGTGGTTACCCTTGCAAGAACCGGATTGACCCATTGATGATCCCCATAAGATGTACCCGCAAAGTGAAGCACTCCGTTACTATCTCCATCACATATGTACTGAAGCTCCTTGTAACTCGACCGCCGGTGTTGAAACCTTTTATTACACGTGAAAGCTCCGATAACAGACCTCTTTTTGGGATTATTGACCGAGAAACATGAGAAGAACTTACATTTGTCCATTTCCAGAGCTTGTTAATCCAGACTTTATATAACTAATGGCTTCCTTAACCTGTAAAAGACACATCCTAAGATAGGTCTTGGAGAAAAGAAAGGTTTCCAGATGAAACTACGAAACTAGAAGGAAACATATGTTATTAACTTACACGACAATCGAAAACTGGAATCCGCCTGCTGAGGTTGCTACTTTCTAGCTGCACGATCGTCAAACAAAAGATGGCATCAGCATGTTTTAATAACTATGACAAAGACAATTTCGCAGTAAAAATCAGGTGCAATATAGTTTACCTTCTTGAGCAACTCATGTGGCAATAACGAGAAGCGTACATGTGGCAACAGGTCATCAAGAGAGTGAAGCCTTTCGCCGAACAGCTTTTCTTGATTAGAATTTTCCATTAGCTCGTCAATTACTTCCCAACAGCACAATTCCTCAGATTTCATGCACCACATGAGAATCGCATTAAGGACTTTCTCCTCAGAGGTCACGGTCAAATCTGCAGACTGCAAAATCCATTACTTAGTATTGCCTGGAGTAAACATGTTTCATGAGCTACAAAGGGTCGGAAAATTCTGCATATAGATTAATTACCTCAGTCACAGTTTCACATCCATTGTTAAAATTCAGTGATTTTCAAGTTTTATGTAAGATTTTCATTGATATCAGGAAACCCAGGACTCTGTCCTCGTTAACACATCATAAGTATTTAAAAAAACACTAAAGCAGCATTCGAAGAACTAATCGTATATCACAAAAACTAATACAGTGAGATGGCCTTGTTTTGGTTATAGCCTCAAGCAAGTGAATAAAGAATTTGTAGAGCGAAGGGTTTGGTGAAAGAAGAAGGAAGACACACCTCAAGAACATCACTGAATGTTGTCTGCTCTAACAAGATAAAGTCCGAACTAGCGGTGGTGCAATAATCAAAATGCAGGGAGAATTTCCTCTTGCACATCTCCTCAATGAGTTTACATGATGAGATCGACGAAACCACTCGCAGAACAGAGCAAACAGAATCCTGCAACAAAGTCCAGCGGTTAGCTAGTAAAGGTCCTATTATTTTCCCAAATTTGTCTGCTTCCGCGCCCAATTAACTCGCATAAAAGAATTATTCTTGTTGTATGACCTTCTTCCATTATGAGAACTCCATCCCTGCATGTAATATATACATGGAACACCATTAATACTTCTTTGATTCCCTTTTTTTTGTAAAAGAATTCTCTTTTTCCTTCTTTTTTTTTCAGAAGGCTGAAACTGCGCATACTTCTCTCGGCTCTTTTTTTTTTCTAACAGCGCTGGAAAAGGGAGAAAAGCATAATAGTGACAGAGAAATAACAGTTATTATCCAAAGCATGAGGTACAAGAAACTACCTCAGAGAGGCATTCCAACACCATCTTGCAGCATTCTTGATGAAGTGGAATGACCCCAAAACGATCAGCCAGAAAAAGAAGATGGAGCAAATTTGTACCAAAATCCATGGTGTCCTCTAAGCTCAACTCTCCGCTATACATGAAATTTACCATAGCTTTAAAAGCTTCGGCTGATATATCACTCAAAAAGATCTCTGATGACCGGCTTTCACTCATTCCATTAGTGAACATCTGCTCGTGCATTGCGAATAGATGAAACATGAGAATCCGATATATGAACTGGTTGTAATTACGACTGTAAAACCACCCAAAGAACATTTTCTCACCTTTGCAAATGGAACACTCCATAGACTGAGGATAACTTTATGACATTGGAAAATGAGACCTTCTGTACCGACATAAATTTTGACGTCACTGTACTGACCGGTTGAATACAACATTTTAAGCTTCTCAACATTAGTAGGGAATGAAGACGTAACCACAAGACCAGACCAGGGCTGAGAGATAGGACACATGAGCTCGACTTTATTACAGGGTTCAAATGCTTTGTTGCTTAATTTCAGTCGTTCTATATTTTCTTGGCACTGCATCACCAGTGGCATCACTTCAAATTGAGAGCTCAAAGCACACAATGAAGCAAGTTCTGATTCTGAAATCTACACATACAAAACATAAAAATATTAAGAAAATGGTGGATACTATTACCCCGAGTAACCAGAAAACAAAATAGAAAGCAAGCATATCCAAATGACACAAAAAACAACAGACAGCTAGAAGCAAAAGATATTAATTAAAAAAAAAAGTAAAAAGAGAAAATGTACCAGAGTGCGCCCAGTATAGATATACTGAAGAAGGGCATGAAGAATCGGATATGTCACTCCGCGAAGCCGAATAAGATTTCCATCAAATTGGAAGTTACCAGACGCTTGTAATATAACCTTGTGAGCAGGGACAGGTGTTTCCTCTTCACCAACAACAAAAAACATGTCAGACAATTGCCAACTCTCCAGAAAATTACTAAGTCCCCATTGTTCATATGCCATCTGCTCCTCTTCCAGCTTATCATCACTCAACTCGTCTCCTTTGAGCTCATGGCAATCCACTTGCTTCCATAACAAGATATGGTTCTGAGTCAAGGGAAACACACTCACATTTCTATATCCTACATGTTTATCCCAGCTGCTGAGCCCAACATACTGAACTTTACAATTGGGTTTCCTGTCGTGCCACTGAAACACCAAATTCTGAAATGGGTATCGACCGTTGCCTATGCTGATCAACCCATCATAGATCCCGATCCAGTAACTCTGAAACCCCGAAGAACAACAAAGACCAATGCCTTCCTCATCAACTACAACTCTCCCATCCACCAGAATCTTCAGCCTACGATTCCTATTGCTACCGATGATAACAATGTAATGAGGACTATTGTCCTTCTTATAATGGTAATGTCGGCTCCCGACATTCTCCCTGAAGACCACCGTGACGTCATTGTGTGCAAAAGCATCAAAGGCAACACAACCCCTACCCGCTTCTCTGAACTTCAGATCTTCTCTCCACGCACACTCAAACGGTGCCACGGTCAGAAACTTCTTCTCTTGTATCCCAACCATCTTTCTTCTTACATAGAAGGCCTTGTCACCTCTCAGATACCTAGATATTTCAAAACCCCTAAATCCTTATACCCTGAATCCAATACACTAAAGAAACAAACAAAAATTCCCAAAAGAGAGAAAGAAAAATAATCCTTCTCTCAGACATTTTCGCAAACACGTTACCTTGGAATTACTGGTTGGCAAAAACTCAACGATCTAAATCAATCAAACCCACTTGCCAAAATGCAAGAAACAGCTACGGTTCCACTATGAGCAGCGTTTACGAGAAGACCACAAACACGAATATAACTCATGGCTTTTTTAAAAGAAACGTCGCTTTCAAAGTCAGAACCCAGAATCTGCTAGAAACCCAACTTGCCAAAATATCTAAATCCATTTTATGTGCATAGCTGTATCGTCTCCATCATGAACTCCGCCGTCAAATCCAAACCACAACCTTATCTCAAATATCGAGAGTCAAACAAGAAGGGACGAAACAAAATGCCACAAAAAAAGACAAGAGATTGACATCGAGTCTTGTAGAGAGAGATATCACTAATAATGAAAACGAGATTTTTGGAGATTGGAAAACAAATTTTCATGATTACCTGATGAAGATGTCGTTGAACGGATAGGTTTCCGGTTTTAGATTTTCGATCTGAAGGGAGAAAAAAAAGATGAAATGATTTGATATTTGATTCTCACAAGATTTTTCTGAAATATAATAAGCACGAAAATCCATGGCTAAAAAAGAGTGCGTATTAGCTGAGGATGCCACGTACATCTTTGGCGAAATCTTTTTAGACAGGTTGCTGTCATTTGTCCATTCACCAAATAATTTCCTAAAATTTTCACAAATCTCCAATTTTAATTTATAGGCAAAACGACGGACTCCAATTTTCATTTGTCTATTTTCTCCGATATCTGCATGAACAATAGTGTGATTTAGTTCTAGACAATCCAAATTTACCTTTTTGGATTTTGTAGAGATTTTAGAAAGTTAAGAACAAATTATATGTATAGCAATCAATCGTGGGTTGCCTTGACTGGGAAAAGTCGGTGGTAAAAGTAAAAAAAAAAACATCGTGAAAGAGGGTTTGAGGAGCTTGCATCATAGATGAGATCGACTACCAATGAGTTTTATAAAATTTAAGGCGGATGGAATTTGAAAACAAAACGATTTATGTACTGTTATAGGTGACTTTTCAGAAAGTTTATGGATCAAGAAATCTGTTATAAAATGGAGATCGTTCGATAGTTATATCAATGCATTTAGAGTTACAATATATAATATATAGGTGCGCAATGGACTATGTTGTTAATTAGATTTAAATTTTTATATTGATTAAAAGGGTTCAAAAGATTCTTTTCTTGTTAACACTTCACTTCTCTAAAAAAATTCTTATGTTTTCTTATGTTTTCTTTTGATGATCATCTATATGGAGAAATTAAATTTCATATTTATTTTTTCATTTTAAACATACGTATTCTTCATGTATTCATCGTTATTTTATAATGTAAGATTCTTTATAATATTATACTTTGATTTGAACTAAACTAGGTTTTCAATGCATTTGCGCAAATCCAACCAGCTTGGCCAAATTTCTTTTGCTTTCTCAAACCATTTTTTTCTTCTTAATATCGGCAATGTCCAATATTATTTAAGGAGGAATCCTATCATATGCAATGGCGACAATTGCTTGGTTTGATCGCAATTGGTAAGTCTAACCTTGGAAGTCGATGACTGTTAAAGTACGTAGTAAATTTGGTGCAATCCTCATCCTAACCAAATGAGGAAGACAAAGAGAACGAGATTGTTGAACGTGAGGTCTTGGAAGCCTCAGTATTGCTGCAAAATTCTCTAGCTCTGTACATCCTAAGGTTCTACGAGAACAAAAGCGATGCTGAGGTACTCTTTAACGAGCTAAAAGGGGTTTTCGAAATTACCTCCAACCTTGGTCATGTCTATGAAATCAAGAAGACATCGAACAACCTTCAACAAAACCTTTCAACCATCATCTCAGAGACTTCAAAGATCTCTACACATAACTAAGTGAACTTCGTCCATTCACAACTAATCTAAAGGAGATTGTGAAGCGAGACAACCAAGATCAAGTGTTCGAGATCCTTCAGACCCTAAGGCAAATGTTACACTAGGATCATCAACCATGTCCATCAGCAAAACCTTTTACCCCTTTCAATGAAGTTTGGATGCATATCTAGAAGGAGGAAGGGTCATTGAGGTTGTTTCATGGAGGCGTGCTAGAAATAACCTACTACAATCCAACCCGAGGTGTGAGCGCAATAAGGAAAAGTGTCGGCTATCTCAAGTAGACAAAGCCTCGTGAAACAACACAGATCACAAAGGAGTCGACATATGCAACCAAATTTGAAATCGAGGAGATAAGGCTCCTTCTCGATCTAGACATAGGCAAATAAATCGACAATTTTTGTAACATTCACTATAAAAAAATTCGTTAATCTCAAAGGATAGATCAACGGTCCTTCCATTGAAACATATATCAATGGATTCCAATAGCCAAAAATCTGTCAAAATCCGTTGGTGTAGTCAACAAAAAAGTGCAACATGTTTTTCAATGGATTGACAACATATTATTTCGTTGAAATGTTGCAACAAAGTTAACCGAATAATTTCCGTTGAACAATTCGTTGGTAAACCATTGAAAATCCTGCATGTTGAATATACTTTCAAACACCCAATTGTGAATTATCTAGCATCAACAGTTGAACTATAAATATACTTTCAAACAATGACATCCTTTTCAAATAGAAATATATATAGGTCAAGAGAGTGGATACATAAAAGAAAAGATCTAGTAACAAAGGAGGTTACACCATAGGTGTTCTACGGATTGGAACAATTCACGAGTTTTAAGTCGATATAACATTTGTGTTAAGAACACGGAAAAATGTAAGTCTTTGCAAAAGATGCAAAAAAATGAAGTATCGAAGTCAAGAAATTGTTAGTAAACACCTTTATAAGGTCGATTTCATGGAGAATTATCATAATTTGTTCTTGTATAGTGAAGATAGTGGGGTTAGAGGTGTGACTGTGCAAGAATCACAAGCAATGTAAAAGAAATGATGAGGGTCATATAGAAATAACGACGACCAATACATGTGTCGAAATGGCGTGAGATGATTTTCCTGGAGTTGTTGAGCAAACACATGAAGAGATGCCAAACAATGAGGCATGCTAATTTTTTAACATATCGGATGCTGCGAAACAACCTGTATATAAAAGTTATAGTGATAGGCAATCTCATTTATTTTTATCATCAAGATTGATAAGTATTAAAACATATTACAATATGGCGGGAAATTGCATGAATTCATTTTACCAAAACAATGTGTGAATATTTACTGAAACATAATCAAGCTCCGTCAACATATTATGAAACAAATATTTTTTTAAAGGATTTGGACTTGCCGCATCAGAAAATTGATATTTATAGAAATAATTGCATGTTGTTTTGGGCAGGAAACAAATGCATTTTGGAATTTAAATTTTGCGGTGCAAACAGATTTCATCCGGAAAAACCATATTCATGGAAATATGTATTGTACAAGAAGATGTTCTACATTCCTGTAGTAAACAGACTGAGAAGATTATACGAGTAAAAAATTGATGCATCAATGAAATGACACATAGAATACTTGATGGGTGAAAGGGTAATGCAATATACATCGGATTGTATGGTCGCAAATGATTTCAACGAGAAAATGAGTTTTGCATTAAATCCTACTGGTTGAATGTCTTTGTCTATTTAAATTGAAGATAATGATTTTCAATATCAATGGTTCGATCTCACTATAGGACATGTACACAAAAAAATCGGTTGTGAGGATTTGACATCAATCTGTCATGACATTACGCAAAGTATGACACATTCATCACAACAGATCAATCCGAATAGGTATGTTACGTTCAATATAAAAAAATTGAAATGTCGACGATAAAAGTGGTGGACCATAGTGAAGATTAAACCATGTGGAGTTTTATGGAAAAAATATCCATTACAAACTAACAACCCTGAATCAATACGCTTAATTGACTTTCAAAATCACAAAGAGGTTCTAGAAAGGACCTAGTAGATTAGAAATACATAAACGATTATGAAGACGTTAACTCGGAAGATGTAGAAGATGAAAACGACGACAAACTTAACGCGCCATCGAAAGAAGACTAACCAATTTGAAGAATAAACGGAAGAAAAATTGTGATTTTTTTAATTATAAGATTCAAAGTTAAAAGAATTCCTATTTATCCTTTTTAAACTCCCTTCTTCTATTATCAACAGTAATCCATTGATAACCGTTGACATTTGTAACATATGTCTATTGGTATATGGAAACCTTCAGGATTTAACCTTTTTTTTGTTTTTAGCTAATTTGATTATTAACGAGCATCCGTTAAAACATTACAACGGATTCCTATTGAAAATTGTAATGGATGATCATTGATAATCGAACTATTAATGATGTAATTGTTCTACGAGATTTCAATGAGCATCCGTTGAATATTCTAATGGATGTCTGTGGAAAACTGTTTTAATTACGACAACCCGCACTGGAACCATTTCAACAGTTTCAAAGGCATCTTTTAAAAATTATAGTGGATGCTCGTTGAAATCATTTACGCCTCTATCTCTTTGATTTTTGTTGCCTGTTGAATAGGTTGTCCAACGGGCATCCGTAGAAACTTTCAATGGATGCCCGTTAAAATGGAAGATTAAGGGTTCCAATTCTGATTATATGTTGAATGAATATTTATTTCAATGAACATGTGTTTTAAATTTTCAACGGATATCCATGTAAAAAATGGGTCTTTAGTCTGTGGAATAGTTTCGTTTTCAACTAAAATAACGAAAAAGTGTAACAAATCCTCTGAAATCGTATTTCCCAACTACTAAATACCATACACTATGATTCATCATAGATTCATTTGGTCACAAAAGATTATTGGAGGGTTCTGCTGAAGCTTTGTCATCACCTCCTCTGCCATCATGATATGGTGGAAATCGGTGATTTGATCGATAGTTTTGATCATCGTCTAAGCTATTCTATCATCGATCTCGAACACCCTGACGAAATAATCTAATATAATTATTTTCCTTATAATATATATAGTTTTTATTGAAGTAGTTTTAATTATCTAATTGTTTTCATTTACATGTGTATGTTAAACGTGGATGATGTGCTAAAACAATAACCACATAAACAAAGCTTTTATCTATGATCACTTGTACTATTTGTCATAGGTGATGCTAGATGTTATTCACGAGCGATGGTTACATAGCTTCATCGTAAGTTTTCATTTCCATAAGATTTTAATTATTTAATTATCAAATTAATTTAATATACTAATATGCCTTTATTTAATTTTTCGAAATCTTATAGATATTGTAAAAGGCATTTATCGCGCATCTACATGGCATGGGTGCACGACATGCAATCGCGTTTGAAATTGATAATGAACAAAGCCAAAAGGAATTACCTCAACAAGAATGCCAAACTGACATGAGTTACACATGAGGTATTCAATCAATTCATCCAATATTGAGAGTCGAAAAACTTCAAGGACAACAATGAAAAGACCAAGAAATATCGATACAACAAGAAAGTTCTTGGTGATGCCCTGCATTTTCACAGTTCAAGAGCAAAATCGTTACTTAAAAGAAAGAAAGAATTGATAAAAGTTTTTAATTATTAATAATATATGTTTATATTTTAAAAATATATCTAATCAATATCAATTTTATATTGCATATGTAGAGGATGGAAAGAAAATTGATGCCTTTTCAGCTAGTGTTCGAGACACGTGCCAAGAAAAAATACATTGCTGAGGAAGATGTCGATGAACACGTGTTTATCGAACCTCGGTCATAACGGATGATGAAAATGTGATGGAGAAGATCACTCAACAATCACAAGTTTTCAGTTAAACTCGGGATGAACTTAGTGTTGATTTTGTAAAACAAAGATGAATCAGCGGAAGCAAGATAGAAAGATTAAAAGCGAGCGAAAGATCCAGAGAATTATAGAGAATAAGAATAACTATTCTCTTATGCATTTCTTTAGAAGAAAAGGTACATATTTATATAAGTAGAAAGGGAGAAAAACAAGGAAAATACAAGTACAAATGCAAGGCACAAGTTAAGATGTAATATGCATGAGCTGGAAGAGTCAACAAGGCATTGGAGACCGTGGAAGTCATAAATTGGCTTGACCACATCAAAGGTCACCGGATGCAGGATGCTCACTACAAAAAAACACGTTGTTTCCAACGGACAGGGCAACGGATCCGTCAGTTGACACGAAGTTGCAACGGACTGTAACGGATTTATGAATACTTTCAACGGGCGCAAATCCATTGCAATCCGTTACTAATTTCAACGGAATTTTAACGGATATTTTTCGTTGCAATCCATCGCAATTTTTAACGGAATGTTAACGGATTTATTCCGTTGGCCTTTTCCGTTGGAAGTCCGTTAGAAGCCGGGAAAAAATTTCAACGGCCATCCGTTGCTAATGTAACGGATGCCCTTTACAAATGGCAACGGTTGTCTGTTGAAATAGTTAATTTCGAGGGTCACCAGTGGAAATAAATTCATGTGATCTTGCAACGGACATCCGTTGCAATTGCCAATGGATGTCCGTTGGAAATTTCACTATTTATATCGAACCCAAAGATTGCATCAAACCATCAATAACAAGCATCTTTATCTCCATTGTTGAATCCAAAACCACCTTCATAAACTGTCTCGCCAGCGGGAACCAGAAAAGGATTCCCGGTGGGGAGCCGGTTTATGAGGGTGGTTTTGGATTCAAGAATGGAGACAAAGATGCTGGTTTTGGCGATGGAGGTATCTGGCGGAGAGGATCCGAGTCAAGTCCGACGCTTTGCTTCTGAATTGGCGCCATTCCCCAATACTTTTCCTTTTCTGTTTATTTTTACCTTATGTTAATATTGTGATTGAGAAAGAGATATTAATGAAATTTTAGTTTAAAAGGAAAAATAATCTAAGGAAATAAAAGTTTTGAAATTAATTTTTGACCTCATATTTCGCGTCGTTTTGGTTTTTGCTTACCGCTTGAGTTCGATATGAAATCAGTTCCAATTACATCATCAACATCATCATTCTTAAAACCTTAAATATTGTAATATGCAAAAATAACGGATTGTAACGGATTTGTAAGCACTTTCAACGGGCACAAATCCGTTGGAATCCATTATAAATTTCAACGGAGGTCTGACGGATATTGTCGGTTTCCCCATACATTGCAATCTGTCGGAATTTTTAACGGAAATGGATTTCTGCCGTTTGCCATTTCTGTTGGAAGTACGTTAGTAGTCGTGAAAAAAGTTTTCAACGACCATATGTTGAAATTGGTAACGGATGCCCGTTACAAATGACAACGAATGCCCGTTGAAATTGTTAATTTCGAGGTTCACGGGTGGAAATAAATTCACGTGAACTTGCAACGGGCATCCATTTGCGTTAGTAGTGAAATAGATGGTGATAACTTCTACGGTATTTTTGTACCAAATCATACAAGTGGAATATCTCGGTCTCGTTAGGTTGAGGGTGATGCTTTTTAAATGTCAGTGGTTCGACCCAACTGTCGAACGTGGAATACGAAGAAACCGTTGGGGAGGAATTGACGTCAATCCGGCACGACATTATGGTAAGTATGATCTATTCATCACAATAGATCAAGTATGTTATGTGCAATATCCAACAACATTGAAATGTCGAAGAGAGAAGTGGTGGGCCGTAGTAAAGATCAAGCCACGAGGGATCATAAGCTCTGATGATAAAGAAGATCCGTTGCAACCCGATCATCCGCAGCCGATTCATTTAATTGATACATATCGCGGGGAGATTCTTGCAAAAACTGACATAGACGGAGAATTCATACGCGATTATGAAGACGTTGAACCGGAAAATGCTGAAGATGAAAACGACGATATTTTCAATGAACAATCGAAGGAAGACTCGCCCATCGATGAATCTATTGAAGAAGAAATGTAAATGAAATAATCTGTATGATGTGTAATAAATGTAAATGATGTGTAATGTACATGATGTGTAATAATGTAGATTATGTGTAATCAAACAATCGAAATGTTAATACAATTGAACAGTTTATATAAACGATGTTTAATGTATTAGAAATTAGAATTATCTAATACTAATGGGCATCCGTTGGAAAAACTAACGGATGCCCGTTGACACCCGAAATCGCTCCCGACACTTAGAAAAAATTTCTAAATTTTCCACATTTCTAACGGACATCCGATGAAAATTGTAATGGACACCCGTTAAAAATATTCCAACGGGCACCCGTTAAAAATATTCCAACGGGCATCCGTTGAAAATTGTAACGGATGCCCGTTGGAAAGTGTAATGATGCCTACCCTAGTCTGCAGATTTTCCAACGGGCATATGTCGGAAATTGTAATAGATGCCCGTTGCAAAGGCAGACGAGCCACCATTTAGCCGTCCATTGCTTTGGGAACACGCATTTCCAACGGGTATCCGTTGGTAATTCCAACGGATGCCCGTTGGAAAGACAGGACGTCATGTAACTTAATTGCGTCCGTTGAGATGACGTTGAAAGTTTCTGTATATAAACCGTTGAACAATTTCATTTTCAACACAAATCAAAACGTCAAAATCCTCTTAAACTTTACATTTCACACACAAACACATTCACAAACACTAAGAAAAGAATGAGGGCTAGACGATTTATAGGGATCAGGAGGAATGTTGGCTGGTTCTGCGGGAGCTCCTCCCCCACCTCCACCACCACCGTATCGTCCTCTTCCTTGATCGATGATTTTGATTGACGTCCTAAAGTTCTGATTATCGATCCCGACCGTTCTGCTGGGACATTGTGGTTAAAAAAATTCATTATATGCATTTATATTATTGTAAGTTATAAATAATATCTAACTTTTTAATTTGATATTGCAGGTTTAACGTGCATGATGTGATCAAACACACAAACAAGAGCATCATCCAAGGATCCTTATAGGACCAATTATATTATTCCTCGCAAGTTACGCCAGAAATCGTGCGCCAGCGATGGTGCACTTTTATCGTAAGTTTTAAATTACATTTCATTTAAAATTATTAGTTATATATATATGTTATAAAACTAAAAATTTATAAATTATTTTGCAGCGCGCATACAGATGGCGGAGCAAGGATACAACGCGCGCAGCATGGGTGCGCGACATGCAGGCTCGGATGCGCCTTATGATGAACAACGCGAAGCGCAACTACTACTCCAAAAATCGCAAACCGACATGGGCAATGGACGCGGTCTTTAATCAATTGATTCAGCATTGGGAGTCGGAAGACTTCAAGGCCAAGAGCGAGAAGGCTAAAAAATGTCGGTACGACGAGAAGGTTCCCGGAGATGGTCTGCATCGTCACACTTCGGGATCAAAATCATTCCCGAAGAGAAAACACGAATTGGTAAAATTTGTTATTACTTAAAATTTTTTAAAATATTTATCTAATTAATTGTATTTTATATTACAGATTCAACGGATAGGAAGAGAACCGACTCTTCTTGAGCTGGTATTGGAAACCCACGGTAAGAAGAAGGCGGTCGTCGGGGAAGAGGTCGATGAACCTGAACTCGTCGATCCTCGAGTGGAGAGAACCGTGAGAGCTGTGACGTAGAAGATTACACAACTATCACAAGCTTGTGGTTCGATTTCCGACGAGCTGAGTCCTTTACAAAAGGATAAATTTATTTAGAAGTAAAACTGTTTCTTTTGTTTTTCGATTATTAATAAGATATTTGTAAAAATCTAACTCTAATTCTGTTTGTCTTGTAGTCGGTGAAACCGTATAAGGAGCATCTATACGGTCTCGGGCGCTTCAAAAAGATATCTTCGAGGACGCTACGACGGTACCTCCCGCAATCCAAGAGAGTTTCACACAACAACGACGAATCGAGGAACTTGAATCACAACTTCGAGAAACTCGAGCCAAAGTGCAGCACTTGTAAAGCATCATCGAGTTGTTGTCTATCTAGGGGAGGGGATCAACGCCGCAGGAAGAACCGGATCCCGATTTCGATGCAATGTTGTCTAGAGGTGGTGGCGATTAGGGAGATGATATCGAGCCAGCCGAACTAAATGAGATGTAATAGGATTAGTTTTAGTTTTAATGGTTTTTGTAAAAAATTTTAATATTTAAATTTAAAACTTTTTTTAAAATATATTTATTTTTTTATTTTTTAAAATTTTTTTAACCAACATTCCAACGAATGCCCGCTGCAATTTCTAATGGGTATCCGTTGGCGACTTTTCCAGCCAAATGGTAACGAATGTCCGTTGCCCTTTCCCGCCTATTTGCAACGGACGTCTGTTGCTCTTTCCTGCCAGTTTCCAACGGATGCCCGTTGGCCATTTTAAATCCCGCTCATTTTTCTCGCCTTTATGGCAACGGACGTCCGTTAAAATTTGTTAACGGACATCCGTTACCAATTTTCAATAGACGTCCATTGCAACTCTTAATGGGCATCCTTTATAATAATTTTCAACGGGCGTTCGTTACACAATTTAAACGGACTTATCCGTTGGCCATCCGTTAAAATATTGTAACGGATATTATCCGTTGCAAAGCCATTGCGAATTGTAACAGATCCAGATTTGCAACGCGCATTTCCCAACAGTCGCGTATCCATTGCCTTCTGTTGGGAAACGGGTTTTCCAACGGAATTAAGGCATTTTCCAACGGATTTGTTCGTTGGAAAAAACACCTGTTTTTTGTAGTGGCTGAGATGTAGGAAGCACGACGTAGGACACCGGGATGCAAGACGCAGGACGCGACCTGATTAGGATATGATCTGAGCGGGACGCGACCTGAGTGGGACGCGGTTTAAGAGGGATGTGGCCTGAGCAAAGAGAGCAGGGCGCGACTTTAGAGTTTTGTAGAACAAAGATGAATCAACGAAAGCAAGATAGAAAGACTAAGAGAGAGAGAGAGAAAGATCGAGAGAAATAAAGAATAAGAATAAGTATTCTCTTATATATTTCATTAGAACTAAAGGTACCTATTTATACATGTAGAAAAGGTGAAAAACAAGGAAAATACAAGTACAAACGCAAGGCGCAAGTTTAGATATAACATGCAAGACCTGGAGCGGTCAACAAGGCATAGGAGACCCTGGAGGTCATAAATAGGTCTGACCAGGTCGTAGGTCACGGGAAGTGGCTCGGGATGCAGAGAAGAGCGGGACACAGCTCGAGATGCGAAGAAGGGAGCGGGACGCGGCTTGGGACATGGAGAAGAACGGGACGCGGCTGGGGACGCGGAGAAGAGCGGGATGCGGCTCGGGACATGGAGAAGAGCGAGACACAACTCAAGATGTGGCTCGGGATGCGGAGAAGAGCAGGATGCGGCTCGTGACACAGAGAAGGGAGCATGCATATGCTGGCTGACCTGATTCACAGCATAACACAAGTGAGGTCTTGTTATCGCGAGATATATTAGCTTGCCGACGAGGCGCCTGTATTGTTGTATATCATGAAATGGTTCCTCCTCACGCAAGTCTTTGTATTGTTGTTTATCATGAAATGGTTCCTCCTCCTGTTTCATTCAAAAGGTCTAAAACATATTTTTGTTGAAAAGAAATAAAGTATCATTAGATCTAGTTACTTCAATTCCAATAAAGTACTTAAGTTCACCTAGATCCTTTATATCAAATGTGTCTTTAAGAAAATGTTTAGCACTTTCTTTTCCTTTATTATCATCACCTGTTATGATGATATCATCAATATAAACTAAGAGAACGATGATACCAGAATTGTTTTGAATGATGAACATGGAATGATCAGCCTCACTCCTCTTAAAACCATACTTTTGAACAACATCATAGAGCCTAGTGTACCAAGCTCGTGGGGGCTGTTTGAGCCCATATAGAGCTGCCTTTAGTTTGCATACAATTCCTTTTTCGGTTTGGAGGCCCGAGGGAGGTTTCATATAGATCTTTTCATTTGTTTCCCCTTGAAGGAAAGCGTTTTTAACATCCATCTGCCTAAAACTCCAATTAAGGTTAATATCAATAGAAACGATAATGCGAACAAAATGAAGTTTAATAACAGGAGCAAAAGTCTCAATATAATATTCCCCATAATTTTGATTATACCCTTGCGCTACAAGGTAAACATAGTAACGTTCTACCTCACCATTACTTTTACATTTTATTTTGTATTCCCATTTGCTTCCAACGAGCTTCTTTTCTTTAGGAAGGGGGACAAGGTCCCATGTTTTATTCTTTTCTAAGGCTGCTAGCTCCTCAGCCATGGCTTTCTCCCATTCTGGCTTCCCTTCGACTTCTCTATAGGTTTGTTGCTCGATGTCCCTGTCAATTTAACTAAGAAAAGCTTTATGATCAGTAGAGATAAATTCCAAAGAGACAAAATTTTGAATAGGATGTTCGGTTGCCACGCTATTGAAATAAGGTGTTTGGTTGCCACACCATTGAATAGGATTGTGAATCCATTCCAAGATTGGTCGCCTTATTCTAGTGCTTCTCCGAGGCACTATCTCATTTAGAATC
>CM071872.1:33316407-33334548 GCA_036759665.1 Gynandropsis gynandra | reverse complement strand
GGGATAGCCAAGGGCTAATCCCTTCTCCTAGAACAAACGAAATACTCGCTCATGCGTCTGTAAAGAAACATAAACATAGTAGAAAGTCTAAGGAACATGAAAACCAAACAAAACCGAAGTGGTGGTGCTCGATCTCCAATGCTCCTCACTTGTCTCCTCGCAAGAATCTCCTTAATCTTCTACTGAATTGATCTCCAGTGTAAGCTTTGCTCTAATGACGTCTTTTGCCTCCTTTTAAGCCTCCTAAGTCGGTCTAGATGTTGCCTAAATTGCCCCCACGAGTTACCTTTGTTTTAAGTTAAGTTTACTTAACTTAATAGGCAGTTTCGGGCTGCGACCCGCTCGGGCGGTCATTGTGCCCGCTCGGGTGCGGCTAGGGTGGAACGCGTGAGTTGTGCGGCTGGAATACATGCCCGATCGGGCATGGTATATGAGCCCGCTCGGGCACAAGGAAAATGGTCGGGTATTCTTGCCCAAGTCGTGCAGAAATGTGCACAAACTTGGCCGTAGGTTTTGCCCGGTCGTGCAAGAGTTGTGCCCGACCGGGTGGAGGCTTTGTATGCTCAATCTCATCCCGTTTGTCCCATGATGATCCCCGAAGTTTCTCCTTAGCTCCGTGCATGTCCTTTTTGCTCCAAAATGATCCAAATACGCGTAAAGACCTGTAAGAACATGAAAACATGAAAACAGGTAAAACGGAAACGGAATCATACGTAAAACATCACGTATATATCAAAAACGTCTCCTAAATCGTGCAAGAAATACGTATGAAAACGATATAATCATTAATCATCATAAAAACTTCGTTAAACGAAGGAAACTTTTTTTGTCGAAGTATGTGATGAATAAGGTCGTTGTATTTGTCATCGAGGGAGAATAAAAGGCTAAAGACTTGATCCTGGTTTGCTCTTTAAGTGATTTCCACAGGTCCGCAGTATGAGGCCTTAGAGTTTTGAGTTTTGACCATAATTCTTTAAAATCACCCAAAGCCTGGTTAAAAGGCTTTCCCTCTTGCCTTAGATTATTAAGGCCTTTCTTTATCTCATACACATGGTTAAGATTGAATTCATTGCCAAAAACTTGTTTCAGCCCGTCCCAAAGCTCCTTAGGAGACTCTATGTCCCCATATGTACGAAGTATATGAGATTCGAGAGAATTTTATAAAATAACCAAGGCAGTGAGTTTATTTTGTTCTCATTTTTCTGATCTGGTACTTGAATCTTCCGGTTTCACATCTGGTCCTGTCACGAAACTCAAAAGACCTCGCATGCCAAGATTGGCATTAGCAATCTTCGTCCAAACAGAATAATTGTTTCCATTGAATGAGATTGAGATGCTTTTGGTCGATAACCGCTTTGATACCATGTAGAATTTGTAGAACAAAGATGAATCAACGAAAGCAAGATAGAAAGACTAAGAGCGAGAGAAAGATCGAGAGAATTAAAGAGAATAAGAATAAGTATTCTCTTATATATTTCATTCGAACAAAAGTTACCTATTTATACATGTAGAAAGGGTGAAAAACAAGGAAAATACAAGTACAAATGCAAGGCACAAGTATAGATGTAAGATGAATGAGCTGGAGCGTTAACAAGGCATAGGAGACCGCGAAGGTCATAAATAGGCTTGACCAGGTCGCAGGTCGCGGGACGCAGGACGGGGGACGCGACTCGAGACATGAAGAAGGGAGCGAGATTGGGATCGGGATGTGGAGAAGAGCAGGATGTGGCTCGGGACACGGAGAAGAGTGGGTTCAACTCGAGACACGGAGAAGGGAACGGGATGCGGGTCATATAGAGCGGATGCGAACTTTCTTCTTAAAATTCTCCCTCAAGCTTAGGCATTTCAAGAGCAACATAATGGAGCCTCATTAAAATATTTTTGAGGAAAAACCCAATTGGGAGAAAAAACCCGACAAAGGAAAAAGAGTACAACCACGTATGAGCTCAAGGGACGATCAACTAAGCTTGAATTCGATGCCTTGGGACGGAAGATATCTACAAGGCCAATTCGATCATGGAGATCTTTGCATACTTTTTCACTTATGGCTTTGGTGAAGACATCGACCAACTGATCTAAGCTTCTTGTGTATATGAATTCAATTACGCCATCTTCGAGCTTCTCTCAGACAAAATGACAGTCAATTTCAATGTATTTTGTTCGTTCATGGAACACAGAGTTGGAGGCAATGTGCATTGCCGCCTGATTGTCGCAATGAAGCACCATGGCTTGCGAAGGTTCGAGGCTAAGATCTTTTAGGAGAGACCGGTTCCAAATGAGCTCACATGATGCATTTTCCATAGCTCGGTACTCGGCCTCAGCATTGGAACGAGAGACTACCAATTGCTTTTTGCTTCTCCAAGTGACGAGGTTCCCCCGACAAAGGTACAGAACTCCATCGTTGATTTTCAGTCTTTGCAGACACCTGCCTAATTGAAAAGGCGTCTGTATTGTTCTATTTCATGAAATGGTTCCTCCTCACGCAAATCTTTGAATTTTTCTTCGATGGGGTTCTTGTGGGGTGTAGATCCGAGTTTACCTATTTGATTCAAAATATCTAAAGCATATTTTTCGTTGAGAATGAAATAAATTTTCATTAGATCTAGTTACTTCAATTCCAAGAAAGTACTTAAAGTTCATCTAGATCCTTTATATCAAAAGTTTCTTTTAGAAAAAGTTTAACACTTTCTATTTCTATATTATCATCACCTGTTATGATGATATCCTCAACATAAACTAAGAGAACGATGATACCAAATTTTTTTCAAATGATGAACATGGAATGATCAGCCTCACTCCTCTTAAAACCATACTTTCGAAAAACATCATAGAGCCTAGTGTACCAAGCTTGTGGGTACTATTTAAGTCCATATAGAGCTCCCTTTAGTTTGCATACGATTCCTTTTTCTGTTTGGAGACTCGGAGGAGGTTTCTGATGATTGTCAAGTTAACAAGTTAACCTAAGATTACCCGCAAGTGCATGACACGTGTGTAGTAGTTAAGGTGTCGATCCCACGAGGACTAATGTAACACGATCTAAGAATCAAAAGTAGAACCAAAGCTTGCTACGAAAGAATGAGGATGATTATATTCAAATATGATGATGATGCAATGGATAAGTGAGTTCTAGACAAAGAGACAAACGCTCTAGGAAACCGGTTTCACCGCATAGCTTCCGAAACCTATCTCCGATCTATCTAATCGTGCATTCCCTATCAAGATATCTAAGGGGGACGATCCTAATGTAGAACTTACCCTCTCTCAAGGCATAGGAACATGGTTAGATTGAGTAATCCCCTACTTTCGTGGTTGACACCCCAACTAAACCCCATTACAATTCATGATTCGCCCGTTACAACCCTCAATCGTTACTACATTACTCTTATGATCTAGTCTCGGTTGTTCTAAGCCTGATTTTCTAGGATTAGAATTCACCTTTCAGTCCTTCTCCTAATCCCTAAGACATGCATATACGTGGCTATTCGTAAATACAATTAAGACACTAAGTTCTCAGTAAGCCTGATTTTCTAGGATTGGAATTCACATTTCAGTCCTTCTCCTAATCCATAATACATGCATATACGTGGCCATTCGTAAACACAAGACAGTAAGTGCTCAGACAAATAAAAGATAATACGAAACGGGGAAATGCATTCATAAATGAATCAAAGACGGTCCCGAGATAGCCATGGCTAATCCCTTCTCCTAGAACAAATCTACTACTCGCTCCTGAGTCTAAAAATCATAAAAAACAGTAGATTAAAGAGCATAGAGATATCAAACGAGCGATGATTCTGAATCAATCTCCAAGTCCTTGCATGTCTCCCGTCAAGGGGACTCTATGGATGGATGGTGGCTGTGAATTGTGTTGTCGATGGTGGACTGTGGATGGTGGATTATGGATGGTGATGGTTCCGTCCTTTAGGATTTGTAATTTGAATTCCAAACCTTGGCGAGTGATTTTCACCTATTTCCTCGGTTGGTTGTTTTACATAGTCATGCCCGACTGTGCTTCATGTCATGCCCGGTCGGGCATGCTTCTTCCGTAATTGTAGACAAATTGCTTTGCATTAAAGCCCGACCGTGCTACCCTTGATGCCCGACCGTGCTGCCTTCATTGGTAGGATGCCGACCGTGATTTTGGAACGCCCGACCTGTGAGCTACGAGGATGAATTTGTATGAGTTGCCTGACCTTGCACCATGAGACGCCCGACCGTGCTAGAGACCAAGCCCGACCGTGAACATGGTGAAGGTTGCTGTTCAGCCGTGCATTTGATCTTGCTCGACCGGGCTGTGCCCTTTGATGCATGCTCGGTCATGCACTTGGTCATTCTTGGCCATGACTTGTCCACTTATCGTTCCGTTTGATCCGTTGTGACATTCAATGTCAAATTATGTACCGTGTATGCTCCTTAGCTCCAAAATGAATCGAATACGCATTAAAAACTATAAGAACTCGAAAACACAGAAACAAGTAAAACGGATACAAAATCACACGTAAACCTCGCAACTATGGTCATAAACATCTCTAAAATCATGCGAGAATCGTATACGAAAACGTGATGATCAAAATTCCCCAGACTTGAATGTTTGCTTGTCCCTAAGTAAACATAAACGTGGAACACGTGGGTGATATAAAATGCCAGAATTCACCTTTCCCCTAGAAATACCGCTGAAGCAAACCTAACCGATCAACCAAACAAGTTAGAGCAAACTTTGGTCTAATAACTTTCAGTCTTCGTCATAGATTCACCATGGCTACCTATAAGAAAGTAAATCAAAGACGAGCTAAGTGAGAAACCACAACTCTCTCTACCAAACGATACTTCAAACAAATGCTAATCACATATTCTTGCACCTCATTGAAGAGTGCAACGGAGTAGATGGCGTTTTTATGCGCCTTGCTCTTAGGACGTAGAAAGATGATAACCAACCCACCACTTAGACCCGAACCATCGAAAATGTATCAAGGTCGATGCACTCATATCAATTTTAGATCATACTTTGAGGCATTACTTCTATCGATAGCGGAGTGTTAGTGTGCGCTCTTATTTTCGGCAAAACGAACTCAATTCATGCGATCAAATCATCCTCGTAAAAAAGAAATAAAGCATCCTCAATATGAAGTATAATCATTTGGATAGAGAGAATGAACAAGAAACTAACTTAGCAAACTCATCTAAACTTCCCATAAGTAACACTAGGATTCCCAAAGACTTACAACCCACTTGTTCCTCAACCATCTAATAAGCTCTAACATGAAAGATATCACGGAAAAGGCCAACTTCTTAAGCATCCTAGGTTCAAGGTTCATCTCAAAACGTGGCACCGGACAAGTGCCTGGGACGACTCTAACTAAAAATAACTAAACTAATCTAAGAACTACAAAAACAAAGGAAAATGAAATGAGATCACCTAACAAACATGAGGTACTCCCCCAGACTTGTATTGTACGGTGTCCTCGACGTGTAGATCTAATGGAGGATAAGGAAGTTGAAGTCACGATTGTCGGTCTTCATCTTTTTTTTATGATTTCATATTTTTTTTATGATTTTCAAATTATCCAAGTCCGAAGTACGAACCAAAAGAAAAACAAAATGTTGGGTTGCCTCCCAAAAAGCACTTGTTTAACGTCGTTGAGCTTGACGTCTCCATACTTCATGTGTGCGTAATGTGTGGATCGAATAGAGAGATGGAGTTTCCGCTTTCGATCGGTTGAGCGGCTTTATATATCTTTAAACACTGCCCATTTACCTTGAATGTCCCTCTCGAATCACTGCATAGTTCTAGCTCTCCATTTGTGAAGACTTCTCGTACCAGAAATGGACCATCACAATGGGAATGTAATCTGTCTGTGAAAGAATTAAGACTTCTCCTACCTTGGTGGGAATGTTTTCAACAATTCCCACCGGATACCTTACCGAACGATCAGCTAGTCGTAGACACATCTTTGTAGGTTTGAGATCTCCAAAGTTTACCCGCTTATAAACCGAATGTGGCATTATGCTCACGCTTCCTCCCAAATCGCACAAAGCTTTGTCGATTTCAATGTCTCCTATGGTTCATGGGATGGAGAAGCTTCTGGGGTCCTTCAACTTCGGTGGCAGCTTGTTTTGAAGAATGGCGTTGCATTCCTCGATGAGTGCTATTGTCTCGCTCTCTTTGATGCGCTTCTCCTTGGCAAGAACCTCCTTAAGATAGTTCGCTCGATTAGGCATCTTTTGGAGCGCTTCCATGAACGACATGTTGATGTCGAGCTGCTTGAGGTAATGGAAGAATTTGGTCACGCTCTCTCGATTCTAGCTGCTCACCAAGCGTACAGGAAATGGTACAGGAGGTTCGTATTCTGGTGGAGCAACATATGACTTCTCTAAATCAGGCTCATATCCTTCCATGATTGCAATTATGCCCTCTCTTTTATTCACCGAACGTCCAACAACACTCTCTTGTGCTATTGAGGGCGGATTCTCAATCGTATCTTTGCTGCACAACGTGATGGCGTTTACGTGCTCTCTCGGGTTAAGATCGGGCTTTCTGGGTAGCATCCAGGGATTCCGAGAGGATGATGCAGTCTGCTGTGCAATGGAGTTTTCTAGCATCTTCACATGTCTGCTGAAGGAGTCCATTTGATATCTTCCATTATTTCCTTTTGAAGGATAGCATTTTAAAAGTCCATCAACCACAAACTCCAATTAAGTTTAATAGCAACAGAAAAAATAATCCAAACAGAATGAAGTTTAGCAACAGGGAAAAAAGTCTTAGTGTAATCCTTTGCACATTTTTATTATATCCTTGTGCTACAAGGCGAGCCTTGTAACGTTCTATCTCACCATTACTCTTATATTTGAATTTGATACCCATTTGCTTCCTATGGGTTTCTTTTCTTTAGGAAGAGGAACAAGGTCCCATGTTTTATTCTTTTCTAAGACTACTAGCTCTTCGGTCATGGCTTCCTCCCATTCTGGCTTCCCTTCTACTTCTCTATAGGTTTGTGGCTGAATATCCCTGTCAATCTTAATAAGAAAAGGTTTGTGATCAGTAGAGAGAAATGTTAAAGAGTAAAAGTTGTGAATAGGGTATTCAGTTGCCATGCTATTGAAATAAGATGTTTGGTTGTCACGCCATTGAATAGGATTGTGAATCCAATCCGAGATTGGTCGCCTTATCTTGTGTTTCTCCGAGGTACTATCTCATTTAGAATCCTTCCTTCGACTTCATCGACGTTATGATCCTTATTTTGGTTGTGATCATGGTTTTGTTCTTCGTTCTCATGATTTGAGGCCATAGTTTCCTCCTCATGATTTTGCTTAGAAGGTACGATCTCATCATGTATTTCTTGTTCTTCATTTTGTGAGATTTCTTGGTCATTTTGGTCTTCATGATGCACAAGTACACTTGGCGAGGGACCTGTTTCATTGTTAGTAGCCGAAATAGTATTTACTAGGTTTTAAAGGGACAAACCTATATCATTTGGTTCTGAGATTCCTTTAATCTCTTCCCAGGAGATTTTATCATGAAAGCTCTTGTCTTCGATGAATATAACATCTCGAGACACCATTATATGTTGTGTTTTTGGATCAAAACACTTGTAACCTTTTTGATTTACTGAGTATCCGAGGAACATGGCTTTAATGCTTCTTGGTTCTAATATGTTTCGCTGTGCGTCAGGAACAAACACACACAACCGAAAGTTCTAAAGTAGTCAAGATCAGGTTTTGTAGAGTTTAATACCTCAAAAGGTGATTTGTCCTTTAGAATCTTTGTTGGCATTCTAATAATGATGTGCAGTCATGATCGCGTTGGACAAAAACCTTTTAGGAACATCTCGATCGAACATGATAGTTCTCGAGACTTCCATTAGGTGATTATTCTTCCTTTCGGCCACTCCGTTTTGTTGTGGAGTATAGGGACACAAGGTTTTGCGTGTAATGCCTTGTTCTTGAAGTCAGTCCTTAGACATTTTATTTTAGCATCATATTGAGTTAAGACATACTTATGAAACTTTACAAACACATCATAAATACAACTATTAGACGAGAGAGTATAAAGCCAAGTAAACTTTTATTTTTCATCGATGAAGGTTACAAAATATTTATTTTGATCATGAGAAACACATGGAGTTGTCCAAACATCAGAATGGATAAGTTCAAAATAATTTTTATAAACCGAAATAGAGTATGGAGAAACTTTTTTTCATGTTTATCTTTAAGATTAGGAAAAATGATACTTAGGACTTTGCTATGAGGGTGTCCAAGTCTCGCATACCACATAGAAACTTTAGTAAATTTTGAGTTTGATAGAAACACTGACTCAGGATCACAATACATAGACTCGAGAATATAAAGACCATTGAAGAGCTTTACTTTGCCGATTACTTGTATGCTTTCAATATCCTGCTTACAAAATGAGTTAGAATCGAAACAAACAAAGCAATTAAGATCTTTTTTAAGCTTTTGGACACGATAAGATTATTAGAAAATTTTGGAACGAAGAGAGTCCTTGTATCATGACTGAGAAGTTTAAGCTTCCCTGTTTCTTTAATTGGAACACTCTCCTCATTCGCAATAGAAACAGAGCCACAATAAGGTTTTGTATCTTTAAGCAAGTCATGATTTTTAATCATATGATTTGTAGCTCCAGAATCTATTATAATATGGTTTCGGAAAACAGATAAAGAGAGATATCATCACCTCCGTCTTTATCAGCTTTGTTTGTTTGATTTCCTACCATAATCATCTAGAATTATCAATGGCATTCATTGAAAATTTGTACAATATCAACGAATTTCATTCAAAAGTTCTAAAAATGTGAAAATTTCACTAGGACAAAATTCAAATGTTTGCATTGTCAACAAGCATTCATTGACAATCTACACAATATCAAATGGATGCTCTTTGGTAATAATAACATAAAGATTTGAAAAATATTCCAATTTCTTTTCTTGTTTTAAATTCTTTAATGGGTGAATCTTTCTTTCATTGTGAATTGAATTCTCCTCCATATTCATCTTTGGAATCTTTTGGTTCAACGTTTTTATAACCGCCAAAGTATTGACCATCAATGTCAATCCTCGATAAAAATTCTACATGATCTTTAAATTTAATTAACCCTTAATGTATTCAAAAGTGTTAGAAATATAACATTGCTTTTAAAACACATCTCTAGAGGCAAATTATATGGAGATGAAAAAATAGCAGAGAGAATATTGACTTTAGGTTTGTACATATAGTCTAAAACTATTGATGCAAATGCAGTGATGAACATTTCTACCTTCATAAGTAAACTTAGGACATCACTTGTTTAACTCCTTCAATGCCTTACTATGAGATGGATTTTGCATTTCTCATTCACTCTTTGAGTGTTTTTCATGTCATTTGATAGATGCAATGATTTGCTCCGACTCATACAATCTTTTGAATCTATTTGCCACAAACATATAGAAGATCTTTTTGTATGGTTTGTATTTTTATGAAGATTATTTTTTTCTTAGCAAATGTCCTTGCACCATAAATATACATCCCAAAAGGTATTTGTTTGCGCCCCAAATATACCTACAAATGTTAATCTTCTAATGCGACAAGCCTAGATTCTTTAAAACAATTTTTTTATAATATGTTTCCACGCCTTGATTATTTTATGGTAAATAATCACACATAATTTGAAAATATAAATCTATGCAATTTTATCTCATATTTTAATCAATTTTTTACTCCTCAGTCTTGATGATAAATATAAACGTGATCACACTTCATGAAAACCTTCAAATTTAGGTTGTTTTGCATCATCCAATTAATAGAAAATCATTCCACATCATTGTCTAGTGTCTCTTCTTGCATTTGCTCTACACCTCCTGGTAAACGACATACACTATTTTGACATATAGATTGGTTTTCGTTGTTTCTATAACCTCATCCTTGTTTCTTTAATTAGACGGTGCTTCGTGTAACGACACATTTATCAGCGTTGTCTACACTTTGCAAGAACTAAATGTGAGAACTCTCCACAAAAACGACTTCAGAAACATGTTTGCAAACAATATCTTAATTCTAATACTTCATTTTGTTGCATTATTTGCACATACCTAACATATTTTCATGTTCTTAACATAAAGGTTGCATCAACACAAAACTCATTAATTGTTCCGAACTCAATTAAGAATTTTGTGTAACCTCTTCTGACACCGGATCTTTTCTTCTATACATTCATTCTCTTGACCTATATATATTTTTATTTAAAGATAATGACATTGTTTGAAAGTAAATTTTGACTTGAATTGGTAATGATAGAAAATCCAGCTTATCGTATAAATGGCAATTTTTTCAAATGTCATTCACTGATATTAGCATCGGATGACCACTGACATGCAATATTCGAAAATTTCCAATGTTGCATGGATATTTGATGTTTTAAATGGGAATACGTTGTTAATATAAACAAATACCTATTAAAATATGCAACAATTATATGTTGAAAGGTTGTGCATTTTTTAACGATATTTCAACAAGCAGTCCAACGGGTTCTAATGAATATTTTTAATGGTTATTACCCATTGAAATACCATTGATAAGTTCTAATAGATAGTTTTCATTGAAAATTCATTAAAAGCTACAATAGGCATTCTAACAGTTAGCATTGGATGTCTTAACAATTTATAACCGATATTAGTGTGTTCATATCGTTGGATTTCTTTCAATAGAAAAAATTTGTTGGTCCTTCCATTGAAAATCGTGTGTTTATTTTGTTTTGTCATGCATTCTCTACTTGGCTCGGGGTTCCAACTATTCAGGGATTAAGAGGAAAGTTCCATGCAAATCATGAATGAGACCCACAAAAGCTTTATTCATGTTTCTCTTGGCTATATGGTTCATCCTGAATAGAGATTAAAAGTAATGTGAGCGAGTTGTGGTTTGCAATCCGAACTAAGGATGGAGAACAAAATGGAGTAGCATCAACCTTGAAAACAATCATTTACAACCCAGATGTATTTTGGCTGCTTGATGGTTTTGTTGGATTTAAGGTTGAGATAAATTTTCAAGTAGAAATTTCATGTTTGAGGCATAATAATCAGCTTTTGATCACTGGACTCTTTCTTTCTATAAATTAGCTTTGGAATTAGAGTGTTTTTGTTTTGTATCTTTGACTTATTTGGTGTTTTTTTGTTGTCAAAGTGTTGAACAATAAAAATAGATGACGAGTGCTTGATCGAATGTATTCTTTCTATCTTCTTTCTAGGCCAAGGTTCTAACCTTGTGCCTATTGAAGATAAGTTGGTGACAGGTAACACACTTAAGCAAATAAGAGGGTGATACTTAGTTTAGAGGAATAACAAACACGGAGATAATAAATCTAGTATATCACTAAGACTTTGAACTCAAGTGAAATTCGGAGCATTCCACAAACTTGGAGATGCAATCCACAGAACATGATAGGTACAACTAGCTTCAACTGTTGGTGCTCTCAACCTTCCCTTTTTCATTTTTGAATTGAATGAATTAGTCGGTCAAATCTAGTATGGTATATGGACGATAGTCAGAGTCAACACATTAGGCTCTTTCATTAATTGAAAGAAAGGCCGTGCGGGGATGGAGTGACAAAATTATCAATAATTTATCAAATCAAGTTCAATCAAATTCTACAGGGATGTTATGTGGATCAATTAGACTGGAAGAACAACCTTTTGTGTGGACTCTGAACTAATAGTGGAGTGGCTTACGAGTTCAATTTTTTGAAGAGCATATATGCACGTGATAGATGAAATAAAACAAAAAATTTCTTTCCTTCACAACCTCGATAAGACCATCATTAGTCTCTATGAAAAATACTAGAGTAACAGAATATAGGAGTGACTTCATTCGTGAAGGAACCAAAATTTTGATAGACAAGCCCTTGTGTCCAATGTTTGTCATATTTTATCACGTACGATTTTAATGGACGAACAACCCAACCCTTGTGATCGAACCAATTAGACAGAAAAATGTTTTAACATTCCCGTCCAATTTGTGCAACATTCTTCTTTTTTCATTTCAAACCTTTAGCTTGATCAGTTACTGAAGACCTTTGGTCTCTAAGCTATCTAGCGGTCACGTACCAACCATAAAATCATGTTCATGAAATGGGTCTCCCCATCTCTCCTAAACTTCCCCCTCTTTTTAGGTATTATTGGGAGAAAATCTAATAGACACAAGGTGGCCGATTAGTCGGTCGAACAAAATGTTGTTCGAACCCAAGAAGTCAATGTTCTTAATATGAACATTGGATTAGAGATTTTGCTCAATTCGAGCCTGACATTTCTAGGGCTGAGTGAATTGTGCTTGATCCATGTCTTGATCTATTTAGTCATCGGTTTGGTGATGACACGTGGTGCACAATAATAGTTTTTACCTATTTTAGTCGACAATGTCTTCGGAAAATAAAGAAAGAACTTAGCATCCCTATATAAAAGATTCTTAGCATCCCTATATAAATGACATCAAATATTTAATCATGTCTCTAGTTAGACCTAAATAGTCCAAGCACAAAATTCATAAAAATGTCGGTTCATGGCATAATGGAATATGTAAAAGGGAAATCCATATCATGTGGTTTTAGTCTAGATTTAGACTACTTGCAAGTCATGCACCTATCGCAAAATGTATTTAACATCCCTCATCAAATGAGACGAAAAGGAGTGTTTTTGAAAATTTGATAAAATTTAGCCACAATGAGTATTTTCTCACAAGATTCAAACACCTCACCAAAATTTTGGTAAGAAGCACAAAGCTCCTTGATACGCTCAATACCAAACAATATAGCCTCTACAGCATGACACATAGACAAGGCATGCACAAGACAACATTCTCCTTATCATGTTTGTACCTGATGGCATAACAAAACATTTTGGAATAACCTTACCCGTTTGGCATGCCTATAGTTAAGCTTTTGATGTCTCTTTAGGTGATCGACTGATTTATCATCAGTCTGAATCACAAACTTCTTTGGCCAATATAATGTTTCCATATATGAAGCTCTCGTACCAATGCGTATAGCTCCTTGTCATAGGTAAAGATTCAATTTTTCGTCGAAATATTTGATTGGCTTACCTTCTTGCATCGATACAGCTCTGATCTCAAACCCTGAGGCATCACACTCTTAATAGTCTTATTGAAATTAGGCAATGATAACAATGGAGCTTGTGTCAACTTGTCTTTCAAGATTTGAAATGCCTTTTTAGTGCATAAACATATTTCGTAAGATTAGCCTATAGCTTCTGATTCTTTAAAACCCTTAACGCATACCTCTAATGTTCGACATGATCTTATAATGATTTCTTATATGCTAATATGCATCGAAGTACACAACCCCTAATATTTCCAATGAATTTCTAAATAATATGATTCATTATCTTCATAAATATACTAGGTGCATCCTAGTTTTTTTAAAGTTGATCACTACATTTTGTACACCATTTGTGAGCCATATTATGATCAAATTTGATGACCATTGTGACGTTTACGTGCGATTATTTATTAGTTTTATTTGTTTGTTTTGTAGTTGTATTTGTAGGATTTAATAAGTGAGAATTGGGGTAAGACGGGATGAGAAATGACGAAGAAGCGAACGAGAAGCACTAAGACAACTCTCATATATATCTCCATAATGTCCAAAATGACTCACACCTAGCATGGACATTAAAGTATGTGTACCAATCATGGAAACCAAGTATGGACATAAGAGTATAGGCACCGAGCATGACCATTAAACTATGGGCACAAAGTATGGGTAGTGGAGCACCAAATTATGGGCACCAAGCATTGGAACCGAGTATGAGCATCAAATTTTGGGTACCAAAGTATGGGCACAAAGTATGGGTACTTGAGCACTAAGTCATTTTAATAATGTATTTTATTTCTTTCAAGGTGTGAAGACTTTCCTATACAAGGAGTTTCAAACCTCATTTGTATGACACACGAGCTTGAAGTGAAATATATTTGAGAGGTCCACAATTAATAGTTCTTAGCCATTAGAGAGAGCTACAACGCTTGAATCAACATAGAGGAGATGGGAGTCCTTTCTTTGTTTCCTCTCATGTCTTCTATGAATTCGTATATGGGTACTTGCATTGTTCTAGGATATGGGATTAGCTCTAGGGAATCTGTGAATCTACGAAAATATTATTAACAAGAAGTGCAATGCTCCGTTTACTATATTAATTCTTTATTTATGTTCTTCATGCGGTATATCTACCTTGATCAAGTAGATGTATGTGTTAGGGTTTTAAGAGATGGACTTAGAGGTGAATGTTAATCCCGGATAAACAGGTTTAGAACAATTGGAATTGGGTCACAAAAGTAGAGAAATTTTCATTGAGGATTAAAACGAATGAATCATAGAGCTTAAGGTATAAATTGGTAGATCAGCCACGAAAGTAAGGGGTTTACTTGTTTATGCATGTTTTCTTCGCCTTGAAAGAGGGTTTTAGACATGATTGTTAATAGTTGAAGTGTGATTCTTGGAATATCTGGTGGTGAAACCCGTTCCTTAGAACGTTTGTCTAATTGCTTGAATTCTCGTTTTATTAGCTTAATTTCTCATATCTCTCTGACTATCTTTTTAATTTGCTTAATCTTCCTAAACTATTTAGATTTGATTTGTGTTGCATAGTTCTGTGGGACCGATACCTATATTATACTACACATATGTCGTGTACTTGCGGAATTGCTTTAGGTTTTTAAACTTGAACGCATTAAAGGTTCTCTTCCACTCATCACCCACTTTCATGTGAATCTAATGGTACCCATTTTTCATCTCTATTTTAGAGAATCTTAAGAAATAATGGAATTCATCAAGCATATCATCCAAAGAAGGTATATGTACCTTTCCTCCATGAGCTCATTCACTTACCTCTCTAACTCCTTGGTCTCCTTTAGATTGGTTTAGTACGAGATTCGATTTAGAATGCTCATTCATAGCACAAAGATAATTTCATGTTCAAAGAAAAGGTGAAGCATGTTATATCTCCTCTAGAAAAACGTCATTGAAATCCTGAAATAATTTAAAAACAACGCTCGACAATGAAATCATTAGCTGAAAGTAATATGCTCTTATGTAATATTTTAAGAGTCACGGATTTAAGTAGTAATTATCAAAAGTCAATAATTATAATTAAACGAAAAACTAGTTTTCATTAATGAGATTTCATTAGAAAAATCTAAACCCAAAAAACGATAGCCGTCACAGAAGAAAAATGAAGAACGAAACAGTTTCATTCATCGGAAAATTCCCCACCAAAAGTTGGAAAGCAGATCCGATCTCGGCGTGGATACGCGTAGAGGGCTTGCGCTATCAAGTCTTGCATCTGACAATCATACGTTCAACGCAACAGGTATAACGAAATCGTTTCTAAATCTGTTCGTCGTTGAAACCCCGAAAAACCAATTCTTAAACATAACTAGATCTCATATTCGGGTTGATAAAACACGCTTACGCACCCCCAAATTAACCTAACAGTGGAATCAGAGCGTCTGGTCGTCTGTTTAGGATTAGGTTTTTGGATTTTTTGTGAAAAATCGGATCGAGAAACGTTAACAGGTGCGCGTGCGGCGCGCACCCAGAAAACCCGGAACGGGTGAAGGTAAGGAGGAGCCTAGGCGGCAGCCTGAACCCTAGCCGCCCAAGAGACTATCGCCAGTGTAGGCGGAGGGACAACACGACACAGGCAAGGCGAAGGGGCGGCGGTTTCGTTCGCCTATCGCGGCAGCCATCACGCGAGCGCTCGATGTGCAACATCGAGTGTCTGAGGCGTGGTGAGGCGGTGCTGCTGACCGTCGAGTGTCTGAGGCGTGGTGAGGCGCTGCTGGCCGTCGAGAGTTTGGCGTGCAGAGGCGCGGCGACCGGCGACTGCGACGGACGGCGAGTCGATGCAGGAGTGCGACGGTCGGCGAGGGTCGAGCAAGTGAGGGCGAAACGGTGCGGTCAGGATTTTAAGAAACCCAATCGCTTCTTCGCCCGAGCAGTCGGTTCGCAGCCAGTCGAGTCGGGGGCTTTGGAGGTCTCGTCGGTGGCTTTTCACGCCCGGAGCGGGGACCCGGACGACCGTAAGGGAGCGGCCAAGGCGGCGGCTGGATTTCTCCTAAAACCCTAACCCTAACCCTAGTGCTCATCGAGCCCGAGCAGGCGCACGTGTGAGCCCGAGTAGACGCGCGTAACCCGCTCGTGTGAAAAAAATTTAAAAATAATTAAAATTAAAATTAAAAAATTTTAATTTTAAAAATTAATAAGTGAGTTTTTAGACGATAAATTGTTTATCGTTAGGCTTTTCCTTCATCGTAGACATTTGAATAAATTCTCGTTTACATGGAACAACCTCATTACAGGGAGGCATGTAGTTCAAGAATTCGATTCGTACGTCTATGGCATCAGATGTCTAGTGGGAGGGAACAATTAGTTTTTTGTATACGTCTAGACTACCCGGGGGACATGAACTTAATTGTTATCCGACCATGAGCTGAAGGATGAACTCAACTATATCGATAGGAACGACCTGACTACCAGGTGACTATGTGATATAGAGCCGAAGTTAATTCACTATAAATTTTATGGGGATAAAATTTATAAAGAATCTATTTTATATGTTTGGGAATCTATTTTATACGTTACAAGAGACGAAGTCATGGTTGTCTGATCAGTTCTCCATGAAGGATCTAGGATTAGCAGCCTATATTTTGGGAATAAAGATCTATAGAGACAGATCGAAGAGGTTGCTTGGATTGTCACAATCCCAGTATATTGACAGTACCGTAAGACGATACAACATGGAAAGTTCCAAGAAGGGCTATCTACCGATAGGCACTGGAATTTCTCTTTCTAGGGAGGATTATCCTAAGACCCCGAAAGAAAGAGAGCGCATGAGTCGGCTTCCCTATGCTAGCGTAGTGGGAGCCATCATGTACTCCATGACGTGTACTAGGCCTGACGTAGCCTACGCACTAAGTGTAGTGAGTAGATATCAGGCAGATCCTGGTGAGGAACACTGGAAGGTTGTTAAGAACAACCTTAAGTACTTGAGAAGGACTAAGGACCAGTTCCTCATTTATGGTGGTTCTAACTTGGAGTTAGAAGGATTCACTGATACGAGTTTCTCGACAAACAAGGATGACAGTCGATCCATTTCAGGCTATGTGTTTTGTCTGAATGGAGGCACAATAAGTTGGAAGAGTTCCAAGCAGGCTACTATAGCCGATTCGGTGACTGAAGCAGAATATATAGCGGCTTGCGAAGCAGCTAAAGAGGCGGTTTGGATGACTAAAGAAGCTTTGGATGAGAAAGTTCATAGATGAACTTGGTGTGGTACCTTCGATAAAGCAAGTCGTTCCTTTATTGTGTGATAACACTAGAGCTATTGCTCAGGCGAAGGAACCTAGGTCTCATCAGAAATCGAAACATGTTCTGCGGAAGTTTCACCTGATACGAGAGAGCATAACGCGTGGGGACGTGCAAATCCAAAAGATGGATGGAAAGGAAAATGCAGTAGATTTGTTCACGAAGGCGCTTGGGTCAAAGGAGTTTGATAAGTATAAGCTGAGGATCGGATTGAGAGAGATGACTAGCTGGCATTAGTTTATATACATGTAGCGAGTTGTAATTTAGACATTGATTTCATTTGTAATAATATATGGTATTATTCTCATTTTATGAATTTTCATAAGTGTATGATAGAGTCCAAGATTAAATCTAAAACTTGACATTATGATAGAGATCATAATAAAGAGAGTCAAATTTTTGGTATGATTTAATCTGAATTGTTCTTGTTAGTAGGATCACTACTCGGACTACAATGATCCGGAAATAACATGATGTATGTGATAAGTTTCTATAGTGATAGAAATCAATAGATCTGTTTTACTGAATCACATATTTGGGTGATACATATGATGATGTGATCACTAAACTGACCTAAAGGGAGAAATGCTTAATGGTTAAATAACCAATAAACTGTCATTAAGATTTCTCCAGATAGTTAGATAGTTAGTTTTTTCTTTGACCTGAGATCAATATAGTAACTAGCATGTCATCTATTATTCTTTGATTTTGGATACCTAGTATCTGAGAGTACTAGTTGAATAGATATTGGAAATAATTAGATATTTGCGTAGTTAGTGACT
>CM071872.1:33297936-33316175 GCA_036759665.1 Gynandropsis gynandra | reverse complement strand
AAAGATGGAAGGAAATACTAACGTCAACTTCACCCTGGTTCGTTTTGGATAAGGATGTTACTCAAATGAGTAAGGATGTTACTTCATGTTATCCAGTCGTTGGGGAGTGTTGCTAGATGCCAACCACGATTAGTTAATTAGTGGAGACTAATTAGCTACCGGTTTAGTGATGAACCTACGAGGTCACACGCATACGAGTGTCTCGGTATCTACTTGTGATTGTTAGACAATCAGTGTGGAATACAATCATATTTTTCCACTAGCACTGAAGAATATAATTGTACTTGATTTTCTTTTGGGGTAGTACATCAGATGTACAGACAAGTATGTGTATAGAGATACATGTACTTCGAATGTTTGAAATATTACGTAAAGACAAGTGGGAGATTGAAAGTAATATGCCTCTTATGTATTATTTTAAGAATCACGGGTTTAAGTTGTAATTATTGAAAGTTAATAATTATAAATAAACGAAAAAATGAGTTTTCGTTAATGAGTTTTCGTTAATGAGATTTCCTTAGAAAAATCTAAACCCTAAAACGATAGCCGTCAATTTCTACATAATTGATGATGTTAGTGAAACTGTCACCATCCACAATGATGTTGCACATTTTATACTAGATTACTCCTCGTATGTAAAATATGTTCACCTATTGTGTAACACCCCATCCTAGAATTACCTCGGGACTAGGAGTGTCCACCATTATTCCCAAGAGGTGGCCATATACATATCATCGCTCAAACGCATTTATAAAACGAAATAAATGATTTATTCCAAAATAAAAGTGGTCCGGACCAAATAGTACGGTACGTTGCCGACCCAAATCCAAGTGTCGCAATAAAAACATCATCGACCCGATATTCCTCACGTGACAACTCTCACCGACACGCTGCCACACGCTTTCTTCCGAAGCTTTGAGTGTGAAATCACTCGATCGAGCAGACTAACAAGATTTTCACTCGGCTTTAACACCGAACCAAATATCGACATTCTCATACCCCAACATTTGGTCGAACGTCAATTCTCTAGATCATCTCTATTCACTTATACAACTCATATATACTTGTAATCAATTTTCATACGATAAATCTAGGGTTTAATCCAACTTCACTTGTAAAATCTCATTTTCCCATTATGATCCTATAAATCCTATCTTGATCATGCCTTGTTATAAAAGTATAATCTCTAAAGATGAGGGGAGCTCCAATCGATAGGCCACCACTTCAATTCTCTCAATCACTTTAAACGGCCATGTGAACCATGGTGATAGCTTGTTCACTCGGCTCCCACCTGATCTCCCTCGCACACTAGTATACCATATCTCCGATGTTAAGCTCAATGTTCTTTCTTATTAGATCAGAATAACTCTTCTGACGATCTTGAGCAATATTCATTTTAAAAATTCTTATCTTTTTCATGGTCTCCTCGACAATTTCTGCTCCAAAGATATATCTCTCCCCCACTTCAGTCCAACACAAAGGTGTACGACATGGTCGCCCGTATAATGCTTCATATGGTGGCATCCTAATGCTAGCATGATACCTATTATTGTATGCAAACTTGACAAGCGGTAAATGATTCTCCCAACTACCATGCCACTCCAACGCACATGCTCGTAATCGATCCTCAAATGTCCTTATAGGTTTCTCAGATTGTCTATATGTTTGTGGATAATATGTGGTGCTCATGCGTAGTTTGGTTCCTAACTCTTTTTTTTTTTTTTTTGAAATACCTGCCAAATATGTGGGGTGAATCTCCCATCTCGATGTGACACAATGCTTGACGGAACCCCATGCAACTTCACAATTTGCGCAATGTGTATTCTTACTAACTGATTTACATCAAAAGTCTTCTTTATCAAAATGAAATGAGCCGGTTTAGTTAGTCGATACACGACCACCCAAATGGTATCATTTCCACTTTGCGTCCTTGGAAGACCTATCACGAAATCCATGGTAATATGGTCCTACTTCCATTCGGGAATCGGCAAACTTTTCAATTTCCCACTTGGTACTTATTTCTCCGTTTTGATAATTTGACACGTAGGACATTTCGCTACCCATTGAGCAATGTCTTTCTTCATCCCTGGCCATTGATAAAGCTGACGAACATCCTTATAGATCTTTGTCAATCCCAGATGAATCGAAAACTTTGATTAGTGAGCTTAGTTTAGAATCTCTTCTCTAATCCCTAGATCCTTAGTTACACAAACTCAACCACTAATCATCATCAGACTGTCTTCCCTGTTCCGATACAACTTGTACCTCGGGTCTTGCTGATTACTACGAATCTTCTGCAATCTCTCATGTGATAATTGTGATGTACGAATTCTACTCAATAGATCAACCTGATTTACGGCTTGCAACCCGACACTCTCAGACTCAATCTGCACTGCCTCTAGTCTCAAAGCACATATCTGGCTAATCAAATCACCAAATTTTTGCATAGCCGAAACCTCAACTCTCTTATGTATCAATGCATCTACAACAACATTTGCCTTCCCCGGATGGTATGCGATGTCAACCTCGTAGCCTACGACAAACTCCATCCACCTTCTCTGACGCAAATTCAATCCTGGTTGTGTGAATATGTACTTTAGACTTTGTAATATGTAAAAATCTATACCTTCTCCCATAAAGATATGCCCTCCAAATCTTTAACACAATGACCACAGCTGCCATCTCTAAATCATGAGTCGGATAATTTTCTCCATATTTACGTAACTGCCTTGATGCATAAGCAATCACGTCATCAACCTGCATAATTACACATCCTAATGACATCTTTGATGCATTCGTTTAAACTATGTATGGAATTTCAAGTTGTGGTAAGACTAACATTGGGGATTCCGTTAGCTTCTCTTTAGCTCTTTGAATGATCACAATCTCATTTAAAAAAAAGGTACATCTTTTTTCCCATACGTCTCGTCATTGGCTTCGTTAGGCTAGCAAAGTTCATAATAAAACATCGATAGTACCCTGCTAACCCTAGAAAGCTCCTTATTTCTGATGCATTTTTCGGTTGTTTTCAACTTATAATCGCTGACACCTTCTCAGGATCGACAAAAATTCCTTCCTCTTATACGACATGTCCCAAAAATCCCACACGTATCTTCCAGAAACTACATTTCTTCATCTTTGCAAATAATTGTTGTTCTCTGAGACGTTCTAACACTAAGCGTAGATCTTCCTCGTGTTCCTCTAGGCTCTTGGAGTAAACCAAAATATCATCGATAAATACAATAAAGAAACGATCAAAGTAGTCCCGAAATACATTGTTCATTAGCTTCATGAACGCGGCAGGGGCATTAGTCAAACCAAATGGCATGACTGCAAATTAATAATGCCCATATCGAGTTCGAAATGCGGTCTTCCTAGTGTCACATTCTGTAATTGGAATCTGATGATATCTCGATGCTAAATCAATCTTTGAGAACCAAGTCGCACCTCTTAACTGATCTAATAACTCATCGATCCTCGGTAGTGGTAACAATTTTTACAGTGACTCTATTCAGAGCCTTATTAATCAATACACAATCTGAAACTCTCATCTTTCTTCTTTACAAATAGGACTGATGCACTCCATGGTGATGTACTTGGTCGTATAAAACCTTTCTCAAGTAGCTCATCTAATTGCTTCCTTAACTCGGCCATTCCCGCTGGTGCCATTTGATATGGAGACTTTGGTATTGGAGCAGTACCCAATTCTAGCTCAATCTTAAATGGATCTCCTCGCATTGGTGGTAAGCCCTGCAATTCTCTGAAATCATCTACAAACTCTCGCGCTATAGGGATCTCCTCACTTGCAAAGATGGACCCATTTCTTTTACCGATATGGTAGCGAGATATAGGTCACACCCTTGATCTAGTAATCATTCTATACGCAACGTTGAGGTTATGTAAATCCCTTGACCCGAACGGATTCCTTGACACTTAAGATCCTTGACACTTTTTTTGGCAACGTACTTGACCGCAACGATAATCCATCACAGCTCAATGTCTTCACAACCAATCCTTTCCAAGGATCACATCATAGCATTCCATCGTAGCATTCCATCGAATGATGATAAGCTTTGCAACTAGTTCTTCTCCATCTATCACCACAGGCACCTCTTTGACAACCCCTTGGGATTCTAAAATCTGACCTCCAGGAGTATGCACTCGGACAATACTTGTTAAATCCTCAGCTTGAACAACTAATTTATTAACCATTGATGGACTCACAAAACTATGTGCCGCACCAGTGTCAAATAACACATGAGTAGATAGACCTACCACGATTATCGATCCTACATAATACTAATATTTTAAAGAATCTACTTCTCAATTCTTTCACAGAACTCACCTCCACATAGAAAATTATTATATGTAAGGCGTACACACATAATAAATTAAAATAAATGACATATCGACGATAGGTTGAGCGTCTCCTTCTTGGCCCTCACGCTCGTCCTCGTAACCTCCCGTGGCATATACCCGTGGTTGTACAGCCCTACGTTTCGATGCATGCTCTTCAGATTTTCTATTTCTAACCTATGGTGTTAGACCCGATGGTGGTGGTGGAGGAGGAGGTGTTGGCCTCGGAAAATCCATTTAAAAATGATCCATACTGCCACAGCGAAAACATCTAATTGTCTTCGCCTCATAGTTCCTCCCACTTGTTAGGGGCAATCACGAAATTGATGCTCTAAATTTCCACATCAGAAGCATCCTACTCTCCTATCAAATCTTTGGCATTCCCCAATATGCTCATGTCCACAACGATGACATGGGTACCTTGGTGTTGCTACGATATGACGAGTCTGAACTATTTTCCTCTGATCTGATCTCCCCCGAATATGTTAGACAACCTATTTCCCCTTGGCATCTGAAGACTTCAAGATGCCCTCCTCGATGAGTCCTTTCTCTACCAACTGAGCATTCTGAACAAGCTTAGACAATGATCCATGCTTGATTATCTCAATCCTGCTTCTGATCTCCAGTCGTAGTCCTTGCAAAAATTTGTTGACCTTAAGAACTTCTAAGGTTACTGATTTGGACCCAAACTGTGATAACTCCAAATAAGTCTCATAATACTGAACAACTGTATGGTCATCTTGTGTGAACTGTAGAAATGTCAACTCCATCTCTTCACGAACAACGTGTGGTAATATATTTCAACTCAAAAAAGTTGTTTGATCTCAGCCCAAGAAAACATATTTTCTGGATCTCATCCGATCAAAACACTGCTTCTCCCTCCATATAATGGAGTGCAATATCCATCTTAAACTCTAATGGACATCTAGATGATCGAAAGTTCCACTCTAATAAAAAAAATTCACTCCTCCGCCTTCATGGGAGGTATCTCACCGCCACGAAATGGCTTTGTACCCCATTTAGCAATGACATAGAAATACTCCAAGGTCTCCACATCCTCTAATTAAATACTGGAGGATGCGTTGGTGGAATTGGCAACGATACTTGTGGTGGAGCATGTGGCTGTATTGATGGTGGTGTTGGTGCCTGCAGCGGTACTTATGGCATCGTCGAACTCTCTTCTTGGTCACGTTGTCGACTTTCTCCTAATAGCTCTCTCAACCTTTCTCTCATAACATCTCGATCTATTCAACTTTACGATCTACGTTAAGATAATTGAGACTGTGTACGGCTAGTGGAACGAGAGCCTCAGCTCATCCCGCGACCAAGAGCTAGTAATCATCCTTCTCGATACTGTCTGCTACACACAATTAACTACTATTAGTTTCCATAGCTCTATGCCCCACTAGACATTTCAAGAAATATGTGCTACAGTCTCATTGCTTAAGACATTTCACAAAACATTTCGAAATCCTGTGAAAACAATAAATATGGAAATGACAACCAGAGCTCTAATACAAATTCTATTGCCTTTACTCTAGCTTGTACATTGAGAGCTCTAGGCGCCAATAGAAGCTGTCTTGTAGTTAGCTCATACCCTTTGTATTCATGATTTGAGTCACATGTGAATCTCGTATTGCTAAATCAGTATCCTTCTCTTATTCAGTCCCATACTCACTATGGGCTCGAGTTACCATGGCTCTTTTGTTTGGACAATACTTGGTATAATGTCCCCGACCTCGACACTTGAAACACTTGTCATGACTTTGAGTAAGAGGATCATTATTATCTGACGGTTTGGACAGTGAGGTGTCTCCCTTGGTATCGATCTTGTTGCTAACGATCAGCTTATCAAATCGGTGAGATTCTCTTTGATAGTTTATGGAAGAATTTTTGTACCTTTGAATTGATCTCCCTTTTCTTTTCAGTTATTTCTTGAATTCATATGGCCAGGTGTATAAGGTCATCCATTTTCACATAATGATGGGTCTCCACGAAGCATAAAACATGATAAAGTCTAACTTCCTCAATGTTACCATGAAACATGAGAAATTCCATCTTCTTGTGGTAGTCTTTCGTACTCGACTACCCTACGCTAGTCACCTCAAGCTATGGTTTACCTCTAAATGATAATCAATAGGTATAGTCCATCACTTTATCATAACACACATCTCTTATCGAGCGTCGGTATAATGTAAGTTGATCCCACCATAAGAGCGTGTAATTGTTGAACTTCATCGAGGCTGATATTAATTTCTTCATATTAGAATAATGGTGGCATTCAATGATCATACTCTTTTTAATTTCCCACTCCAGATACGCCTCTATATTACAATAACCAATTAACATTTGAATTTTCATCTAGATGTTGCTAATGTCATCATCAATTTGGTTTTTCGCTCGATGATTAGGTTTCAACATTCGACCACTTTCATCTTCTATGAAGTCAGCATACTCGTGCTAATCAAAGTCCATAGGTTATGGTTTTCGAACTACTTCAAAGTCCATCCTCAGGTCGTTCCCGACGAACCCCCCAAACCATGTCTTTCACCTAGTCACGTCGTTGGTTGACGACCATGAGCTCATCTCACCGCCTCTTGCAAAATTACACCAGGATGAGTTGCATCTCCATTTGCAATGAATTTGCTTATACACTTTTTCGTAGCTCATCGAGATGGTTTCCTAAATTTTACATAGAAACGATGCTAGAAAATTAAAAAATCAAAGAAAATCCATAAAAATGTCAAATAAAAAGAAGATTATTAATCCTCACTACTATGAAGAAGTGTGTCACTAGGCCCGACTGAATCGTGCTTGGTCTGCTTCGTGATCATCTCGATTGAAAAAATCTTCTCACCTTCCTCGACCTGTAATCAAGTCACATGTAATTGACTTAGCTAGTCTTGACACACTCGCAAAACAGTTGCAAATTCTTTAACCAATGCCTAAGAGTAATCCTTACCAATGCAATACTAGAACTTAGGAGTAATTCTTACCAATGCAATACTAGAAATTTATGATTTATGGGAAACTTTTTCAAAATCGGGGGATTAATAAGAGTTGGAAAGGGGTTGAGTGATCTTTTCAAATCTCTCAGGTAATAGTCCGTATATAAAGATCATTTATGGATGGTTTCTCCTCCCGTATATAAATTATTTATGGTTTTAAAGTCCATCTAGAATTTATGAACGATTAACGTCTATTCGAACTTTACGTATAATCACGAATATATGCTATAAATTTCGAACAAATATGTTGTTTTCTAGAATTATCAAACAATTAGGGCCATCTCTCATTTGTTTCTCACATCCATTTGAATATACTTCAATCCCTCCAAAATGGCTTATTTAATCCACACAACAACCTTCTTCATTTCCTACACTTTATATTTCATATTATAATGGTGTAATCATCACGATTGAATATTTTTGTTTCAATATGATGGATATAAAAATTAATTGATCCAGAAACTCAAGGTGTCTTGATCGATTTTATCACATGTATTATATAATTTATGACGTTGGCGACAAATCAAAGTGTATGCAAAGAAACATGTAAGCTGGATTGTTTATGCTTTAAACACGAGAATGACAAATTTGAGCATGAGAGAGTTGTTTTGAGTCATCTTTATTTAAGATGTTGCACCCCTAAATATTGTGTGATGTTATGTAATGGGAAAACCATTGTACCACGTAATAGTAATGTTGATGAAGAATGTAATAAGGGTATTACAGAAAATGATACTATTGAAATAAATCAACATGTTTAAATGAATCCTTATCTTGAAATGATGTGAAATGTATTCAGTGAAACAAATCATGATAATATTGAATGAGATCCGAATGATGATACAAATTATTTTTGAAATGTTGGATAGTGATAGATATCCATTTTACAACAATTGTAATAGATCTTTCATAATTGTCTTTCTTTCCATGTATAATGAATTTAAAGGCAAATAATAATCTTTAGATAGTTGCACGGATTCTATTTTCAATGTATGAGTGATTATTTGCATGGAGATAACAATGTTGAAGAGTAGTATTGTGAAACAAAGAAAGATGAGATCTTTGGATTTGTTGCCATCATCAAAAGATCAATATGTGTAAAAACAATTGCATGATTTTCAAGAAGGAGACAACATATTTAAATAGTTTTTGATTATGTAGAAAAAATATGAGTGGATACAGAGTTACCCATAACTGGTAAGAAAAAATGGTTTTTGATATCAACCTTATTGGAAAAAACTGAAGCTTTGATATAATCTTGATTTCATTCACTTAGAGAAGAACTTTTTTTATAACATCATGAACATTGTATTAAACATTATATGAAAGATGATGCATATTATAAATCGTGCATGGATTTGAAAGAGTATGAAACACATAAGAAGTTGAACTTGATAAAGGATGGTTATTTAGATTGACTAATAATGGGAGATTGACCTTTTGAAATGGGTGAATGTACAATTTCCAAATGTTTATGTATTTAATATCAGAAGAGGCATTGGCTTCCAAGGGGGTAGTCATCATGAATGAAAAGTAAAAATTTTCATGAATTCATATAAAGATTACTTTCCATCCATTTTTTAATTGATGGAAAAATGTCCATGAAGTAATTGCATGTATGTTTAATTGTCACAATATATTTGTTATTATTTTAATATGTTTATCCATAAAAATGTATATACATTTAAAGTGTTGGCTCATTTTTCTATGTTTTATGTGCGAAAAAATTAAGTTTAGACTTATTAAAAAAATGAAAGCCAATATAGTTTGTATATTGTGTAACTTGGAGAAGATTTTTCTCTATCATTCTTCGATATCATGGATCATCTCAAGATTTCTCTACCTGAGAAGGTTGCATTAATTTATCCAGTTCAATTTCATTGTATGCATCCATTTAATTGATTCATGTTTATCTAACGATCAAGGCCAAACAAAAAGCTAGAAATGAAGGTTAAATTGTAGAGCAATACGAGATATCGTTCTTTACGTTATTCTACGTTAAGTGCCATGTTCAACTGCAAAACATAAATATAGATAGATCTTTTGATGGTGGTGTGTCATATACATATCTTGTCTCACATGTTCTAGACATATTTTGTTACATTGGTCGTACTGCGAGAAACATAAAATATGTATGGTCATCATAACGAGGTCAACACATAGTGCATATTTATTTCTTTCAACTATAATATCATGCCTTTCAATACACATAAAAATCTATAATTGATTTCAATTGTGAATATCTATAATATTATAAATCCGAAATGTTTGAAAATATTATGAAGAACACATATGGCAACATGGATAACACAATATGTAATTAATTAATGTATTTTAATAACTATTTAAAAGATTTGATAGTCTAAAAACCTTCATTGTGCAGATTCAAATGGGAAGTCACCCTTATGATTTTGAGATCTTATGATCATTTTTACTCTTTTAGACTATCACGCCAAGTTGAATATTCAGTCTATGAGAAATGTTCTCTTAGTTTGCTAGAACGTCTTCGATAGGTTAAAATAAAAGAAAAGCCAAAGAGTAGGAAATATTCTTCAGTCAAACCAAAAGCGAATTGGCGGAGAACAAAGACAACATTGGTAAAAAAAAGTCGAATTAGTGCAAAAATCACAATCTAGTCAACTAATGTGGATTTTAAAATAAAAATACTAACGATTGATTAAGATGTGCAGTACGACAAAGAATAATGTTCGTAACCAATGTCATAAAGTTAAATTCCATTTTTTGTAATTAGAAGAATTAATTTTCTATTGTAATATATATTTTATATCAATTAATTATTATTTTATTATATAATTGATTATTTAAACTATCTTTTATAGAAAAATATTTTCAAATGATTTCTTGACGGTTTTTTTTACGGATACTATGATAGATTTTTTTGATGGATTATTGACATCCTTTTTTCCTGACGATTTACCGATTAATATTCTAATTGTAATTCAATGGAGTTTCCAGAAGACATTTCATTTGGAAATTCAGACATGTTTGCATATAGATATTACATTAGTATAATTCAGAATGAGTCACAAACGAAATTAATTTACAGCGAACTATTATGCACGGGCATGGATCGTATGGAACTTTCTTTCTTGGCAGATTTGGTTGTCAGCAATCTCACTATTTCTAGTAGTGAATCGTATGGAACTTTCTTTCAACTCAGTTATGGATTCAATGCAAATTTTTTTTAATGATATTCAAGAAGTCATTAGCATTGGTACTTTTTATACTTATATTATGATGATACTCTATAGCATGGATATAAATATGGTAGCCTATTTTTTAGACTCTAATATGTCGTTTAAACTTTAAACTCGAATACTAAAAATTAATCATACCTTATGTCCATGAGTTTTCAAAATGAAATTAGCCTTGTACTCCTCCAACCAAAGATTTTGCTTTACCCAGTCCTCTTTCGTAATAAGAAATCTCAAACCTCAAAAGTTTAGCCAGAAGGGTTATTTCAGCACTAGTTGTAGGCCAACATTAGATTTCTTGAGTTATTCATTGAAATGTAAAAGTTGTAACACCTCCATCTTGTAATCCTCTAGCAGAATTGGGATATCCACCATCACCCTTTCAAGGATAGCCTTATGTATTCATATTCAAAAAAAACAATAATGATATTTTATTAATACTCAAATACCAAAACACTTAGGAAATCGAAATACATGAATAAAATGCCTCCAGATATGAAATTATTATATTTAGAAAATAATAGATAAAAAATAATTATGAAGAACATGTCATGACCCTCCACATTTGCTATCTAGTTGTCATCCACATGTTCATTTTCTACCCATCCATGACAATTCACGATGGGTGAGTACAATTAGTCGGACTCAGTGAGACCGTTACATGTACAATCTATGCATATCCAACCACCCCACTCACAATATATAAATAAAACATATCACACTCAACGACAAAACCTATCCCGAAAGAATATTGTAGTCAAAGACTAGTACTATGCCATGATCTTTGCTCGCAAGATCCCACTAGACTCCAACTACAATAGGACTCACGGGGTACATCATGACCCTCAATCTCCTAACACAATGCTCAAAATATCCCACTAGATCCCAACCGACAAAACAAGTGCTCTCGTCTGAACCCAGCACAATTGTATTGCTCCCCACCCTCCTAGCTCTAACACCCGCAAGGTTCCACTGGATCCTAGCATGGGTTGCCCTTTCCATCGTGATCCTAAGGTGGGTCGTCACTATAATCTCTAACCCAATACTCACCACACGAAAATCACACCTTACCTTCCCTCATCTCTCTTAATGTGGGTTCATCCTCACAGGAGCCCCACGACCCGAACTTGACCCTCATTGTCTCACTACACTGTTGGAGCCTTCAAGATGTCCTATGTACTCGTTGATATTTTGGAACAACTCGTAAAGATATGGGGTGCACCCCTCAGGGTTGTTTTCATCATTAGTACTCCAAGAACAAACAAAACGTGACCCGAACATTCCATGTCGAGAAAACATTTGGCCCAATAAACCTTCTTCTCGGCTGAGCAATTTTATCGACAACCCGAAATGGCCCAAGAAAACACTTAGGCCGAGCATGAAGCCCGACTGAGGAAAAAAAATTCGGCCTATGGGAGTTTTGAAAATTTCCACTTGATCAAAACCTAACAGTTTCATTGCTTTCCCCTTTTGTACTTGGTCGAGCGGTTTGAGTGCTCAACCGATCACTGTACGCAAAGTCAGGGAATTTACCAAGAATATTCGTTTCCTTACGAGGCACGACTTCATCTCCATAGATTTTCCTTATCCACATTACTAGATTCTAAATATACACTCATATCACTCTGATACTCACTATATGAACTCCATCCACTACTAGAAATTTGGAAATTCTGAACGAAGTTTGCAGACTGAACAAGTCATACCTAAATTTCTGGTCGGATTAGGAACTGATTAAAGACGAAAAAATAGATATGTCTGTAATCTGTCCGCAAATTTGCGGACCGAAAAGCGATCCCTGAGTCGTCCAGGATTGCAGATGGATTTAAGATGGAGTCAGGAGACGTTGTGGATTAGAGACCGCATCCAAGGACGTCTGCAATTTGCGGACGGTAACAATGTCAGTCCTAAATTTGCGGACAGGAAGAGCCTTTGTCCATAAATTATAAGGATAGTTTAGGATTTATCGTCGTATTTGGGACGGTTCGTCGGGAAATATTTGTCTTAGTCCGTGATCTGTTCTTAATCAGTCCAGAAATTATCTATTTAACCCCTCCTCCTTCTATTCGTTTCTCACACACAATTCTCATATATTTCTCTACATATCTTGCTATCGTTCCTTATTATAATGGCATCATCGTCGAGATCGAATATTTTCGTTTCTAGACAGTGGATGTATATAAGAATTGATCTAGAAATTTAAGGTGTATCGAAGGAGTTTATAGAAGGCGCTACATAGTATATGACGATGCCGACAAATCAACAAGTTTATAAAGAAACCGAAAAGTTGGTTTGTCCATGGGTCAAGTGCAAAAATAAAAAATTCGTTAATGAGAGAACCATTTGCAATCATCTTTATTTAAGAGGATTTACTCCAAATTATTTCATTTAGTTATCTCATGGAATTATTTCAGTTAGTTATCTCATGGAGAGAATTTTGCACCATGACCTAAGTAATATTGTGGAAAATTTTAGTAAGGGTATGAAGTTTTTTAGACTTCTCAAGATGTAGAAGTGAAGCCATATATGGAAATGGTGCAAAATGTATTTGTTGAAAGAAACGAAGGTGAAAATATTGAAGAAGATCTGAATGAAGAAGCTAAAAGTTTATTTTTTGAAATGTTAGAAAGTGCTAGGCATCCACTTTATGATGGTTGTAGAAGTGGTCTTTCACTGTTGTCTCTATCTGCACGTTTGATGAATTTGAAGACTGAAAATAATCTTTCTGAGAATTACATGGATTCTTTATCACGATTAGTAATAGATTATTTGTCCGACGATAATAAAGCAGTTGAGTCATATTGTGAAACAAAGAAGATGATGAGACCATTGGGTTTATTGCCATGTCAAAAGATTAATTTTGCCAAGACAATTGTATGATTTTTTTAGAAAGAAACGTCAGATTTGAGCAATTGTTAATTTTATGGAAAAGATCGGTTTTATTTGACAAGGAATGCAAAATCGGTTCCGTATCGTCGTATGTGGTATTTACTAATTATAGACATGATAAAAAGATTATATCAATCTGAGAAGACCGCAAGCAACATGAGATGACATGTTGAGCATTCAAGTCGTGACGGATAAATGTGTCATCCCTCAGATGATGAGGCGTGGAAACACTTTAACAAGGTATATTTTGATTTTGCAGCTAAGAGTCGGAACATTTATTTAGGCCTTTGCAATGATGGTTTTAATCCATTCGGGATGTCTGGGAGAAATTATTCGTTGTGGCCAGTTATTATGACACCATACAATTTACCACAAGATATGTGCATGAAGCGTGAGTTTTTGTTTTTAAAAATATTGATTTCTAGGCCTAATCATCCAAAATAAGTTTGGATATATTTCTTCAACCACTGATTGAAGAATTGAAAGAATTATGGAAAGGAATTCCAAAATTTTAAATGATATTTTAATAAAATAATTGTTTTATTATTTTCAGCAATAATTTTATTGAACCCCTCAGATTACCGGACTGATAAAATCTGAAGTTGAACGGGTTGCGGGAGTTCGACTCAAAGCTCTCGTAAATGATTGCAAAAGAGTTCGAGGGATAAAGACAAATCCATTTGGATGACAGATCATGTTTGGGAACAGATGTATGCCTATTGGGATGATCCCAGTTTTAAGGAGAGAAGCGAACGCGCAAGTCAATCACGTTGTTCCGATAGAGAAGGATACAGGATGAGTGCACATATTGATGGTTCCCGTCCTTCGCGGATGTTTACGAAGATTTGGAAAGATTTTTAATTTTTTAGGATTTTATACAAATGAAATTTTCTTAATAGTCAAAACATATATTCTAAATTTGATTTAGACGAAAGAGAAGGGATCTGAACCGTCGTACGTAGAATTTTTGGAACGTACACACACGAAGAAATCCGACGGTTCATGGGTAGATGTCAGGGTGAAACGTGTTCACGACAACGTTTAGATTATGACATCAAAACGAGTATCCCAAATTCTGCCTAGAGAAAACGGGACGCAACCTTCTCTAAGTCAGGAAGAATACAACGAGATGTATTTTTGAGGTAAATTCACTACAATTTAAAATAATTTTGATATTTATAATCTTAATTAAATTTCAATATTTCTATTACAGCAAGTAACGTCGTACAAAGGTCGCATATTTGGTCTTGGAGGAATGACATCACAACATGCAGGTTTCTCCAAAGACAAGGAAAAAGCAGCGACAAACGAAATTCAAAATACCGTATCTAGAATGCAACAAGAATGGGAAAAAGAACGTCCAAAATTAGAAAGGGAACGTGAACGATCACAAAGGGAACGTCAACAATGGCTAAAAATGATGAAGAAACAAATGTCTGATATCAATTGGGATGCGTGCAAAAACAATCATTCTGACGAGGATAATTCGAAAGTACCACCAACCAATCTTTAATATACATTAATGATGTAAAAACACTAAATAATTAATATTAATTTAAAATTTATAAATCATAACTAAAATTTTTATGTTTTTTCAAAAAAAAATATTTCCAGATGGCTCATTCCGTCCGGCGACTATCCGCAAATTAGCGGACGGGACGCGACCCGTACGTAATCTGGTCGCGTTTCCTATTGCGTTGCGGATGACCTTTCAGTCCATAATTACAGACGGGTTACAGACTTATTTTTCAGTCCGTATTTGCGAACGGTTTTATTTTTGCGACGCACGTTTACGGACCACTCATTTTTGTCCTTAATATGTCCCTAAACGTGTTTAGGGACGGACAGTCTCTAAATCATAAATTTCTTGTAGTGATCTCTCAGCAAATAACTTTTCCAATCTTTACGGATCCTACATTCCAATTCTCCATTCTCTAGAGATTCTATGGTTTTTTATGCAACCATTTGGGATGAATAAACAATCTAACATGCTCATATTGAGTTAATCACCACTGGGTTATTTTAAGAATAATGAGGATTCTCAACTTGGTCTGATTGATGATAGGAAGACGATTTTTTATGGTGACTCTACCGATGGCGATGATAACATCCTCGCACATAACAAAAAATATGAATGATGATGGCTTTTTCCATCATATTTCTCTCATATTCTTATATCGTTCTTTATTTTTCCTTTTATCATTCTTAGCCAAACCATCATTTTTATTATTTTTTTGACAACCTTAACCTTTCTCCATGATCTCTATTTAATCGTGTAGTAATTCCTCCAATTATTCAGAAATAAACAACATGAAGAGATGAGTAACCATTTATTTCCTTAAAATAAGGGTGTTACAAAGGCATATACAAGGTCTCACGATTTTGTGGAGATTTGGGTTTTTGGTAAATAATCACTAGAATCCAATCATTACGATGTGTGAAGTGGGATAGAAGGGATTTTATAATGAGAGTCTAATGGAGAAACTATAATAGCTAGAGACTCAGAGCTTGATGCGTGAATATCTAAATAGGGCGAACTACTCCGCGGCTCCGATAAATTTTATTGCATGTATAGCATTATAGAGAAGAGATGAATCCTTTCTATTATGTTTTATATACGATTAATCCATTCATTCTTTGTATTACATATTAACCTTACCCTCTGGTTGGTTGTTGGTAAGGAGGGATTCGAACCCTTGACACCGTTGGTTTTTTACTAGATGCTTTAACTATTCCATCCATTGTTACTCCTCTAGTGGATATTGATGGTATTTGTGACAAAACATTATATCGAGTGCTTATGAGCACTGTGTGGAATGTTCAACATGTAGTCTCGCGATTGGAAACTCATGGTTGTCGAAGTTGCATTCATCAAAATCTATGGTCTTGTCTATCTCTAGAAAGTGTATCTCCAAAAACTTTTCGATTCTCCTGAGAGTTCACAATTTTTGCGAATAATTAGCATTGGATAGACGTCAGTCCCACGCATGAAAATCCTTAAGGCTTTACTAGAAAAATGGGAAGGGTAAAAAGAACCCCATCAAGTCTCTTTCTTAGATAGACTATTAAGAACATATATCTTCAACGATTAATCGATTAATCGATTTCTAAAGTTGGAATCGAAATAATACGTTACCCTAGATATCTAGTCAACCGATGTATATAAACGCATTTCAGAAAAAAACCAACTAGCTTTATATTCGATGTGGATGACTAAATAAATTCATCTTCAACCAATTTTGTGTTTCAAATATATTTAGAATTGGATGAGTTTCTGCAAATTATAAAAAGTTCAACTATTGGTAACATTAAAAAAGAAATTGTCCTTAGTTCATGTTAAAGATGGCAAAATATTCGAAGTATTCGTATCCGATTCGTATTCGATTCTTATTCGAACCGAAAATTCGAATATCTGTTGACACAAATACAAATATTGGAAACGAGATATTCGAAAAATACAAATAGTAGATTCAATTATGTAAACTATTCGTATTCGCAAGTACTAAATTGATTTTAATGATCAAATTGGAAATAAAAAAACATTATTAATCTTATTTAAACACTTATTTATTTAAATATATAGACAAATAGACAATATATTTATGATTGGAGTACTAAAATATCAAACTTTAAAATAACTAATATTGTTAAAGAATTAATTTATACTCAAGAATGGTTCTAATCCAAATGAGTTGGATAATGTTATAGAGACATTACAATATATAAAAAACAGAATTTGCTAAATATATAATTTTTTGCGAGTTTTATTTTAGTGTATAATCTAAAAATTTATTGCTTTGTTTTAGGTGAATTGATGATATTAGTAGAATCATTGACGAAATTAAATTTAAATGATCGATGTTGAGATGATTGTGAAGATTTGATACTTTGTTTTATTTATATTATCTATCTTTTGAATCTTTGTGCGATTTAAATTCTAGTTTTATATTATATTTGATGATTATAGTTTTTTATTAAAATTAATTTATATATATTTTTATTTTAAAAAAAATTTAGATTCGTATACGGATATCCGTATAACCGATAAATATCCATATTTACAAATACAAATAATAAATCTTTATATTCGATAAATACAAATACAGATATTTATATATATTCGGTATTTACCTAGTGTTAATTCATGTTTCTTCGATGCTAAAAAAATATTTTAGTTATCTTTATCTTTTATTTTTAATGTAATTCGAAAAATACGTTTTCATTATTTATGAGAAACGGGTGCTATAGGATACTGCATATTATGGCACAGGTGCCTTCAGATCATCTCGCTACATCTCCCAATAGGGGTGGGCAAAAAACCCGCACTACCCGTCCCGTCCCGAAACCCGTCCCGAACCCGCAAAAAATTACTCGTACCCGCGGGTGCGGGTTCGGGTTCGGGTAATTTGAGTTCAATACCCGCGGGTTCGGGTTCGGGACGGGTTTTTTTATTTCACAAGCGGGTACCCGCGGGTACCCGCAAAAAATTACATAAATGCCCCTAATATTAATATTTATTACGAAATTACCCTTTTAACCCTAAACCTAACCTAATTTCCCCTGCCTGACTTAACGAGCCTGCTGAAAGAAAGAACTCGCCTCCAACTTTTGAAAATCGTCCCCAGCGGCAAAAAACCCGAAACCGCCTCCCCCCTAGACCGCCGCCGCGCTCCTCCTCTCGGCCGACGTTCCCGCTCGACGCTGCTCGGCCGACATCTGGGTAGAGCTTCTCATGCAAGTTTCCTGCACAACAAGAAACAAAAGCACCTAG
>CM071872.1:33284015-33294941 GCA_036759665.1 Gynandropsis gynandra | reverse complement strand
GAAGAGGAAGCTTTACTTTCTGGTCTGGAGGATTACGAGGGATGTGACGATCCCGATGTTCAGATATGAATGAAACATCTTCGGAGAAATCCGAATGGTATTTGTTGGGAGGATATCCGTGAGCAAGAACTGCTGACACGAAAAGCAGCTCTTGGTGATCAAAAAAAGGAAAAGGAAAAAGGGACTAAGAGGAAGGAGTGCGTGAGTGATGCTGATACTGATTCTGATGTGATGCTGATGTTGCAGTCCCTCTGACACTGGAGAAGAAATTAATAGGGGAAATAAGGAAGTTGGAAAAGAGAATCATCAACGCCATAAGAGACCTTCTAATGGATGTCGGGATTCATGTGCCTAATCCAAAATCAAAGGCTGCCGAGAAAGTTGCGATCACCGAAACCCAATCTTCCGACACTGTTGGTGATTTTGCTTTTGAATTCCTTCGATGTCCAACTCCAGTGTCAAGAAACCTTGCTCCTGATGAAGTTCCACCAAGTAAGTAATATTTAGTGAAAAGGTCATTTGAGTGTCAATTTCCATCGAGACATATAAGTCGTAGGGTCGCATAAGCAGTAGGGTCGTTAGAGTCGTAGGGTCGCATAAGCCGCAGGGTCGTTAGAGTCACATGGGTCCCATGGGTTTCATATGTCGCATGTGTCACTGGGTCTAAGTCTTTGAGTGTCAATTTCCATCGAGACATATAAGTCGTAGGGTCGCATAAGCCGTAGGGTCGTTAGAGTCGTAGGGTCGCATAAGCCGCAGGGTCGTTAGAGTCGCATGGGTTTCATATGTCGCATGTGTCACTGGGTCGCTAAAGTCGAATGGGTCGCATGGGTCGCATAGGTCGCATTGGTCCCATTGGTCGCATAGGTCGCATTGGTCCCATTGGTCGCCATATGTTTAATGAGGTAAATTTTATGCTATGCAGGTGCTGGACCTTTATCGAAGGAGTCTGCGCCATATGTTGAACCTCCGCCGGCGAAAAGAGCAAGAACAATGCGAGGGAGAGGGCGAAAGAAGGTTGTTCAAGAACCCGAAAAAACGGTGGTTCAAGAACCTGAGGAGTTTGTGTGGAATCCTAGTGGATTAGTAAAGGACTTGATAACCCGATTTCCTGCGTTCACTGATGCTAGCGGTGAAAAGTTGACTAAGCTATATTTGTTCCTGAAGGCACCTCGACATGATCGGTGGTGGAAATCTGAGCTAAATATTCCCCGGGGGCCAAAGTTTTGGGAGATTATATTAAAGGCCAACGCATGGCTTGAAGATGAAGTAAGTTTTTTTAAACCCTTAGTCTCAGAGGGTTTTTTGTCATATGTATTACTGTGTGTTAATTTTTTTTTTTGCAGCAATTGGATGAGGCGTTGATGGAGTTGTCTTCTCGCTTGGCATCGGATCCCAGCGCGTATCAGAATTATTACGTTTGTCCTGTTGCTTTCATGCAGACGCTCTCGATGTGGACGTACGAGGATATGGAAACTTTGCCGGAAAAGCTTAGTCAGTTTTTGAACGCCAAGCCACCAATTAGTGATTATGAAGGTTTTGTCTCGGTTCTAAACATTCCATCGGAAAATAATCGATGGGTAGGATGTCATTGGGTAGCCATCAAAGCGGATTTCAAAACCCGATGCATCACGGTATACGACTGCAGGCTGAGCCTTAAGGAAACACATATCGATCCGGTGATTGAGAGGATAAGAAAAGTTGTCCCCAAGATGCTCATTCTCGGAGGGTTTCCTTCTTTGGCTTCTGGAGAAGATGAATGGAGGAATGTGTATTATGATGGTCTGCCACAGAACCAAAGCGGGAATGACTGTGGTGTTTTCTCCTATAAATTCGTAGAAGCCTCGTTATTAAAGGATATGAATATGTTTCGCTTAATTTGCGACGGCAAGGTTACTTCCATGCGTGAGAAGATGGCGGCTGATATATATAATCATGGAGAACGTACCTTTTAACCCGAAGACTAACTTGATATTTGGTACATTGTTTTTTTTTACCGGTAGATGTGAACATTTGGTACATTGTTTTTTTAATATTTGGTACATTGTTTTTTTTTCTAATATTTGGTACAAGGGTCATAGGGCCTCATACGACCCATGCGACCCATGCGACCCTTGCGATCCATGCGACCCATTATTTACAAATAATATGAATGAAATTTTGAAAGAATAATTTATCAAGTGATTTACAAATAATTGACTCAAATATCAAAGCTTTTTAATGTGGTCAATACATTCATTCATTCAAGACCTATATTAAAAGGTTCTTTAATGTGGTAAGTACATACACCTTGGTTAAAACGGAGTCCATTTATTTTTCGTTGAATATGAGTTTAAATAGAGGAGGAAAAACCGAAAAGCTACAACAATTTGTAGCACCAAATCATCTCTTGTTTTGTCATTAAGTTCACATACACTAGGAAGGTTGGAGACGCAAAAAGGTCCAATACACTGGACCTTCTTGCGTCTCCAACCTTCCTAGTGTATTGGACCTTCCTACCCGTGGACTTGTCGTTTTGCAGTCCATTGAATCCGAAGACTAACTTGATATTTGGTATATTGTTTTTTTTCTAATATTTGGTACAAGGGTCACAGAGCCTCATACGACCCTTGCGACCCATGCGACCTATGCGACCCTTGTGATCCATGCGACCCTTGCGACCCTTGCGATCCATTCGGTCAAAGCTTTTTAATGTGGTCAATACATTCATTCATTCAAGACCTATATTAAAAGGTTCCTTAATGTGGTCAATGCATGCACCTTGGTTAAAATGAAGTCCATTTATTTTTCGTTGAATATGAGTTTTATAAATAGAGGAGGAAAAACCGAAAAGCTACAACAATTTGTAGCACCAAATCATCTCTTGTTTCGTCACGAAGGTCACATGGTCGACCCAGGTCTTGGTAATCGTCGGACTCGATCTGACTCGTTTTTTTTATTCTTTTTCATGTTTGATGATGATGATGATGATGATGATGATGATGATGGATCCTNATCATCATCGTGGAGCTTGTGAAGGAGGAGTATGACAAAACCCGAATAAACTGTGGGTTGATGAGGAAGAAGAAATCAATAGATTGGAGCTCAGGTTCCAAGTTTTATTTAGAGGATAGATGGAAATAGGATGACGCAAACGATTAAATTTGCTTGTTCCTCTTCTTTCTGGCTTTTTTCGACTCATGCGACCTATGCGACTCGGTGCGACTTGTCGTTTTGCTGTCAGACTCGGTGCGACTTGTCGTTTTGCTGTCAGACTCGGTGCGACTTGTCGTTTTGCCACCAATGTGACCCATGCGACCCATGTGACCCTTCCTACCCATGGACTTGTCGTTTTGCAGTCCGAATCTTTTCTTCCGACCCATGTGACTCCTGTCTGCCGACCCATGTGACCCTTCCGACCCATGTATATAAGTTAACGTCTACGTCTCTTCTCTTAGTATGCGTATCTAACCCATATTTCTATGAAAAATCTTTTTTACCTTTGTGACCTGCGTGGCGCAGTCACCATTGTCGACGCAGGGCATCGTGCTGTCTATGTGTTACTCAAGGTCTTGGTAATCGGCGGACTCAGGGTCTATGCAGTCACTGACGAGTTGCGGGGGTGAGTTAGGTGACGGTGTTGGGTCACTCTTCAAATGTTCACTGGAAGACCAAATACATGGCAGGAGATGTCGTAGGTGACGGTGTTGGGTCACTCTCTGCTAATGTAATATTTCTCCAGTGAACTCATGCGACCCATGCGACCCATGCGACCCCTGCGACCCTCAGTGAACTATTTCTCCAGTGGAAATAGAATGTGTGCAGAGTCTTTGATTGACTTTGTAAATGTATTGTTTTGATTTGGAATCTTTGTAAATGTATTGTTTTGATTTGGAATCTTTGTAAATGTATTGTTTTGATTTGGAATCTTTGTAAATGTATTGTTTTGATTTGGAATCTTTGTAAATGTATTGTTTTGATTTGGAATCTTTGTAAATGTATTGTTTTGATTTGGAATCTTTGTAAATGTATTGTTTTGATTTGGAATCTTTGTAAATGTATTGTTTTGATTTGGAATCTTTGTAAATGTATTGTTTTGATTTGGAATCTTTGTAAATGTATTGTTTTGATTGGTTTTTGTCATTTTATCATCCCAAACCCGTAAATTCGTCGAGTTCGCATCTATTCATCAATATATGCGATCATGCGACCCTAATTTGGCATATATGCGACCAAGCGACCCATGCCATTATCAATATGCCATTAACAATATATTTGAGTTGTATATGTCTAATTTAGAATCAATATAGATAATAATATAAATAATATCGACATTTGAAGAAAATGTTAAATGTATTGTTTAATCATCCGCCGAGTTCTTAAAACACTACTATCACTTTTGAAACACGGGCATTGGTTATACACAACTCAACTAGGTACACATGGGTCACAATCTGTTTTAACCGTTTATTGACGTTGTAAATGTATTGTTTTGATTGGTTTTTGTCATTTTATCATCCCAAACCCGTAAATTCGTCGAGTTCGCATCTATTCATCAATATATGCGATCATGCGACCCATGCGACCCATGCGACCCTCATTTGGAATTCATTAGTTTGACGTTGTAAATGTATTGTTTGGTTGGTTTTTGTCATTTTATCATCTTAAACCCGTAAATTCGCCGAGTTCGCATCTATTCATCAATACATGCGACCATGCGACCCATGCGACCCTCATTTGGAATTATTTCATTTTCACCAGAATTTCCGCCGAACTTTTCGCCAAAATTTGAAAAAACTTTTCGAATTCCATCTGACGGACGGCGATTCGTATTCGAGCTGTTTCCTTTTTTCTAATAACGAAACTCTCTCTCTAACTCTCATCATCATCATCATCATCATATTGCCGAAAATGCAAACGACTGGTGACGACGATTCGATGTCAGGGTCATCTTCTTCTGAAGAGAGGATTTTCACGGTACCAGTCACGCGTTCAAATCTGGCCGTAGATGCAGTGATAAGTGAACTCAAAGCGATTTATTCGATTCATCAAATCTGGTCGTATATTCATTAGTTTGACGTTTTTGTAAATTTATTCGGTTATCGCAGACATTTCCGATAGAGTTTGCGAGGTCGAATGGTCTTTGCGGTAGACGAAGTAAGGTTGATCTGATAACCAATTACACAGACGTTTGGGAGGCACATCTAAGGCCTGTGAAACGCAATGGCACTAGCATCACCAGGGGTTGGACAAAGTTTTGTCAAAATAATGGCTTTAACGTCGGTTGTACCCTCAAAGTCGAACTGGAAGCCATTCTCGATGATGTACCTTGTCTACTGCTTGCCCCTATAATCTTCATAGATTGAATTCTGTTGTATTTGGTTGGTTTTTGCATTTGGTTGAACTTCATTTGAACAACAAAATTCATGTTTGTTTTTGGTTGGTTTTTTATTATTATTCAATAGAATGTATTATTGTTAGTATCGATGTTTTTGTGGATTTACTATTATTGTACAAAGGGTCGCATGAGTCGTACAAGGGTCTTATGTGGTCGCATGAGACGTCCATGCTTAATGTTTGGTCGCATGAGTCGTCCATGGGTAATGTTTGGTCGCATGAGTCGTCCATGGGTAATGTTTGGTCGCATGAGTCGTCCATGGGTCATATGTGGTCGCATGAGTCGTCCATGGGTTACAAAGGTCACAAAAGTTATTCTGATGATATTCTATGAGATATTCTGGATATTTTCTGATATCTTATTTAAATCAGAATTATTTTCGAAGATTGTATAATATTATGCGATATTATATTTCCTTTTCCGTATAATATTTTCGAAGATTGTATATTGATTCGACTTCTTTCATAATCTTACAATTTATCCGATTGAGCGTCGCATAACGGGGCATATTGGGGCATAATCTTACGAACAATAGATGCAAAAAAAGACATTTTTAACGTTTTAATATTGATTACATAAGGTCTCAAAAGTTACAAAAGTCACAGGAGTTACATAAGGTTACATCAGGTCTCAAAAGTCACAACGGTTAAAAAAAAGGAAAGAAAAAAGTTGAAGAAAAAGAAAAAGGCAAAAAGAAAATCGAGAAAAAAGGAAAGAAAAAAGGTCAAATTTGCCGAAGATTAATGACTCATCGGAGCCCTTAAATGCTCCATTGACATTTCGGGCTTTGAGTCATGTACGGGGAGTTCCACGGTAGCAAATGACCTCCAACCGTGACCTTAGGTAACGCAGATAGAGCTTGAAACGCGGATACAGCTTGATGTCTGAGTCCGCCGATTACCAAGACCTTATGTAGTGCAGATACATCACAAAGTCCTCCATCCAAGTTGTAAGTACTTGTGTGTATCTGCATACAGACTGAGTCCGACGATTACCAAGACATTGAGTAACAAATAGACAGCACGATGCCCTGGGTCGACCATGTGACCTTAATGGTCACAAAGGTAACAAGGATTTTTTAGAGAATTTAGGGTTAGATGTTAGAAATCGCCCTTTTGAGAGAATGAAAGACCCAAAACAAGAGATGATTTGGTGCTTGTTGTAGCTTTACGGTTTTTCCTCCTCTATTTATAACGAAAAATAAATGGACTCCTAAAAGCCAGAAAGACAATAAATACAAAGAATGACCAAAGTGCATGTATTGACCACATTAAAGAACCTTTAATATAGGTCTTCAATGTGGCATTGGTAAAATAAAAAGCATAGCTAGAACCTGGAAAAAGTAGTAGTTTGACATTGAAAAGACTAGTCGAAAGGGTCGGAAGGGTCGCAATGGTCGCAATGGTCGGAAGGGTCGCAATGGTCGGAAGGGTCGCACGGGTCCAACATATTTTGATTTGAGCTGGATTTTCAAAATTTTATTCATATTATTTGTAAATAATTTGTAAATAATAAATTAGTATCGCAGGGGTCCAAGGGTCGTAGAAGGATAAAGGTCGCAGAGGAAAAAGGGTCACAGAGGGACAATGGTCGCATGGATCCAAAGGTCGCAGAGGAACAAGGGTCTACGAGGGACAAGGGTTGTAGGGATCCAAGGGTCGCAGAGAATAAGGGTCGCAGAGGGACAAGGGTCGCAGGGTCAAACTGGATCATTGGGTCGAATTGAGTCGTAAGGTCGCAGGGGTATTTTGGAAATATCAACATTTATAAGAATATTTTTGAAGTTAAAAATTTTTTCTTTTTCGAGAAGGGTATTTTTGAAGTGTTTTAGCCCTACAATAATATTTTTGAAGTTACCCCTATAAATTGTGATATAAATTATATTTTTAGCTTATGCAATGATGCAATTTTTGATAATTTACCAATTTTACAAGATTTATTATAATTTCAATTTTGTCCTGTTTAGAGTCCATAACCAATATTGGAAAATAAATACGTAAAATTCCAATATTTATATCATTCCAGCACTATCTCGCAGTGTATCACGAGATGCTGACAGATGTTTTTGATGGATGAAGAAAACCGGACATGAATAAAAAATAACAACAAAGTAAATACATAAAATAACAAATAACAAAAAAGTACTGAAAAATAGAAAATAAAATATGGAAAAATAAATAATAAAATTGAATTTTAAAAAAATCGAAAATGTATAACATTTTAAAAAAAAGAAGAGATCACACGCCAACTATAAATACCCCTCACGAAATTTATTATAATTGCACTCGTATGTAAAATCTCAAAATCTGCAACTCTCAAGAGTCCCCTTCATTAGCCATGGATCCGTACAAGGTACCTTCCGTTTTCTCTCTGCTCGTTTTGCCTCGATTCGTCTTGTTCGCTTCGTATTCGTATTGCTTTCAGTGTTGTTCATCTCGATTGTTGCGCCTGTTCGGGAAGAATCGTAGTCCCTGATCTGTTTGATTTTGTGTTTCTGCGGATTTCTGGTTTGGATTCGGTTTCTCACTTTCTGATTTATGTTTTTTATGGTGTTAATAATGATTCTGATGATGATGCAGTATCGGCCATCTAGCTCTCACAACTCTCCATTCTTCACTACGAACACCGGTGCTCCTGTATGGAACAACAACTCTTCCATGACCGTTGGACCCAGAGGTTTTTCTTTTTTTTTTTTTTTTGCAGAGACGTTATTGGTTTGCATTAGAAAAATGATTCGGGATGGGTCCATTTTCCGCCTTAGTTGAATTTGGATGTTCTTTGGAAGTTAGATTATCGTATTTATTTTAGATGGAACAGTTGGCTAGTTGTTTTTAGTCTATTGCATTTTTTCTTTGATTCAACTGTTGCAACTTTACTTTGGCTCTACTGCTTTCTCCCTTTTGGATTTCATTGCTGAATTCTCATGATCGATGAATACCTTATGAATATTATCAACCGTGCTTCCTTCAAAACAACAAGGAACTTCTTATGTTGATTGCTGGCTTTTCCACCATTTCAAAGTTCGATTAGAATCTCTTTGTGCACAGTGTATTTGAATGTTGTAACTTTTTCTTCAATTTGCCTAGTTTTATGAGTTTCGGATTCCCATGTACTTAAAAGAAATTATTGTTTGGTGTTTGCAGGCCCTATCCTGCTTGAGGATTATCATCTTATTGAGAAGCTTGCTAATTTTGATAGGGAGCGAATTCCAGAACGTGTAGTCCATGCTAGGGGGGCCAGTGCAAAGGGTTTCTTCGAGGTCACCCATGATATTTCTCATCTCACATGTGCTGACTTTCTCCGAGCTCCTGGTGTTCAGACACCTGTCATTGTGCGATTCTCCACTGTCATCCACGAGCGTGGAAGCCCTGAGACCTTGAGAGACCCGCGTGGATTTGCAGTGAAGTTTTACACCAGAGAGGTCAGTGCTTACTAATACGGACCTTTATTGTGAAGTGCAATGTTTTTTGTACTTCTATCACTGTAAGCATGTGTATAGTAATTTCAAAGTACGTCTGATGTGTACCTCAGCTCTTTAGGTTAGGTTTTGATAAGTAAAATGCTTCGATTTATACATATTCTTTAACATTTTACATTTTCATTCAGGGGAATTTTGATCTTGTCGGAAACAACTTTCCAGTCTTCTTCATTCGTGATGGAATGAAATTCCCTGACATGGTCCATGCCCTTAAGCCAAACCCTAAAACTCACATCCAGGAGAATTGGAGGATCCTCGACTTCTTTTCCCACCACCCGGAGAGTCTGCACATGTTTACTTTCCTCTTCGATGACATTGGTATCCCCCAGGACTACAGGCACATGGAGGGTTCAGGTGTGAACACCTACATGTTGGTCAACAAGGGAGGCAAAGCTGTTTACGTGAAGTTTCATTGGAAACCCACATGTGGAATAAAGTCGCTGTTGGAAGATGAGGCCATTCGTGTAGGAGGATCCAACCACAGCCACGCAACTCAAGACTTGTATGACTCAATCGCTGCAGGCAACTACCCTGAATGGAAGCTCTTCATCCAAACCATTGACCCTGCCGATGAAACCAGGTTTGATTTCGACCCAGTCGATGTGACCAAGACCTGGCCCGAGGACATCGTGCCTCTACAACCTGTTGGACGCTTGGTGTTGAACAAGAACATCGACAACTTCTTTGCAGAGAATGAGCAATTGGCTTTTTGCCCTGGTATTGTTGTTCCGGGAATATATTATTCAGATGACAAGCTGCTCCAAACCCGTATCTTCTCCTACTCCGATACCCAGAGGCACCGACTAGGTCCAAACTACCTGCAACTGCCCGTCAACGCCCCAAAGTGTGCTCACCACAACAATCACCACGAGGGCTTCATGAACTTCATGCACCGGGACGAGGAGGTACCAATGACTCTATCTAGATGTTACATTTCCAATTGCAAAGCTCCATTTCTATCACGTTTAGTTTGGCAAAACCGATTGGTTATTTGATTAAAACTTCCCTCCAAGAAGAGACCATTAGCTTATGATAAGCCATTGTTCAGGTGAATTACTTCCCTTCAAGGTACGATTCTGTCCGCCATGCTGAGAGGTACCCGATTCCACCTGCCATCTGCTCAGGAAGGCGTGAAAAGGTCAGTGTGATTAATCTTCACCGAATTTTTGGGCTTACTTCACGAGACATTTGCCTAATTATCTCATCTACATTTTGCAGTGCATTATCGAGAAGGAGAACAACTTCAAGCAGCCCGGTGAGAGATACCGCTCTTTTACCCCAGACAGGTATGCTAAATCTTCATTGTGTAACAAAACCTCTTACAAAAACCACAACATCTGACAAACTCGCAAAATATTGATGCTCTTTTCCTTCAACGTCCTGATATTACCACCAGGCAAGAACGGTTCATCCGCAGATGGATTGAAGCCTTATCTGACCCTCGTGTCACTCACGAAATCCGTAGCATCTGGATATCATACTGGTCTCAGGTCCGTATAACTTAACTTAACTCCTCTCTCTCTCTCTCTCTCTCTCATTTCATTTCCCCAATGTGCGAACTTTGAATTTTCGAATGTTACGATCTCACACTGTTCATTACAAACATGTTAACAGGCTGACCAGTCCTTGGGACAGAAGCTAGCAACCCGTCTCAATGTCAGACCGAGCATTTGAAGTGTTTTGGGGAAAGTGAATGTGTAATTCTCAAATAGGAAAAAGATTTGAAAGGAAAAAAAACGAAACCTTTAGGGAAAATGAGATTGGTTCCTATGATCAATCGTGAGGGTCCTTTTTGTGTGTTGTATGATTATATTTTAGAAAAAACCTTTTGGTCTTGTGGTGATCTTTACATAAGAGCTTCAGTTTTATGCTCTTTCGCTCTGTTGCCTCTCAAACAATAATATCATCTCATAGAATTTTATGTTGTAAGAGTTCGTAACTATATTATCTTGAGCATTCTCCAGAACATCTTTTTAATTTGTTTTGTTTCATTCTGAAATTTTGGGGAGATTTTGAATTCTGGTTAGGATTTACATACGAGACCCACTTACATTTCGGTTTTTTTTTTCTA